>SJYT01022398.1:246401-310077 GCA_006410635.1 Cephalophus harveyi
CCCTGGGATTTCTTTGGAAGGAATGATGCTAAAGCTGAAACTCCAGTACTTTGGCCACCTCATGCGAAGAGTTGACTCACTGGAAAAGACTCTGATGCTGGGAGGGATTGGGGGCAGGAGGAGAAGGGGACGACGCAGGATGAGATGGCTGGATGGCATCACGGACTCGAACGTGAGTCTGAGTGAACTCCGGAGTTGGTGCTGGACAGGGAGGCCTGGCGTGCTGCGATTCATGGGGTCGCAAAGAGTCGGACACGACTGAGCGACTGAACTGAACTGAACTGAACTCTGGGCCAGGCACCCAAGAGATAGTTGTTACATGTTCTCATTTCTCACAACAGTCCTGTGAGGAATGTGGGGGTTCTCATCTTGTAGATATGGAAATGAGTGCTGGGTTCTGATGCAAGTCTTTGGGTCAAATCAATGTTTGGCCTGAAGCTTTTTCCCTTGGCATCTCCTGGGGGGGATTGGGGCTGGGGTGGACCCCTCCCTGTGCAGGATTGCATTTCAGGGTGCAGGCTGAACCTCCTTATTTGACTGACTGCCAGTACCAGCTGCTAACAAGTCCATCCAAAGATGTGAGGTCCTGGGCTGCCAACCATATGGAGACTGGTCTCTTACAAGAGACCTCCATCATGAGTCCCTCCAACATGTCCCTCCATCGTACTTTGATGACAACAGAGTCCTTCCATCACACTTTGTATAATAATCCTTTACCAGATCACTGGGCTTTACAGGTTTCAGAGCACATTCATATCTGGATGCCTTTGATCCTCTTGAAAGTCTTAGGCAATAAGATAAAGTGAAAGTGAAGTCTTTGCGAACCCATGGACTGTAGCCTACCAAGCTCCTCCATCCATGGGATGTTCCAGGCAAGAGTACTGGAGTAGGTTGCCATTTCCTTCTCCAGGAGACTACTCTTCCTGGTGGCCCAGAGAGTAAAGCGTCTGCCTGCAATGCAGGAGATCTGGGTCCGATCCCTGGGTTGGGAAGATCCCTTGGAGAAGGAAAGGGCATTTTATCTGAAGATTCCTGAAACCAAGCTCAGTGCTCTGTCCATGCCATCTTGCTCTTGCCACCTTCCATCAGCTCCAGGGATAGCTGCTCTCTCTTTTCTAGTTGAGTTTTTGGAAAAGCGTGAGGCACTAGACAGGAGCCTGGCGGGCTACAGTAGTCCACGGGGTGGCAGTCAGATAGGACTGAAGGGACTTAGCGTGCAGGCAGGAGGCGCTAGAGAGTGAAGCATTTTTACAGGGAGGAAACCTGCGGCTTCATGTAGTTACTAGCAGTAGCCACACGAGGGTGCTGCCGCCTAAAGAAAGCCTCATAGAAGCCTAAGGGCTCAAGGGTCCAGGGTGAGGGCTGGGATGGCTTTTCCCTGGCTTGGGGGGCTCAGGAGTGAAGAGTCCCATCCAGGGACCTGAAGTCTGGCATGTGCCCTAAGACTAAGCTTTCCACTTCCCTCCCTCCCCAGCTTCTGCTGGGCAGATGGCTAGTCCCTCACTCTGGCTTGGGACGGCAGTGTATCTGGCTCACAGCTTTGCCTTGGACTCACTTGTAACCTCTGGCAAGTCTGTTTCCCCAACTGTCACCTGGCATGTCACCGGCCCTGCCACTCTCACAGGGTTGGTATGAGGCCAGAGAGCTGGTCCTGTGAGCAGGGTGGCCCCAGTTCAGTCCAGTTCAGTCGCGTAGTCGTGACCCCATGGACTGCAGCAGCCAGGCCTCCCTGTCCATCACCTCCTGGAGCTTATCCAAATTCATGTCCATTGAGTCGGTGATGCCATCCAACCATCTCACCCTCTGTCATCCCCTTCTCCTCCTGCCCTCAGTCTTTCCCAGCATCAGGGTCTTTTCAAACGAGTCAGCTCTTCGCATGAGGTGGCCAAAGTATTGGAGTTTCAGCTTCAACATCAGTCCTTCCAATGAACACCCAGGACTGATCTCCTTTAGGATGGACTGGTTGGATCTCCTTGCAGTCCAAGGGACTCTCAAGAGTCTTCTCCAACACCACAGTTCAAAAGCATCAGTTCTTCGGTGCTCAGCTTTCTTTATAGTCCAACTCTCACATCCATACATGACTCCTGGAAAAACCATAGCCTTGACTAGACGGACCTTTGTTGGCAAAGTAATGTCTCTGCTTTTTAATATGCTGTCTAGGTTGTCTAACCGGAGAAGGCAATGGTATCCCACTCCAGTACTCTTGCCTGGAAAACTCCTTTAGGATGGACTGGTTGGATCTCCTTGCAGTCCAAGGGACTCTCAAGAGTCTTCTCCAACACCACAGTTCAAAAGCATCAGTTCTTCGGTGCTCAGCTTTCTTTATAGTCCAACTCTCACATCCATACATGACTCCTGGAAAAACCATAGCCTTGACTAGACGGACCTTTGTTGGCAAAGTAATGTCTCTGCTTTTTAATATGCTGTCTAGGTTGTCTAACCGGAGAAGGCAATGGTATCCCACTCCAGTACTCTTGCCTGGAAATTCCCATGGACGGAGGAGCCTGGTAGGCTGCAGTCCATGGGGTCGCTGAGTCAGACATGACTGAGCGACTTCACTTTCACTTTTCACTTTCATGCACTGGAGAAGGAAATGGCAACCCACTCCAGTGTTCTTGCCTGGAGAATCCCAGGGATGGTGGAGCCCAGTGGGCTGCCATCTGTGGGGTCGCACAGAGTCGGACACGACTGAAGCGACTTAGCAGCAGCAGGTTGTCTAACTTTCCTTCCAAGGAGTAAGCGTCGTCTAATTTCATGGCTGCAATCACCATCTACAGTGATTTTTTTAGCCCCCCCAAATAAAGGGTGGCCCCAAGCCTCTGTCAGTGTGACCCAGGGCCCTAGGGCCTCTTTAGGGGCTACATCTCTGGCTTATGCATCAAAGCTTTCACACAATGAAAACTTCTGAGCCTTTTATGACCCACAGGTGCCTAGCTTCAAATCCCAGCTCTACCAGCCCTCTGGGACTGCTGTGAGTCGTTTGTCCTTACGCAGGAGAATAACAGGCCTTCCGCCTCCTAGGGCACTCTGGAAACACTCGACACAGAGCTGGGCACATGAAAGCCACACATGAGAGCTGTTACTAATATTATTATTGCCCCATTTTCCCCTGCTATGTTGGAGACCTTGGAATTTTCACAAGGGTGACTAATTTATCCTCTAAACTGGGACAATTTTAAGCATGAAAGTGGTTGCACTGAATTATTACCTCATGGGGAGACAGCCTCCCAGGTGGCCCCACTTCCTGATGTTCTTATCCTCATGTGTTCTGCGTGGAAGAGGGCTGCCTGCAAACAATAGGACATTGTGCAAAGGGTAGGGTGTGACTTCCCCCCCCGCAAGACACTAGCTCCAGCTTGCCCTCCCTGGGACACTTTGTAGGAGACACTCTGTGGCAAGGCCGGTAATAGGGACTTAAGGGCCCCTGCCGTTGACCAGGGTTAACACACCAGTCACACTTGCCAGCTTGCAAGCAGCCTCCAGCCCTCTTCTAGCCTTCGATGACATCCTGACTGCAGTCTCATGGGAGACCCCCAAACCAGAACCACCTATTCAGCTGCCGCTGAACTCCTGACCCACAGAAACTGGGTGAGACAGTCAGTGCGTATCGCTGTTTTAAGCGGCTGTGTTGAGGGTCATTGTTACACAGCTGTGGATAACTAATGCACAGCACAAAAACTGGTGTAGGCCAGGATGGTTCTGGGCAAATCAGAAGGCCCATTTCTCTCATTTCTCCTGTGAGGCACATGCTGCCCTGCTCTGTCTTGGCCTTGGAGAGCTTGGCCACGCCACCTCTTCCAGCTGCCCCCTTGCGAGGACTCCAGGAAACTTCCTGATGCTCCTCGGAGCCCCGGGTGGAGATGTGTCTTGGGTGCGGCTGTGCCAGGGACTCCCCGGAGACCACAGCTGTCCTGTGCCGGGGCTAGGTCAGCCTCTGTCTCTCAGGCTCAGGAGAGACAGAGGCTCAGGGGTGTCCCCGGCCCACACCCCTTGGGCCTGGAGTGGACCAAGCCGGGAATGACTGGAAAATAATGGCCAGCATTGGCCAATGCCCTGAGCAGGGTGCTGCCCTGTGTTACCTGTCCCCTTCCTCCAACTCTGGGAGGAAGGAGCAGTTACTCCAACTTCCATGGGAAGACGGTGGTCTCAGGTCACTGGCCAGGAAGTGGCAGAGCTGGGACTGGACCCAGAGTTCCTCTCCTCAGAGCCCAGGGGTCCAAGACCCTCCCCCTTCTGCCCTCCGACATGCCCCATCCCAGGGCCCCACGCTGGGAGCTGGGAATTAAGTTTGGAATTAAGTTCCCAGATCTGACCCATTTATAGATGAAAAGACTGAGATCCAGGGTGAGGGGAGTGACCTGCTCGGGGCACAAAGAGGGTGAGGAATGGAGCAGGGAGCCATGAGTCCCCCATGAACGCAGTTACAGTCACCGCTCAGCATCCCTGGGGGATGGGTTCCAGGACCCTGTGGACCTGAATCCACTGAGGCTCAAGTCTCTTATATGAAACAGCATAAATATTTGCATAGTTCCATGCTTCCATGGAGAAGGAAATGGTAACCCACTCCAGTATTCCTGCCTGGAGGATCCCAGGGACAGAGGAGCCTGGTAGGCTACAGTCCATGGGGTCACAAAGAGTCGGACACGACTGAGCGACTTCGTGATGCTTCCATGCACAAACTTTACTTAAGTAATCTTTAGATTCCTTATGGGCTTCCCTTGTAGCTCAGTCGGTAAAGAATACACCTAAAGTACAGGAGACCTGGGTTCTATCCCTGGGTTGGAAAGATCCTCTGGAGAAGGAAATGGCAACCCACTCCAGTGTCCTTGCCTGGAAAATCTCATGGACACAGGAGCCTGGTGGGCTGCAGTCCATGGGGGTCTCAAAGAATTAGGCACGACTGAGCGACTAACACAATGCCTAATGCAATGTAAACGCTAGGTAAATAGTTGCCAGCATGCAGCAAATTCAGGTTTGGTTTTTTTGGGAACTTTCTGGAATTTGTTTTTCCTGAATATTTTCCACCTGAGGTGGGCTGAATCCACGTATGCGGAGGGCTGACTGTCCTTGCTCCTTGCCCACCTCCAGCCCTGGGATGGCAGCTCCCTCAGCACCTAGACCTGTGCCTACTTGGCCCTCCGCAGGGGCTCAGGAACCTGAGGACGAGCTTTGCTGGTCTCGGAGGTCTCAAGGAGGAAAGCCCCACAACCCGCATGACGTGTCTTGGTGACGGTCGTGTTCTCTCTGCTTCCATTGGCATGGGGTCAGGAGGGTCTCTGGCCCCCTCGGTCCGTCTCACTCTCCCCTCACACCCACCCCTTTTCCAATTCCAGGTCACTCTCCTCCACTGGGTTTTTTGGTTGTTGCCCAGCTGGGCTGCTCTAGCCCCAGGATGAGGTGAGAAAGAAAATATATTTTTAGAGAGGCTTTTTTTTTTTAGACAGGGCAATGGTATCCCACTCCAGTACTCTTGCCTGGAAATTCCCATGGACGGAGGAGCCTGGTAGGCTGCAGTCCATGGGGTCGCTGAGTCAGACATGACTGAGCGACTTCACTTTCACTTTTCACTTTCATGCACTGGAGAAGGAAATGGCAACCCACTCCAGTGTTCTTGCCTGGAGAATCCCAGGGATGGTGGAGCCCAGTGGGCTGCCATCTGTGGGGTCGCACAGAGTCGGACACGACTGAAGCGACTTAGCAGCAGCAGGTTGTCTAACTTTCCTTCCAAGGAGTAAGCGTCGTCTAATTTCATGGCTGCAATCACCATCTACAGTGATTTTTTTAGCCCCCCCAAATAAAGGGTGGCCCCAAGCCTCTGTCAGTGTGACCCAGGGCCCTAGGGCCTCTTTAGGGGCTACATCTCTGGCTTATGCATCAAAGCTTTCACACAATGAAAACTTCTGAGCCTTTTATGACCCACAGGTGCCTAGCTTCAAATCCCAGCTCTACCAGCCCTCTGGGACTGCTGTGAGTCGTTTGTCCTTACGCAGGAGAATAACAGGCCTTCCGCCTCCTAGGGCACTCTGGAAACACTCGACACAGAGCTGGGCACATGAAAGCCACACATGAGAGCTGTTACTAATATTATTATTGCCCCATTTTCCCCTGCTATGTTGGAGACCTTGGAATTTTCACAAGGGTGACTAATTTATCCTCTAAACTGGGACAATTTTAAGCATGAAAGTGGTTGCACTGAATTATTACCTCATGGGGAGACAGCCTCCCAGGTGGCCCCACTTCCTGATGTTCTTATCCTCATGTGTTCTGCGTGGAAGAGGGCTGCCTGCAAACAATAGGACATTGTGCAAAGGGTAGGGTGTGACTTCCCCCCCCGCAAGACACTAGCTCCAGCTTGCCCTCCCTGGGACACTTTGTAGGAGACACTCTGTGGCAAGGCCGGTAATAGGGACTTAAGGGCCCCTGCCGTTGACCAGGGTTAACACACCAGTCACACTTGCCAGCTTGCAAGCAGCCTCCAGCCCTCTTCTAGCCTTCGATGACATCCTGACTGCAGTCTCATGGGAGACCCCCAAACCAGAACCACCTATTCAGCTGCCGCTGAACTCCTGACCCACAGAAACTGGGTGAGACAGTCAGTGCGTATCGCTGTTTTAAGCGGCTGTGTTGAGGGTCATTGTTACACAGCTGTGGATAACTAATGCACAGCACAAAAACTGGTGTAGGCCAGGATGGTTCTGGGCAAATCAGAAGGCCCATTTCTCTCATTTCTCCTGTGAGGCACATGCTGCCCTGCTCTGTCTTGGCCTTGGAGAGCTTGGCCACGCCACCTCTTCCAGCTGCCCCCTTGCGAGGACTCCAGGAAACTTCCTGATGCTCCTCGGAGCCCCGGGTGGAGATGTGTCTTGGGTGCGGCTGCGCCAGGGACTCCCCGGAGACCACAGCTGTCCTGTGCCGGGGCTAGGTCAGCCTCTGTCTCTCAGGCTCAGGAGAGACAGAGGCTCAGGGGTGTCCCCGGCCCACACCCCTTGGGCCTGGAGTGGACCAAGCCGGGAATGACTGGAAAATAATGGCCAGCATTGGCCAATGCCCTGAGCAGGGTGCTGCCCTGTGTTACCTGTCCCCTTCCTCCAACTCTGGGAGGAAGGAGCAGTTACTCCAACTTCCATGGGAAGACGGTGGTCTCAGGTCACTGGCCAGGAAGTGGCAGAGCTGGGACTGGACCCAGAGTTCCTCTCCTCAGAGCCCAGGGGTCCAAGACCCTCCCCCTTCTGCCCTCCGACATGCCCCATCCCAGGGCCCCACGCTGGGAGCTGGGAATTAAGTTTGGAATTAAGTTCCCAGATCTGACCCATTTATAGATGAAAAGACTGAGATCCAGGGTGAGGGGAGTGACCTGCTCGGGGCACAAAGAGGGTGAGGAATGGAGCAGGGAGCCATGAGTCCCCCATGAACGCAGTTACAGTCACCGCTCAGCATCCCTGGGGGATGGGTTCCAGGACCCTGTGGACCTGAATCCACTGAGGCTCAAGTCTCTTATATGAAACAGCATAAATATTTGCATAGTTCCATGCTTCCATGGAGAAGGAAATGGTAACCCACTCCAGTATTCCTGCCTGGAGGATCCCAGGGACAGAGGAGCCTGGTAGGCTACAGTCCATGGGGTCACAAAGAGTCGGACACGACTGAGCGACTTCGTGATGCTTCCATGCACAAACTTTACTTAAGTAATCTTTAGATTCCTTATGGGCTTCCCTTGTAGCTCAGTCGGTAAAGAATACACCTAAAGTACAGGAGACCTGGGTTCTATCCCTGGGTTGGAAAGATCCTCTGGAGAAGGAAATGGCAACCCACTCCAGTGTCCTTGCCTGGAAAATCTCATGGACACAGGAGCCTGGTGGGCTGCAGTCCATGGGGGTCTCAAAGAATTAGGCACGACTGAGCGACTAACACAATGCCTAATGCAATGTAAACGCTAGGTAAATAGTTGCCAGCATGCAGCAAATTCAGGTTTGTTTTTTTTGGGAACTTTCTGGAATTTGTTTTTCCTGAATATTTTCCACCTGAGGTGGGCTGAATCCACGTATGCGGAGGGCTGACTGTCCTTGCTCCTTGCCCACCTCCAGCCCTGGGATGGCAGCTCCCTCAGCACCTAGACCTGTGCCTACTTGGCCCTCCGCAGGGGCTCAGGAACCTGAGGACGAGCTTTGCTGGTCTCGGAGGTCTCAAGGAGGAAAGCCCCACAACCCGCATGACGTGTCTTGGTGACGGTCGTGTTCTCTCTGCTTCCATTGGCATGGGGTCAGGAGGGTCTCTGGCCCCCTCGGTCCGTCTCACTCTCCCCTCACACCCACCCCTTTTCCAATTCCAGGTCACTCTCCTCCACTGGGTTTTTTGGTTGTTGCCCAGCTGGGCTGCTCTAGCCCCAGGATGAGGTGAGAAAGAAAATATATTTTTAGAGAGGCTTTTTTTTTTTCTTCCTGGAAAATGACTCCAAATGTGCAATTTGTTCCCAGGAACAGGGGTGTGTGAGTGAAACGGCTTCTGGTACGGCATGGCCCTTGTCTCCTCCTGTGGTCTCCTCTTCCTCTTCCTCCTGCTGACCCTTCCCCTGTTTCCCTCCCCTCCCCACTCAAAGGGAAGAGGGCAGGTGTGTGCTCCCCCCGCCCCAACAGCCACTTCCGAGCCCTGTGACCCTGGACTGGCTAGAAGGGGCCACCATGGGTAGAGTCTTGGACATGAATGAGGTCTTTGTTGTGGGGTTGGTCCTACCTCGAGTTTTTGCAAACCACAGAGCAATCGGTCTAGGAGAGGGGGGTGGGTAAAGCAAAGCCCAAGGCTGGTGGTGAAGCCACCTGGGTTCGGCCACAGGCTGACTGTGTATCAGTCACTTCTGCTGTTTCAGGCCTCAGTTTTCTTACCTGTGAAATGGGCAGATGAAGCGGGGGGGAAGTGAGGAGAGCAACTCAAGACCCTACATACTGTCATTCTAGGTCGCAGGAAGCAAACTCCAGACTCTTCTCGGCCTCATCCACACATAATGACATTAGAAGCCTCCAGCTCGAGCTCAAGACTTTAGGAGCCCTCCTCTCGGGGGGCAGAGCCTCGAGTGCGACCACTTCAGAGCACCCACTCTTGGAGCTGGGCCCACCATGGTTCAGTGGAGGCGCCACCACCATGAAGCCTTCCTATATTCCCCCTAGGGTGCCGAGCCCTCAGAGCGGGGTTAGCCCCTCCCTGCCCAGGCTCCTCTGCTGACTGCTGGACTCGGTCGAGGGTGCCTGGCTGGGCTGTGGGCTTCTGTTCCCAAGAATGTAAAACACGTGAAGCTTAAGCTTTGGGGACCCTCACTGGCACAACCCCCTTCCAAAGCCAGTCCCTAATCTTGCATTCATGATCCCCTCAAATTGTATAAACTTGGGTCCCACAGAGTTGGGTCCACCCCCATTTTCATCCCCACCCAGCTTGAGGTCAGGGCCTCTCTCCTGGAACAGTTGTTGTTTTAGGCAATTTCTCCTCCCCTTCCACCTCCCCCTGGGCCCCGGTTGGTCTGGCACCTGGACCAGATGGACCCAGAAACAAGGTTTCCGCCCCCACCGGCCCCACTCGGGGTCTCTGCGGCCTCCGCTCTCCCCTCTCGGGTGACCAGCCTGGGCCTTCTCTCCAGCTCCCAGGTCACTCATCTGAAACAAAATCGGACTTCCTCTCTCCCCCTTCTCCCTCCCCGTCCTCCATGCCTGCCCGAGGGGCCTCCCAAGAACCCTGTGGGTCCTTGGTTTGCAACCCCCGAGCTCACAGACCTAGGAGAGGCCTGGGTTCGAATCCTAGCCCCACGCCTGGCAGCTGTGTGCCCAGGGGCGTCACCCACTCCTCATCTTGAGGAGGAGTGCCTTCAAGTCCCTGGCACACGGTGGGCTCAGGAAAGGCCCGAGGATGGCCTTCTGAGACCCTCACACAGGCAGGCCCCTTGGCGGGCGGGGGGCTTCCCGCTCCCTCCCAGGCCCTGCAGACTCGCTCCCAGCAGCCACTCAGCTTACCCCGCGACTCTCCTACTTGCTGGATCAGCAGACAGACAGCCAGAGTCTTCCCAAGTTCTCTCTGTGGGCTCCACCCGGAGCCTTCTTGCCAGAATCCTCTTTCACTTCCTGATTTTGGGGTCAATGACATGTCGGGACTTCTGTCATTTGGGCTTTTCTCGGAAGCAAATCCGGGCTCTGGCTCCATCGTGAGTCTTGGGCAAGACGGGAAGTTATGATGGGAGAAGGTGGGTGCGGAGCGGCAGGGGGAGTCAGGGGAAGCCGAGGCGAGGCAAAGACTGCTTTTCCCACACCTGTGACTGCCTTGAGCTGGAGGGCTGGTGAGGATCACAAAGTCCTCTGCGTGGCCACAGGGAGGAGCACAGCGGGGCTCTGTCAGCCCCTAACTTCCTGGCTGTGCAACCCCGGGCCAGTCACCTAAGCCTCTCCGGGCCCCAGTTTCCCCAGCTGGAAACTGGTGACCAAGGAAGGTGCAAACCCATGCATCCCACTCCTCGTGTGCCAGGCTTCGCTGGTAGACTCCTCTGGGCAATGACGCTAGGAGGCGAGTGTGTTTGTGGTACACGAATCCTGGGCTGCAAGAGGAGAAGGGAGGGTGTTGCTGGCAGGTGCCCTGGAGGGTGTTTGGTGAAGGGCAAGCCCTCAGGAGGTCCTGGCATTTCACGGCAATATGAGTTCCAAAAAGCTGGTCTGTTTAGCCAAACCTCTGGGAGCAGGTGGAGTCAGGCAACGATTGCCGAGCAGCTCCTGTGTTCCAGGCCTGGAAATGCCACACAGGCCTGGAGCTCAGAGATTCCGGCGGAGGCCTCCACTTCCCTTCTGCTGCCTTGCTGGAGCCAGGCGGCCTGACTAGGGCAGAGAAAGGCCTGAACGGGGTGGGTGGTGAGGCCTGGCTGTTCTGCGTGCCTGTAGCGGGGTCGTCTGGTCTCCAGGCTCCTCTGAGTGCATCCACAACTTGGTTGTGTCCACGTGACGGTGCGAATTGCCTCACCGCCTCTTAACCTCCACCATCAAGTGCCTCCCTAGACAGACCTCTGGACCTGGCTTTGCAGTGTGACTGTTGAGAGCAGGGTCAAGAGCTTAGCTCTCCCTCACCAGCTGGGTGACCCTGGACATGTCTCCTAACTTCTCTGGGCTGTGGGTCATCCCTTGTAAAGTGGGGATAAAGCTGCTTTACAGGCGATGTGCATTTTAAAGCCGTGCCTGGCGTCTAATCAGCTCTGCTCCATTGTCCTTTGGGGGTACTGAGGCCTCCCACTTAGGGTGGGTGGGGGGTGGGAGTGGGGCAGGGAGTAACAAGATGTGTATAAGAGACAGCCGCAGGGGCTCANGAGTCAGGAAGGCTCCCCCGAGGGGCCAAGCGGGCCACGGGAGTTGTGCTGCACGAGTGGGGCGGGGCAGATTCCTGTGTGGATGGTGATCGCAGGTAAGGGAGACCCTGAGAAGCTGGGGTGCGGCTCCAGTGCACGAGGAAAAGCAGTCTTTGCCTCGCCTCGGCTTCCCCTGACTCCCCCTGACACCCTCCATGGGGAGGGGGGTGTTGACCGCATGGAACATCAGGCGCTGGAGCTGGAACGCAGCTGTGAACACCAAGGAGAGCGGGGTTGGGGAGGTGGGAGGGGTGAGGGGCTGAATGAGACCTTTGGGGCTCAGACACGGCTCAGCTCGGGCTGGGACCAGTATCTCTTGAGGTGCGGCAGGGGGCGCTCTGGGCCTGCCCAGGCCAAAGAGCCTCCTCCCTCCCTGGGGCGTCAGGGAAGAGGGCCACGGCTTCCAGGAGTCTCAGAACTGGCAGGGCCCTCTGAAGGTGGGCCCTGCCCGTTCTGTGCATGGGGACTGTCTCAATGGCCTCCCTGACGGCTAGTTTTCTGAGCCTCGTCTACTTGCCCAGACAGAGTGCTCTGCTTCTTAGAGCAGCCAGTGCCGTCTGTGGCCAGGTCCAGCTGTCCCAGAGTCCCTCCTTATACAGAGCGGACATCTGGCGTCTCAAACGCCCTACCCTGACCCTGTTGGCCCCAAGTCTGCCCTTTGGGGCTCCTCAGACCCAGCCTGTTCCCTGGACCTGTGGCAGCCCCTCTGGGAAGTAACTATCCTTATATCTGGGTCCCTTACTATTAAGTAAGATTAATATTAAGTAAGATTAAGCATCATCTCAGCCGCCCTGGTGGCTCAGATGGTAAAGAATCCATCTGCAGTGCAGGAGACCAGGGTTTGATCATGCGGTCAGGAAGGTCCCCTGGAGAAGGGAATGGCTATCCACTCCAGTATTCTTGCCTGGAGAATTCCATGGACAGAGGAGCTTGGCGGGCTACAGTCCATAGGATTGCAAAGAGTTGGACACGACTGAGCCACCTTTATTGAACCCCCAGTTCAATGGCCAGAAGAGCTCATTTAGTCTTTACAACCTGGCACACGGCCCTGGGCCTGGCACCCACGGCACCCACTTTATCTTTGGATGATGAATGAGTGAGTGGCCATGTGGTCATGTTTTCCACATTACAGTTGGGAAACTGAGGCTCAGAGGGGTGAACTCACTCATCCAGAGTCACCCAGCTCACAGCAGACAGAATGGAGGTCTGAAGCCAACTGTTTGCCCAGTTGAGTCAGAGCTCTTTAACTCCAGGCAGTGCTGCCTCAACTGGAATCAGCTCACCCCCTACTGGGCCCCGTCAGCCCCTCTCCAGCCATCTTCCCAAGGGGCCTATGGTCAGAGTCCCTAGAGGTTTGGCAATGGGATTCCCAGAGGCTGGGAGCTCAGAAGTCCCAGGGATTTTTGAATTTCAGAGTGTTGAAGTTGCTCTGCCTTCCTCTTCAGATCTCTGTCCAAGGGCATCTGGATGAGGCTCTCGTGAGCTCCCTTGCAGGGAACGCCTAATGAAGCTCTACCTGATGCTGAGCTGACCTTTGTCCTTTGACCCTCCTCTCAAGCCCCTGGAAGGATCAGTCCAGATTCATCCCACACCTCAAACCATGGCTGGTGCCAGGGTCTGTTCCTCAGGTCCACACCCAGCACCCTCCCCTACTGGCTCCATCAGTCCTGGTTTCAGTTTCCTGTTCCTTGGGGGTAATTGTTCCAGTTTCAACTCAATGATTTCCCCTTTGCTGACGGCAGGCTCTGCACTGGGTCTGGGGAAAGGGAGGCTGGGGGCAGAGACTTTCAGCCGGCCAGGGCCAGCAAATAATCTTCTCTCTCCAGGCCTCGGTTTCCCATCTAGGAAGTGGAGATATTGACAGCACCTACTTTATGGGGTCACTCATGTTAAGGACTTGGCATGGACCAGGGGCTTCAGTTCAGTTCAGTTCAGTCGCTCAGTCGTGTCCGACTCTTTGCGACCCCATGAACTGCAGCACCATGTCCATCATGGAGGATGCAGGCCTCCTTGTCCATCACCAACTCCTGGAGTTAACTCAGACTCACATCCATTGAGTTGGTGATGCCATCCAGCCATCTCATCCATCATCTCATCCATCTTCTCCTCCTGCCCCCAATCCCTCCTAGCATCAGAGTCTTTTCCAATGAGTCAACTCTTCATATGAGGTGGCCAAAATACTGGAGTTTCAGCTTCAGCATCATTCCTTCCAAAGAAATCCCAGGGCTGATCTCCTTCAGAATGGACTGGTTGGGTCTCCTTGCAGTCCAAGGGCTCCGGTAGCATATTGGGCACCTACCCACCTGGGGAGTTCCTCTTTCAGTATCCTATCATTTTGCATATCTACACCNGCATCATTCCTTCCAAAGAAATCCCAGGGCTGATCTCCTTCAGAATGGACTGGTTGGGTCTCCTTGCAGTCCAAGGGCTCCGGTAGCATATTGGGCACCTACCCACCTGGGGAGTTCCTCTTTCAGTATCCTATCATTTTGCATATCTACACCCTTCTTCCTCCAAAACAGGTGGATGGGAGTGAGTGGAAAACACATTCACTGATCCAACGAATCTGCACTGAGCCGCTGTTCTGCACCAGGGCACTGCTGGGGACGGAGCAGCGAGCAAGACGACCAAGCCGCTGCCCTCCTGGGACTCTGGTGTAGTGGTGGGAGACCCCAGGGGGTAAGCGAAGTGCCTTATATGTCAGGCGGAGATAAAAGCCACAGAGAAACCCACGATGAGCACCCAAGGGGAAGTGACCATAGCTCGGGACACCCCCCCATCTGGGACATACGTTTCACACCACCTGCGCTGGGAGCAGAGGGGTCTGCAGCCTACAGTGAAGAATCCGAGCCTGGGAGAGCTGGCCGCGCCTGCCTGGGGTCACATAGCTGCGGGGGAAGAAGAACCTGGCCAGGTCTGTCCACTCAGTGACCCGCTGGCGCAGAGGGGAGACTGAGGCCTGCTCTGCGGTCCCACTGCCCACCCGTGCCTGGAGACATCAAAGCCCAATGAACTCGGATGACCTGTGGCCCCCTCTTGTGGATCGGCTAGAGGGGGTGATGGGTCCTGGGAGAGTCAGTGAACCCTTAGCGGGAGGGTACCCACGGCCAAGCAGATGAGACCCATCTACACGGACTCTGATGAGCCAGGTCGTACCCCGCACCTCTATGCGGGGCCCTTTCCCCTCCAAGCCCCGCGACGGCCCGGGGAGGCGAGCGCTGCGGGTCCCGGTCCCCAGAGCGAGGTTCAGTGAGGCCGGCCGCCCGTCCCCGGCCGCACGATTTCCTCGGCACCCCTATCCCGCAGCGGGCGGGTGCGTGCGGAGCGCGGGGCGCGCAGGGACCCCGGCGGAGGGGGGCGCTCCGCGCCGGCCCCGCCCCTCCGCGCCCCGCCCCCCGCGCTGGGGGCGGCCCGGCGGCAGCGCACGCAAAGGGTTAATGGGTGGTGCCCAGGGGCCAGTGGCACGGCACCAGAAGAAAAGGGTGATGCCTGCATCAGGAGGGACTGAAGTTAGATCAGAAGAGCCCCAATCAGGATGGCTTCAGGAGTGGCCTCCATGGTGGGGACCCCCAAGGGCATCACTGGGATGGGCAGTGGCTGACTCAGGGCAGGGGAAGGACTCAGGAAGGGTGATACCACGGTGCTCACCAGCTTGAAAGGGAGCTTGTGTGTATGTGTACGTACGGGGCAGCTTCTAGGATTGCCTCAGTAGGGTAACAGGTCTCATTGATGCTGCACGTGGTGAGTTGGGGAGTGTGTGTGTGTGTCCTGGCGTCCTCTCTCTGAGAAGCCAGCTGTCTATGACTCTGAGGGACGTCTGCCTTCAGGGTCACTTCGGTTGTTGTATTATACTTAAGTCTACCCAGAAAGACCTAGAGTGTGGACATACTGGAAATTTTAGCTTTAAATTGCGTTCTTTGGATGATCAGGGCTGAAAGGGACTTAGATAATCACTTAGTCTTGTGTGAATTCCCAGTGGTGGGAGTTCATGGCTTTGTGATCTTGAGAAAGCGATTTAACCTCTCTGCGCTTTCATTTCCACCTGTGAAAACTGGGAAGGATAGGAGAACAAGTGGGGTTAATATGTAAAGCTCTTAGCGTGGTGCCTGGCACATAGTAAGCCCTCGGCAAATGGTCTTTTCTTGTTCTTTGACAAGGTTGTCTTTCTGTGATTGGGAGCTGGTAGGTGTGGGGAGTGGAAGGGTGGGGACATGGGAAGAGGAGACCACGCAGGGGATTCTTTTGTTTGTTTGTTTATTTTTGGCTGCGCTGGGTTTTCATTGCTTCATGCAGGCTCTCTCGTTAGAGCGAGCAGGGGCTACCCTCTCGTCGTGCGTGGACTTCTTATTGCCGTGGCTTCTCTTGTTGTGGAACATAAGCTTTGGGGTGCATAGGTTTAGTTGCCTAGCGGCATGTGGGGTCTTCCTGGATCGGGGATGGAACCTGTACCCCCTGCCTTGGCAGGTGGGTTCTTAACCCTGGACCACCAGGGAAGTGCCCAGGGAATTCTTCTGAAGCCTCCAGCCCTGGTGGTTCTTGCTCACTCCCCAGCCCCATGATATCAAGCATCCAGGAGCTCCCTACTCCGCTCCCCCCAGCAGCTCTGGTTGGCTGTGAACACTGAGTTGCCAGGGTGAGATTGTCGTCACTGTGAAACTTAAATGTTGGGGGACCCCTGGGTGGTTCCAGGCCAGGCCCTGACAACAGGGATGCCTCAGGGATCCGTAATTGTTAGCACCCCGGATGGCAGGGACTTGGGGACAGAGACTTTGAGTAAGGGATTTCTCCTTTTCAACATTCTTGCCTGTCAAATAGGGGCCATGACAGTGCCAGCCTCACAGGGGTGTCTGGATGAGAAAAGGAGCTCCTCGGCTAGACCCAGCACAGCCTGCCAGCGCACTCTCAAGAGATGGGTCCTTTCTAGGAGGGAGCCGAGGGAGGGCTTCTTGGAGGAGGAGGTTTTACGCTAAGCTATGTGCCATATGACACCGAGCAAGCTGTAGCCTGCCCTGACCCTCAGCTTTCTCACCTGTCAACTGGGGACCAATACTTGATGCATAGAACTGCTATTGGGGGTGTGTGCTGCTATTGCTACTGCTGAGTACGCTTCAGTCGTGTCCAACTCTGTGCGACCCCATAGACAGGCAGCCCACCAGGCTCCCCTGTCCCTGGGATTCTCCAGGCAAGAACACTGGAGTGGGTTGCCATCTCCTTCTCCAGTGCATGAAAGTGAAAAGTGAAAGGGAAGTCGCTCAGTCGTGTCCGACTCCCAGCGACCCCATGGACTGCAGCCCACCAGGCTCCTCCGCCCTTGGGATTTTCCAGGCAAGAGTACTGGAGTGGGGTGCCATTGCCTTCTCCAATTGGGGGGCGTGGGGGGGTCATATCATTCTCATGGCCGAGCTGGGATTGGAACTTGGTGCCTTCTGCTCCCTGGGGAGCAGGGCAGTGTCCCCCAGCTGTGAATTCAGTGTGTTTCTTGTTCCCTTATAATAGGGTTTGGCATGGGTGTTTTTGGAAGTAAATGGCTGTCCCATCCCGTGGACTGGGGCGTAGAGTCCCGGGAGGCCCCAGGGCAGTGCTGGGGCAGGGGCAGGGGCAGCTTTGGACTTGAGACCTGGAAAATGCTGGGGCAGTGGAGGGGTGGGTGAGAGGGGCATGATGGAGGGGAGAAGGTAGAAACAGAGCTCCCCTCAACCTCCAAGCCACAGGTCCTGCTGAATGTAGGCCTCCCTCCTGCCCCTCCCTTCAGAGCTGGGACCATCCCCCAGAGCTGCTGAAGGGGAGGGGAAAGGGATGGGTCCTTCCAGAGGGGGCTGCAGTAGGATTCCTTTAGGCTGGAGCAGACGGAGGAAGCTGGGGATGGGAGGTGGTGAGCTGATCAGGGGCCGAGGCCCTGATTTGGGTGGCAGCATCCACACCTTGGAGGGCTTAATAATACAAAGAGCAGCTAATGCTCCCTGGGAGCCCTGCCCGTTGAGCACTTGAATGTATTGGCTCATTTAATCCTCATGATAATCTTTGGAGGTAGTTGTTAGAACCCCCATTTTACAGATGGGGAAAACTGAGGCACAGAGAGGTTAAACAGCTTGCTTGATGTCACACAGTTGGAAAGTGGCAGAGCAGGATTGAGCCAGGGCCTGGCAGGCTAATAGAACTGGGCTGCAGTCCTAATTTCAATCTCTCTTGCCATGTGATCCTGGGCAAGGTTCTTACTTCCCTTTTAGCCATCCCTACTCCCCAGTTATGCCTACGTTACCTGCTTCATGAACGCCTGCTCCTTGCCAGGCTCTGGGCTAGGCATGCCCCGTCTTTTTTCTTTTAATTCTCGCTGTGGCCTTGGCTGTGGGTGATGCTACACGTGTGGTAGGTGGGGAAGGGCCTGGCTCTGGAGCTCTTGCTCCCCCACCACCTCTCAAGGCTCGCTGATCTGTAAGTGAGCTCTTCTGAGGGCCTTGGGGGATGAGTCAAGGGAGAGCTTTATAAACTGCAGGCAGTCAACAAGATGTGGGGGTGGGGGGGAGAGGCTTGTGTCTGAGTCATGTGACATGGCCCAGGAGAGGGGAATGTTTAGAACCTCAGGATGAGAAGGATCTAAAAACTTAACATGCCCCCTGGACACCCACTGGATGCCCCCAGTGTTGGGGCTGATTCTCTGCACAGATGACCAGGCCTGCCTTTGATCCCCTCTGACTCTTAGAAAGTTGTGTGGAGTCCCGATCTAGGTCCCTATCACCCCATCCCTGAGTCCTGGCCCTCTTCGCCTGTGGGTCCCTCTGGCTGGAGTGACGGAGGCTCAGAGAGAGGGAGTGACTTGGAGGTCACACGGCAGTCTGGAGAAGGGTCAGACACTTTCTGGATGGACCGTGAGCACCGTGGGGAGGCTCGTCTGGCTACCTTGCTCTTGGCTGCACCCCCACGGCCAGCACTGTGCCTGGCCCAGGATGGAATGGTTTGAATGAATGAAGAGTGAATGAGTGAAGGAAGGAAGGAAGTCAGAACTATGAACTTTGGAGCCCAGACTGGGGCTCTGTGTTGTCTCCTGTGGAGGTGAATTGGGGTGAAGCATTGGGGGACAGTGAGGCTGGCAGAGTCCTGCTGGTTCCAAGCATGTGCCTATGGGCTGGGAGGTGCCAGGAGGCCACTGGGGGAGGTGGGGGCCTGTGGTCTGAACACCGAGGTGCGGCCACCACATCTGGGTGGGACAGAGGCCCTGTGGTTCTGGGCTCCAGCCCAGCTGCTTGGAGCCCTGTGATTTTGTGTCGGGGATAGGGTGGGGAGGCGGGGTGGCTGGAGCCAGGAGCTGTCCCTGGGTCCAGGCCCTTGCTCACCCCGCACCTGCCCCCTGAAGCAGAGAGCAGGGTCTGGGCTGGACCACCTGGCGCGTCTTGCTGTGCTCCTCACATTCCACCGCATCCTGGGAACAGCAGGCCCGCGCCGCCCAGTAACCATTTGTTGACTGACACCCCCTCCTCTTGCCTCGGCTCCCAGCCTCCCAGGATTCCAGGAGGCTGGGTCAGCCTCTTCCGGCCCCCCTCCTTCCCTCCAGAGCAGGCCCTGGCCAGAGGGGCGTCCTCTCCCCTCCCCCCACTGACCAGGCCTAGTCTCAGCGCCAAACAGGAAGCCGTGATTACAGGGGGAGTCTGAGCAGCAAGGCTGAGGGCCTGGCTGGGGGATGGGGTGAGGGTGGCCCCTGTCAAGTGATCTGGCCCCTTCCCTACCTGGCTGCAGAGGCTGGAGGGCGGGGAATGCCTGTGGCAGGCTTTTATACCCGGTGGAGAATATTCTCCATGCCCCAGCTGCCTGAGGTCTGCCTTCTTCCCATCCCTGGGTCCCCACCTGGGCCTTGAATGATGTCTCTTCTGGGGGGCGGTCTCCAAACCTGAGGGTGCAGCTTGAAGTAGTGAAAGAAACAGCGGCCCCAGAGCCCACTGGACCAGGGTTGAGATCCTGCTTCTGCCAATTGCTGGCTGTGAGATGTGTATAAGAGACAGGTGTGCACGCGTGAAGGATGAGGCGTGAGGATGGGGGCCCCGTGCCCTACCTGCGTGTGGTCCTGTCAGGGTGACCCATTGTGTCTGGTGTGCACCTGGGGCCGGTCTGGAGACCGTTGGCCATGCTGAGTGTGCTTGCAGGGGGTGACTGTGTTGGGGGGAGGCCTCTGTGGTGTGTGTGTGTGCAAGCGTGTGCAGGCAGGTGTATGATTGACCCGGTGCATGAAGCACGCACCTCTCAGGGGCCGCGCGTGTGCTGGTAGCGGTGAGTATACATGTATGACCTGACCCCTCAGCGTCTCTTTGATTGACCGCAGCAGGCTCAGTCCTGGCTCCATTAGGGGCAGCAGGAAGAAAGGCCGCCTCCTCCTCCTTGCGGGACCAGGTCCCAAGTGAGTTCCCCATGGGCACGTGTCTGGAGCCTGGCCTGGCCGTGAACTGGGGAGACTTCTAGTTCCCTTGGTTGGTTCTAGGAGTTATGCCTGGCACCCCCCATTCCCCAGGGTGAGAGGAACCCAGGCCTCTCAGGCAACCCCCCAGGTGCCTACTCTGCCCCTGCAAGTCTCTTTGGGCCTCAGTTGGCCAGTCTGTGAAATGGGAGGAGGTTGGGCAGGGGCTTCTCGGACAGACATGCTATTCCTCAGTCCTCCCCATCTGTCTGAGGGCTGTGAGCTGGGTGGGGTGGGGTGGGGAAGTGTTGAATGCCAGGCTGAGTACTGGGGCTGGTGGGCTGGGTGCCTCATCCCCAGGTCTCCCCCAGATGGAGTGAGGAAAAGAGGTCCTTGGGAAGGACAGAGATCCAACCCATCCTGGTAACTGGGTCCCTTTCTCAGCTACACTTCTGGAAGACCATCTTAGAAATCAGAGACTTGAAAATCGCACAGCCTTGGGTCCCAATCCTGCTCTCACCCCTGATTCTAGTGTGACCTTGGACAACTTGTCTCACCTGTCTGAGCTTCCATTTTTCCCCTCTGCAGAACGGGGCTAATAACAGCCTCCTGAGAGATTAAATGAGATGCCGTGTGTGCTGGCCCCCAGGAGGAGCTCAGTGAATGTTTGATGTCTAGATGAATGAAAAGGGGTGCCGACGCCATGCTTTAGACTCGGCAGCCCAGCGGGAACCCTGAGCTGGGTGAGCCCTGGGCAGCTCACGCCCCTCGTAGAACTTTTCCTCATCCATAAAACCAGGCTCATCATGGTCTGTGCGCCACGAGGCGGTGGAAGGAATGAAGTGAGCGCACGGCGAAGTGGAAGGTCTCTGTGAGGCAGGTGTGAGGGCCAGGTGGAGTGGGCGTGGCTTCGACCCAGCGCTGGGTGGCAGATAAAGCCAACCCCCAGGGTCGGGGTCTGGAGGCTCAGATGGGGGCACTGGACGTGGAGGAGAGGAGGGGCGGAGTGGGGCCCCGTCTTCTCTAGGCTTCACACCTTTCCAGGAGGAGGGACATCGACTCAGCTGACCTGGGAGCCAAAGGGTTAATGGGTGGTGCCCAGGGGCCAGTGGCACGGCACCAGAAGAAAAGGGTGATGCCTGCATCAGGAGGGACTGAAGTTAGATCAGAAGAGCCCCAATCAGGATGGCTTCAGGAGTGGCCTCCATGGTGGGGACCCCCAAGGGCATCACTGGGATGGGCAGTGGCTGACTCAGGGCAGGGGAAGGACTCAGGAAGGGTGATACCACGGTGCTCACCAGCTTGAAAGGGAGCTTGTGTGTATGTGTACGTACGGGGCAGCTTCTAGGATTGCCTCAGTAGGGTAACAGGTCTCATTGATGCTGCACGTGGTGAGTTGGGGAGTGTGTGTGTGTGTCCTGGCGTCCTCTCTCTGAGAAGCCAGCTGTCTATGACTCTGAGGGACGTCTGCCTTCAGGGTCACTTCGGTTGTTGTATTATACTTAAGTCTACCCAGAAAGACCTAGAGTGTGGACATCCTGGAAATTTTAGCTTTAAATTGCGTTCTTTGGATGATCAGGGCTGAAAGGGACTTAGATAATCACTTAGTCTTGTGTGAATTCCCAGTGGTGGGAGTTCATGGCTTTGTGATCTTGAGAAAGCGATTTAACCTCTCTGCGCTTTCATTTCCACCTGTGAAAACTGGGAAGGATAGGAGAACAAATGGGGTTAATATGTAAAGCTCTTAGCGTGGTGCCTGGCACATAGTAAGCCCTCGGCAAATGGTCTTTTCTTGTTCTTTGACAAGGTTGTCTTTCTGTGATTGGGAGCTGGTAGGTGTGGGGAGTGGAAGGGTGGGGACATGGGAAGAGGAGACCACGCAGGGGATTCTTTTGTTTGTTTGTTTATTTTTGGCTGCGCTGGGTTTTCATTGCTTCATGCAGGCTCTCTCGTTAGAGCGAGCAGGGGCTACCCTCTCGTCGTGCGTGGACTTCTTATTGCCGTGGCTTCTCTTGTTGTGGAACATAAGCTTTGGGGTGCATAGGTTTAGTTGCCTAGCGGCATGTGGGGTCTTCCTGGATCGGGGATGGAACCTGTACCCCCTGCCTTGGCAGGTGGGTTCTTAACCCTGGACCACCAGGGAAGTGCCCAGGGAATTCTTCTGAAGCCTCCAGCCCTGGTGGTTCTTGCTCACTCCCCAGCCCCATGATATCAAGCATCCAGGAGCTCCCTACTCCGCTCCCCCCAGCAGCTCTGGTTGGCTGTGAACACTGAGTTGCCAGGGTGAGATTGTCGTCACTGTGAAACTTAAATGTTGGGGGACCCCTGGGTGGTTCCAGGCCAGGCCCTGACAACAGGGATGCCTCAGGGATCCGTAATTGTTAGCACCCCGGATGGCAGGGACTTGGGGACAGAGACTTTGAGTAAGGGATTTCTCCTTTTCAACATTCTTGCCTGTCAAATAGGGGCCATGACAGTGCCAGCCTCACAGGGGTGTCTGGATGAGAAAAGGAGCTCCTCGGCTAGACCCAGCACAGCCTGCCAGCGCACTCTCAAGAGATGGGTCCTTTCTAGGAGGGAGCCGAGGGAGGGCTTCCTGGAGGAGGAGGTTTTACGCTAAGCTATGTGCCATATGACACCGAGCAAGCTGTAGCCTGCCCTGACCCTCAGCTTTCTCACCTGTCAACTGGGGACCAATACTTGATGCATAGAACTGCTATTGGGGGTGTGTGCTGCTATTGCTACTGCTGAGTACGCTTCAGTCGTGTCCAACTCTGTGCGACCCCATAGACAGGCAGCCCACCAGGCTCCCCTGTCCCTGGGATTCTCCAGGCAAGAACACTGGAGTGGGTTGCCATCTCCTTCTCCAGTGCATGAAAGTGAAAAGTGAAAGGGAAGTCGCTCAGTCGTGTCCGACTCCCAGCGACCCCATGGACTGCAGCCCACCAGGCTCCTCCGCCCTTGGGATTTTCCAGGCAAGAGTACTGGAGTGGGGTGCCATTGCCTTCTCCAATTGGGGGGCGTGGGGGGGTCATATCATTCTCATGGCCGAGCTGGGATTGGAACTTGGTGCCTTCTGCTCCCTGGGGAGCAGGGCAGTGTCCCCCAGCTGTGAATTCAGTGTGTTTCTTGTTCCCTTATAATAGGGTTTGGCATGGGTGTTTTTGGAAGTAAATGGCTGTCCCATCCCGTGGACTGGGGCGTAGAGTCCCGGGAGGCCCCAGGGCAGTGCTGGGGCAGGGGCAGGGGCAGCTTTGGACTTGAGACCTGGAAAATGCTGGGGCAGTGGTGGGGTGGGTGAGAGGGGCATGATGGAGGGGAGAAGGTAGAAACAGAGCTCCCCTCAACCTCCAAGCCACAGGTCCTGCTGAATGTAGGCCTCCCTCCTGCCCCTCCCTTCAGAGCTGGGACCATCCCCCAGAGCTGCTGAAGGGGAGGGGAAAGGGATGGGTCCTTCCAGAGGGGGCTGCAGTAGGATTCCTTTAGGCTGGAGCAGACGGAGGAAGCTGGGGATGGGAGGTGGTGAGCTGATCAGGGGCCGAGGCCCTGATTTGGGTGGCAGCATCCACACCTTGGAGGGCTTAATAATACAAAGAGCAGCTAATGCTCCCTGGGAGCCCTGCCCGTTGAGCACTTGAATGTATTGGCTCATTTAATCCTCATGATAATCTTTGGAGGTAGTTGTTAGAACCCCCATTTTACAGATGGGGAAAACTGAGGCACAGAGAGGTTAAACAGCTTGCTTGATGTCACACAGTTGGAAAGTGGCAGAGCAGGATTGAGCCAGGGCCTGGCAGGCTAATAGAACTGGGCTGCAGTCCTAATTTCAATCTCTCTTGCCATGTGATCCTGGGCAAGGTTCTTACTTCCCTTTTAGCCATCCCTACTCCCCAGTTATGCCTACGTTACCTGCTTCATGAACGCCTGCTCCTTGCCAGGCTCTGGGCTAGGCATGCCCCGTCTTTTTTCTTTTAATTCTCGCTGTGGCCTTGGCTGTGGGTGATGCTACACGTGTGGTAGGTGGGGAAGGGCCTGGCTCTGGAGCTCTTGCTCCCCCACCACCTCTCAAGGCTCGCTGATCTGTAAGTGAGCTCTTCTGAGGGCCTTGGGGGATGAGTCAAGGGAGAGCTTTATAAACTGCAGGCAGTCAACAAGATGTGGGGGTGGGGGGGAGAGGCTTGTGTCTGAGTCATGTGACATGGCCCAGGAGAGGGGAATGTTTAGAACCTCAGGATGAGAAGGATCTAAAAACTTAACATGCCCCCTGGACACCCACTGGATGCCCCCAGTGTTGGGGCTGATTCTCTGCACAGATGACCAGGCCTGCCTTTGATCCCCTCTGACTCTTAGAAAGTTGTGTGGAGTCCCGATCTAGGTCCCTATCACCCCATCCCTGAGTCCTGGCCCTCTTCGCCTGTGGGTCCCTCTGGCTGGAGTGACGGAGGCTCAGAGAGAGGGAGTGACTTGGAGGTCACACGGCAGTCTGGAGAAGGGTCAGACACTTTCTGGATGGACCATGAGCACCGTGGGGAGGCTCGTCTGGCTACCTTGCTCTTGGCTGCACCCCCACGGCCAGCACTGTGCCTGGCCCAGGATGGAATGGTTTGAATGAATGAAGAGTGAATGAGTGAAGGAAGGAAGGAAGTCAGAACTATGAACTTTGGAGCCCAGACTGGGGCTCTGTGTTGTCTCCTGTGGAGGTGAATTGGGGTGAAGCATTGGGGGACAGTGAGGCTGGCAGAGTCCTGCTGGTTCCAAGCATGTGCCTATGGGCTGGGAGGTGCCAGGAGGCCACTGGGGGAGGTGGGGGCCTGTGGTCTGAACACCGAGGTGCGGCCACCACATCTGGGTGGGACAGAGGCCCTGTGGTTCTGGGCTCCAGCCCAGCTGCTTGGAGCCCTGTGATTTTGTGTCGGGGATAGGGTGGGGAGGCGGGGTGGCTGGAGCCAGGAGCTGTCCCTGGGTCCAGGCCCTTGCTCACCCCGCACCTGCCCCCTGAAGCAGAGAGCAGGGTCTGGGCTGGACCACCTGGCGCGTCTTGCTGTGCTCCTCACATTCCACCGCATCCTGGGAACAGCAGGCCCGCGCCGCCCAGTAACCATTTGTTGACTGACACCCCCTCCTCTTGCCTCGGCTCCCAGCCTCCCAGGATTCCAGGAGGCTGGGTCAGCCTCTTCCGGCCCCCCTCCTTCCCTCCAGAGCAGGCCCTGGCCAGAGGGGCGTCCTCTCCCCTCCCCCCACTGACCAGGCCTAGTCTCAGCGCCAAACAGGAAGCCGTGATTACAGGGGGAGTCTGAGCAGCAAGGCTGAGGGCCTGGCTGGGGGATGGGGTGAGGGTGGCCCCTGTCAAGTGATCTGGCCCCTTCCCTACCTGGCTGCAGAGGCTGGAGGGCGGGGAATGCCTGTGGCAGGCTTTTATACCCGGTGGAGAATATTCTCCATGCCCCAGCTGCCTGAGGTCTGCCTTCTTCCCATCCCTGGGTCCCCACCTGGGCCTTGAATGATGTCTCTTCTGGGGGGCGGTCTCCAAACCTGAGGGTGCAGCTTGAAGTAGTGAAAGAAACAGCGGCCCCAGAGCCCACTGGACCAGGGTTGAGATCCTGCTTCTGCCAATTGCTGGCTGTGTGATCTTGGCAAGTTCACTTAACCTCTCTGAGCCTCAGCTGCCTCCTCTTTAAAAGGAGCTAAGAGTACCTCTGCCTCAGAGTTCTTTGAGAAAGAGAATACAGAACAATAAAGAGCCTGGTAAGAAGTGGGCTTCTCCTGCAAAGAGCGGCCTCTTCCACTCACCCGCTTTGCTCTCGCTCTTTTCCTGTGCCTTTCTTGGTCTCACTGAGGAACTGCTTTTGAGGGGGGTGGAGATCATGGATGACCCAAAGTAGAGCCCCGGGGGTGGGGGCTGCCCTAGGAAGGAGGACTTGGGCCAGAACTCCCCATAGCAACAGGCAGGGCTGGAGCCAGATTAGAGGAAGCCCTTTCCGCTGCCTCGTGGGATTGAGTTCACCGGGACTTTGGTTCTTTGGAGCTGTTTTTGCAGCCTGTGGTCCAGTCTGGAGGTAGTAGATCAGACTTGATGACTCTTCAGGCCCTTCCAGTCCTGGAACCCCAGAGAGACCTTGCTATTGGAGGTATCACCCAGAACAAGCTGACACCGGGCCCTCTCCCTTTCCTCCCAGCTGGGGAGCCCCTCAGCTGCGTTGCATTCGTCACACACATCCTGGCCCAGAGTCGGTGACTGTTGATGTTTACATAGGACCTCAGGGATGGAAGAGCCCGAAAGAGACAGTCAGCCCGGCAGCCTTCCAGGCTCACAGACGGGAGTCCTCAGGCTTGGAGATGGCCTGGGGCCTTGCCCAAGGATTGGGGCTGATCCTCCAGCCTGTGGTCTCCTTGAGCCTTCTGACGCTGGTGGCATTCCACCCTTTAGAAGGCTTGGAGATGTCAAGCCACCTGCCAGGGCTTACATGCCTGGGTGCTGGTGAAGATGGGTGTTTGGTTGCTTTGCAACCTACTCTGAATTCTGTCTGTCCTGTTGCCAACCTGGTCATCACACTTCTTCAGGAGCAAGGTTTTCTGAGATGAGAAGTTAATGAGTTAGCCGCTAGTTAAAAGGAAGCTGCTGCTGAATAGTTACTTGTATTCCACTTGTTTTGATGGTCATACTTTCCCTAAGATCGTGTCTCGGAGTGAACCTGCTTCAGGCGTGTCCTATGACTATGGGGCAACGTCCTGCCCCCCACCCCCATCCCCAGCATCTACTTTCACATCTGTAAAGTGGGGAAATTGGGCTGGGTGACCCAGTGGCTCTTCCAGTCTTCACATTTGAGGAACTTTCAGGAAGACCAGAAGCCAGAGAGGGCAGGAGCTGACCTGGTAGCCCAGCTGGGAAGGGAGGGCAGGCTGGCTAGGCTGGGCAGAGGACAGGAGGCCTGCTCCCTTCAGGTGGACTGTCTGCCCTTCCTCCTGGCCCAGGAGGAAGGGCAGACAGTCCACCTGAAGGAGATGTGTATAAGAGACAGCCCCTCCATCCCCCACCCTCCAAGCTCTGCTCACCAGCCCAGACTTTAATAAGGGTAATTTAGAATCAATCACCAGCAGGATCTCAGAAATCTAATTGCAGCAAGCTGATTGCCAATTCGACTGCGGGCACCAGGGGGCTGTGGGTGGCTCATTAGGCCTGTCTTCCCTCCCTGGGCTGGGGTTTGGGGGGCCGTGTGGGGACTGATCAGGCAAGGCTCCAGGAGAGGTGGGGGTGGCAGTTATATTGGGAATAGGAGAAGGCTGTTCTTACTTCTTGGGGTGTCTGGAAGAACCCAGATACTGCCGCCCTCTCCAGGGTCCATGGCTAGAGCAGGCGCCCATGTCTGTCCCCCCCGTTTGCTCACCCACCATACGTTTACTGCGACTCCTTATGGCCAAGCTGCCATCGAGGGTGGGGTGGAGGTGTCTGCTGCTGAGTTTTACCTGGTTCTTGCCCTCAAGTTGCTCTGCTGTTGGGGAGCCAGGTGCCGTGGTGATAGCGATAGTGGCCAGTCCTTACAGAGCGCATGCGATGTACCAGGCACAGTTCCATGTGCCTCACATGCTTTATCTCAGTTCTTACCACGACACTATGCAGAAGGTATTGTTACCCCATTTTACAGATGGTGACACAGAGGCCCAAGAGCTTAGGCAATGTGTTTCAGGAGTGTGCTTCCTGAGATGCCCTGTTGTTTGGTAGGGTAGGCCGAGGAGGCTTGGGGCCTATCTCTTGATGGACTACTCTGTTCATTCTGCAAACGTGAATTGAGCACTTGCTGTGTGCCTGGCCCTGTGCTGGGGGCTGTGGGTGTGCAGGGGTATCTTGTGTGTGTCCTGCCTCTTGTCGGTGAGTCTTGTTTGGTGGGTTTGTGTCCGTGTGAGGGCACACATTGAAGAGAAGCAGGAAGGAGGCCCTGCTTCCCTCCCCGACGGGTTCGAATCCCAGCTCTGCCACAGAAGCTGCGTGAATCTGGGCACACGACTGCTTGAGTTCGCCTTTTCTCCTCCTCTGTCACCTGGGCCAGTAACTTCTTGTTCACTAGGCTGGGATGAGGAGCAGTGCTGGGGGAGGAGCAGCTAGTTAATGAGTTAGCCGCTAGTTAAAAGGAAGCTGCTGCTGAATAGTTACTTGTATTCCACTTGTTTTGATGGTCATACTTTCCCTAAGATCGTGTCTCGGAGTGAACCTGCTTCAGGCGTGTCCTATGACTATGGGGCAACGTCCTGCCCCCCACCCCCATCCCCAGCATCTACTTTCACATCTGTAAAGTGGGGAAATTGGGCTGGGTGACCCAGTGGCTCTTCCAGTCTTCACATTTGAGGAACTTTCAGGAAGACCAGAAGCCAGAGAGGGCAGGAGCTGACCTGGTAGCCCAGCTGGGAAGGGAGGGCAGGCTGGCTAGGCTGGGCAGAGGACAGGAGGCCTGCTCCCTTCAGGTGGACTGTCTGCCCTTCCTCCTGGCCCAGGAGGAAGGGCAGACAGTCCACCTGAAGGAGATGTGTATAAGAGACAGCCCCTCCATCCCCCACCCTCCAAGCTCTGCTCACCAGCCCAGACTTTAATAAGGGTAATTTAGAATCAATCACCAGCAGGATCTCAGAAATCTAATTGCAGCAAGCTGATTGCCAATTCGACTGCGGGCACCAGGGGGCTGTGGGTGGCTCATTAGGCCTGTCTTCCCTCCCTGGGCTGGGGTTTGGGGGGCCGTGTGGGGACTGATCAGGCAAGGCTCCAGGAGAGGTGGGGGTGGCAGTTATATTGGGAATAGGAGAAGGCTGTTCTTACTTCTTGGGGTGTCTGGAAGAACCCAGATACTGCCGCCCTCTCCAGGGTCCATGGCTAGAGCAGGCGCCCATGTCTGTCCCCCCCGTTTGCTCACCCACCATACGTTTACTGCGACTCCTTATGGCCAAGCTGCCATCGAGGGTGGGGTGGAGGTGTCTGCTGCTGAGTTTTACCTGGTTCTTGCCCTCAAGTTGCTCTGCTGTTGGGGAGCCAGGTGCCGTGGTGATAGCGATAGTGGCCAGTCCTTACAGAGCGCATGCGATGTACCAGGCACAGTTCCATGTGCCTCACATGCTTTATCTCAGTTCTTACCACGACACTATGCAGAAGGTATTGTTACCCCATTTTACAGATGGTGACACAGAGGCCCAAGAGCTTAGGCAATGTGTTTCAGGAGTGTGCTTCCTGAGATGCCCTGTTGTTTGGTAGGGTAGGCCGAGGAGGCTTGGGGCCTATCTCTTGATGGACTACTCTGTTCATTCTGCAAACGTGAATTGAGCACTTGCTGTGTGCCTGGCCCTGTGCTGGGGGCTGTGGGTGTGCAGGGGTATCTTGTGTGTGTCCTGCCTCTTGTCGGTGAGTCTTGTTTGGTGGGTTTGTGTCCGTGTGAGGGCACACATTGAAGAGAAGCAGGAAGGAGGCCCTGCTTCCCTCCCCGACGGGTTCGAATCCCAGCTCTGCCACAGAAGCTGCGTGAATCTGGGCACACGACTGCTTGAGTTCGCCTTTTCTCCTCCTCTGTCACCTGGGCCAGTAACTTCTTGTTCACTAGGCTGGGATGAGGAGCAGTGCTGGGGGAGGAGCAGCTAGTTAATGAGTTAGCCGCTAGTTAAAAGGAAGCTGCTGCTGAATAGTTACTTGTATTCCACTTGTTTTGATGGTCATACTTTCCCTAAGATCGTGTCTCGGAGTGAACCTGCTTCAGGCGTGTCCTATGACTATGGGGCAACGTCCTGCCCCCCACCCCCATCCCCAGCATCTACTTTCACATCTGTAAAGTGGGGAAATTGGGCTGGGTGACCCAGTGGCTCTTCCAGTCTTCACATTTGAGGAACTTTCAGGAAGACCAGAAGCCAGAGAGGGCAGGAGCTGACCTGGTAGCCCAGCTGGGAAGGGAGGGCAGGCTGGCTAGGCTGGGCAGAGGACAGGAGGCCTGCTCCCTTCAGGTGGACTGTCTGCCCTTCCTCCTGGCCCAGGAGGAAGGGCAGACAGTCCACCTGAAGGAGATGTGTATAAGAGACAGCCCCTCCATCCCCCACCCTCCAAGCTCTGCTCACCAGCCCAGACTTTAATAAGGGTAATTTAGAATCAATCACCAGCAGGATCTCAGAAATCTAATTGCAGCAAGCTGATTGCCAATTCGACTGCGGGCACCAGGGGGCTGTGGGTGGCTCATTAGGCCTGTCTTCCCTCCCTGGGCTGGGGTTTGGGGGGCCGTGTGGGGACTGATCAGGCAAGGCTCCAGGAGAGGTGGGGGTGGCAGTTATATTGGGAATAGGAGAAGGCTGTTCTTACTTCTTGGGGTGTCTGGAAGAACCCAGATACTGCCGCCCTCTCCAGGGTCCATGGCTAGAGCAGGCGCCCATGTCTGTCCCCCCCGTTTGCTCACCCACCATACGTTTACTGCGACTCCTTATGGCCAAGCTGCCATCGAGGGTGGGGTGGAGGTGTCTGCTGCTGAGTTTTACCTGGTTCTTGCCCTCAAGTTGCTCTGCTGTTGGGGAGCCAGGTGCCGTGGTGATAGCGATAGTGGCCAGTCCTTACAGAGCGCATGCGATGTACCAGGCACAGTTCCATGTGCCTCACATGCTTTATCTCAGTTCTTACCACGACACTATGCAGAAGGTATTGTTACCCCATTTTACAGATGGTGACACAGAGGCCCAAGAGCTTAGGCAATGTGTTTCAGGAGTGTGCTTCCTGAGATGCCCTGTTGTTTGGTAGGGTAGGCCGAGGAGGCTTGGGGCCTATCTCTTGATGGACTACTCTGTTCATTCTGCAAACGTGAATTGAGCACTTGCTGTGTGCCTGGCCCTGTGCTGGGGGCTGTGGGTGTGCAGGGGTATCTTGTGTGTGTCCTGCCTCTTGTCGGTGAGTCTTGTTTGGTGGGTTTGTGTCCGTGTGAGGGCACACATTGAAGAGAAGCAGGAAGGAGGCCCTGCTTCCCTCCCCGACGGGTTCGAATCCCAGCTCTGCCACAGAAGCTGCGTGAATCTGGGCACACGACTGCTTGAGTTCGCCTTTTCTCCTCCTCTGTCACCTGGGCCAGTAACTTCTTGTTCACTAGGCTGGGATGAGGAGCAGTGCTGGGGGAGGAGCAGCTAGTTAATGAGTTAGCCGCTAGTTAAAAGGAAGCTGCTGCTGAATAGTTACTTGTATTCCACTTGTTTTGATGGTCATACTTTCCCTAAGATCGTGTCTCGGAGTGAACCTGCTTCAGGCGTGTCCTATGACTATGGGGCAACGTCCTGCCCCCCACCCCCATCCCCAGCATCTACTTTCACATCTGTAAAGTGGGGAAATTGGGCTGGGTGACCCAGTGGCTCTTCCAGTCTTCACATTTGAGGAACTTTCAGGAAGACCAGAAGCCAGAGAGGGCAGGAGCTGACCTGGTAGCCCAGCTGGGAAGGGAGGGCAGGCTGGCTAGGCTGGGCAGAGGACAGGAGGCCTGCTCCCTTCAGGTGGACTGTCTGCCCTTCCTCCTGGCCCAGGAGGAAGGGCAGACAGTCCACCTGAAGGAGATGTGTATAAGAGACAGCCCCTCCATCCCCCACCCTCCAAGCTCTGCTCACCAGCCCAGACTTTAATAAGGGTAATTTAGAATCAATCACCAGCAGGATCTCAGAAATCTAATTGCAGCAAGCTGATTGCCAATTCGACTGCGGGCACCAGGGGGCTGTGGGTGGCTCATTAGGCCTGTCTTCCCTCCCTGGGCTGGGGTTTGGGGGGCCGTGTGGGGACTGATCAGGCAAGGCTCCAGGAGAGGTGGGGGTGGCAGTTATATTGGGAATAGGAGAAGGCTGTTCTTACTTCTTGGGGTGTCTGGAAGAACCCAGATACTGCCGCCCTCTCCAGGGTCCATGGCTAGAGCAGGCGCCCATGTCTGTCCCCCCCGTTTGCTCACCCACCATACGTTTACTGCGACTCCTTATGGCCAAGCTGCCATCGAGGGTGGGGTGGAGGTGTCTGCTGCTGAGTTTTACCTGGTTCTTGCCCTCAAGTTGCTCTGCTGTTGGGGAGCCAGGTGCCGTGGTGATAGCGATAGTGGCCAGTCCTTACAGAGCGCATGCGATGTACCAGGCACAGTTCCATGTGCCTCACATGCTTTATCTCAGTTCTTACCACGACACTATGCAGAAGGTATTGTTACCCCATTTTACAGATGGTGACACAGAGGCCCAAGAGCTTAGGCAATGTGTTTCAGGAGTGTGCTTCCTGAGATGCCCTGTTGTTTGGTAGGGTAGGCCGAGGAGGCTTGGGGCCTATCTCTTGATGGACTACTCTGTTCATTCTGCAAACGTGAATTGAGCACTTGCTGTGTGCCTGGCCCTGTGCTGGGGGCTGTGGGTGTGCAGGGGTATCTTGTGTGTGTCCTGCCTCTTGTCGGTGAGTCTTGTTTGGTGGGTTTGTGTCCGTGTGAGGGCACACATTGAAGAGAAGCAGGAAGGAGGCCCTGCTTCCCTCCCCGACGGGTTCGAATCCCAGCTCTGCCACAGAAGCTGCATGAATCTGGGCACACGACTGCTTGAGTTCGCCTTTTCTCCTCCTCTGTCACCTGGGCCAGTAACTTCTTGTTCACTAGGCTGGGATGAGGAGCAGTGCTGGGGGAGGAGCAGCTAGTTAATGAGTTAGCCGCTAGTTAAAAGGAAGCTGCTGCTGAATAGTTACTTGTATTCCACTTGTTTTGATGGTCATACTTTCCCTAAGATCGTGTCTCGGAATGAACCTGCTTCAGGCGTGTCCTATGACTATGGGGCAACGTCCTGCTCCCCACCCCCATCCCCAGCATCTACTTTCACATCTGTAAAGTGGGGAAATTGGGCTGGGTGACCCAGTGGCTCTTCCAGTCTTCACATTTGAGGAACTTTCAGGAAGACCAGAAGCCAGAGAGGGCAGGAGCTGACCTGGTAGCCCAGCTGGGAAGGGAGGGCAGGCCGGCTGGGCTGGGCAGAGGACAGGAGGCCTGCTCCCTTCAGGTGGACTGTCTGCCCTTCCTCCTGGGCCAGGGTAGGAGATGCCCTTTCCTTGCCCATCACACTGAGCACTTCTGTCCCAGCCTCTGGGACACGATCCAGGCCAGTTGGAAGCTGGGCTGCGAGTCTGGTTTCCTGGGCAGGGAGTCCAGTGCCTGAGGTCTTGTCCGTACTCTGCTGCTGACCTGCCAGTCACTTTTAGTTGCTGTTTACTGATGTCCCTTCTGTGTCTGGCTTGTGCTGAGCACTAGGAACTCTGAGGGGGCTCAGCCTGGTCCCTGACCTCAGGAAGGTTCCAGTGAGGTGATGGGCTGAGGAAGTGAGTCAGGGGAAAGAGAAGTTGGTTTTTGGCTCTAGGGAATCAGGGAGGGCTCCCTGGAGGAGGTGTCCTTTGTTTTAGGCCTTGAAGGATGGCAGCAGATTGATAGGCAGAGGGATCAAGATGGACAAAGGCTCAGAGGTGGGAAAGGTCATAGTATAATAGGGAAGTGAAATGTGGTTAAAGACAGCAACTCCCAGCTTGGGGAAGGGAGCCATATGTGAAAGTGGGAACATATTTCCCTTGGAGGGGGGCGGAGCCATTGCTGGAGGGCGTGCTGTTTCTAATGAGAGTGTGTTGCTTCTTGCATTTAACAGACATTCACTGGGCACCTCCTGGGTGCCTGGCCCTGTGCCACAGGATGTTTTGGGGCTGAACAGTTGAACAGCACAGTGCCTTGGCATGGGAGACCCCCGTGGCTCACAAGGTGGGCTTTAGTCCAAAGCAAGGCATTGGGTTCCATCCTCAAGGTAGAGGACATTGGTCTGTAAAATGGGTGCAGCCCCATCCTGCCCTGGGGGCTGGCATGTGATGCCAACAGGAGCATGGATGTGATAGTATTAATATTGAGTGATGCCTGTTGAGGGCCTGCCGTGTGCGATATACTCTGCCTAATGTCTTCTGTATAAAAGCTCACTTAATCCTTACAAGCTTATGAAGGAGACACCATTATTACCTTGATTCTACAAAAGAGGGAGTTGAGGCACAGAGAGGTTAAAAAATATGTCCAAGATCACAGAGCCCGTAAGTGGCACACTTACTAGGATTTGAACCCGGTCAGTCCACCTGGGGTTGCACGAGTCAGATGTGACTTAGCGCCTAAGCCGCTCACCAGTCTAGTGCCAGTCTATCCGGTGCATGAGCGCGGCTTCAGGCTGCCTTGTGTGCTGTGGACTGTGAAGGGTGGTGCCCTGAAAGGGCGAATTTGAGGCCAGCCCGGTCCTGCTGGGCACGCCGGTGGGGATGCTGTGGGGGAGCCCTGGCCCAGGCTTCGGGCTCTTGGCTTCGGTACGGGGCTTCTCTGTCGCATGTTTTCTGTTCAGGTTGGGCCGTGGGCTGAGGCCAGCCCAGACTTGGGAAAGATCAGAGGACTAAAGATGATTTGCGCTGGAAGGGCCTTGGAAACACTGTTGGCCAACTTTTTCATGGTCCTGAAGGGGAAACTGAGGTCAGGAGAATGACCTCATTCCCTTGGGTCTTTTGAGAGGGTCTTTTTTGAGAGCTAGTAGTTCATCCTTCCTAGAGAGGGCGTGGCAATCCACTCCCGTATTGTTGCCTGGAGAATCCCCACGGACAGAGGAGCCTGGTGGGCGACAGTCCATGGGGTCGCAGAGCTGGACACAATGAGCAACTAAGCACAGCACCGTTCAGCCTTTTTGTTTAACCTACAGGGAAGGTGAGGCTCAGAGAGGCACAGTGACTTGCGAGAAGTGACACAGCAAGGCTGTGGCTGAGCTGGGCTAAGAACTATGTCTCCTGACTCCCAGGCAGGACCGTGTCTCTTCTCTTTACCTGTCTCTTTGTGCGAAGACTGCAGGCTCAACTGCCACTGACCTCTCCCAGGAAGCCTTTCCTAACCTCTTCAAGAAACTGAAACTGAAGTCGCTCAGTCGTGTCCAACTCTTTGCGACCCCATGGCCTGTAGCCTCCCAGGCTTCTCCATCCATGGCATTTTCTAGGCAAGGGTACTGGAGTCGGTTGCCATTTCCTTCTCCAGGGGATCTTCCTGACCCAGGAATCGAACCCGGGTCTCCCGCACTGCAGGCAGAGAGGGTTTACCCTCTGAGCCACCAGGGAAGCCCCTATGCCAAACTGATTCCGTTCAGTGCTCTCAGGGTGCTTCTCTAGCCTCATCCTTTTGCCCCACACCCCACTACCACCCAAGACTCCTGGCTATTCCCTGAGTACAGAGTACAAGGTTATCTTTTGCTTTCCAGTCTACCCACACGCTCTTCACTCTCCATGGACTGTTATTCTCCAGCAAACTCCTACTCATCTTCCAAAACCCATCACAGATGTCCCCTTCTCTGGGGATCATTTACCAACCTCTCCTCCCAGCTCCCAAGCGCAGTGAGCCCTTCTTCAGCCCCTTCCCTCTTGCCTCCCCATTCTAGAGTCCCAGACACCGCTCTTCTACAAGCGATAGGACTCACTGCTGAGCTCTGTGACATCAGCTTTACAGTGTCTGGCTCCCCACAGGGTTCCAGCCTTACCTCTCTGGAGCCCTCACCTGGATACATGGTTGCAGCAGCGGCCCCTGCATTACATCATCTCGCTGGTCGGCCTCACACTTAATAGTTTGTTTCCTTTCCCTCAATTCAAACGTTGCTACGTTGTTTCCTCCTCTTCTGGAGCCTCCTCAGTCTGTTTTAGTTCTGGCTCCCTGCTGCTGTCCCACCGCCTCCTGTCTCCCCAGCGCCCTGCTCCTGTGGCCCCCAAGCCTGGAGAAGAGGCGAGTGGGAAGCAGTGGGCACCTGCTGCCTCATTCCCCAAGGCTCAGGCTTGGTTACGGGAGCTCCTCCCGCTCTGTCCTCTATCTCTGGCCCCCGCCATCTCCTGCCCGCCCCCTCCTCTGTCTCTCCGTCTGTCCACTGTATGCACCTCCCCTTCCCTCCATCCTTTTCTGTCTCCCTCCTCCTGCCCTGGTTCCCCCGAGGGCTCTGCCTCATTCCCTCCCTGGAACCTCCCATCTCTCTGACTGCGACCCAGGGCGGGTAGGACCTGAAGAGGGACAGCAGTCTTTGGGGGCCGAGGGGTGTTTAGGGTCAGGGCTAGAGGGGTGACCGTACTCCTCACTCTCTGGGCCCAGGAACCCCATACCTCCACCTGTTCCCTTCATCCTCCCCTCCAGAAGCGTAGTTTCCTGGACAAAGGGCCACAGGAAGTGAGCCCCTGGTCGCACTGTTTGGATGAGGATGTGGTGCCCAGGGACGGAGCTTGGATGTTCAGGATCCCCAGCAGTGAGAGGCAGAACGTCTCCTCCAGGGAGCTGAGCCCCAGCTTTGCTGAGTTCTGTTGTCCCGTGAGGCGGGGAGCTGGAACACTCGTTGGGGACAATCTCAGATCCAGTCTGTGTCTGGGGGGCTGCCTGCAAGGCTGTGGTTGTGCCCAGGGTGATCTCCTGTGTGGAGCTAAGGCCACGTTTCTGTTTCAGTTCGGGTGAAGGGCTGGGTTTGTGGGTTTGCGTGGTGCTGGTGTCTGTGTTGGTGCACGAGGGGCCCAGGGGTCCCTGTGGGTAGGAAGGAGGTTTGTGGCTGCTCCTTTGCCATCAGCTGTTTTGGTGGCTCTGATGAGAGGCTGGGGGAATCAGGAGCCCCCTTTCTCGGCTGTAAGGGGGCGTGCTTCCAACACCTGGGGTGGCCATGGTATTAGCAGCTCCCAGGAGGACAGCAGACAGTGTCTCCCAGGAGCCACCCTCCCACCTCAGGGTGGGGGATTGATGCACGGCTAGAAGCACGTGCCCATGCAGACCCATTTGTGTGTGTGAAAGAGCACACACCTGTCCTGCGCACACGTGCGGAGACACAGACCCCTGTATGTGGACACACACAGGCGCTCAGAGACAGGGGTGCACATTCGCCCGAGTGCACATGAGCCACTCACAGAGAGACAGCCCTTGTGCTCACACGAGCACACCTAGGCCCACATCTCAGGCATCCCAGCCCACCTAAGACAACCTGAAGGTGTGTGCGCATAAATGCAGCTGCACGCCTGCCCACAAATGCCCCTGCGAGTGCCACCTGTGTGCCACACTCGCGCACACGCACACACGTGTATACATGGGTTGCTGGGCTTCTAAACTACCAGGAATGTGTCCGTCCTTAATCCCAGCTCTTAATCCCAGTGTCCAGGGAGCCCAGGCCAGAGGGGCAGCTGGTCAGCCAGCCTCCTTAGAGGTGATTAAGGCGGGGGCGGGGGCGGGGCACGCAGAGCTGTGTCTTCTGCCTGACCTCCAGGGATGCCGCAGAGCTCAGAGCTTGGGTTCCATCTGAGACTTGGTTACATGGAATTTACCAACCCTGGGGTGCAGACCTGCTGGGGAGGCCAGCCAGGGGTGTGGCTGGTGTGTCTCCAGGGAGAGTGACAGCTGCGTCAGGCCAGGGGAGGCAGTCCCTTTATTTAACCACCTGCCTGCTGGGGCCTCAGTGGGAAGCCTTCTGGGCATTCTGACCTCTGGGAACCCTGTTTCTGGCTGGAGCGCTTCTGGACCAAGCAGGAAAATGAGGCCCAACCGGGAGATGCTGAATCTGGGATCCTGAGTGGGAAGGAAGGTGGTCACTGAGACAAGGGTGGGATGGGGAGGAAGTGGGGGCTGAGCTGGGCCTCGAAGGTGTCTGTGCCCGGGGCATTCGAGGATACGTGAGGACACGTTGGGCTGTCACGGTAGTGGGGGTCGCTGCTGGTAGCATTTTGTGGGTGGGGGTCAGGGCTGTTACAGTTAGGTCAGGCAACCTGGGAGGGGTCAGCGTGGGCCACAGCTCAGAGGTGAGGCTGGAGGAGGGAAGGCCATGCATACTGCCCAGGGCGCCATAGCGAGGCACCGAGGTTGTGCAGGCGGAGTCCCCCTAGCCTGGCCTCCCCGCTTGGATGTGCCTGTGTGAGTCTATAAGGGGTGGCTGTGATAATGGCAGAAAAAGGGTGGTTCTGGTTTCAGACTCTGATGGCCGCTCATCAGCTGGGTGACCTTGGGCAGCTGTGGGGTGGTTTTGAGAAGGTGGGTTTCCTTGGTTCAGAGTCCAGCCAGCGTGTTGCTGCACCCAGAGCTGGCGCCCAGTAGCGGTCATCGTGGGGGCAGTGGTCATAGAGGCTTCTGTCACCGCAGAGGTGACGGCCACCTGGGGTTTGGGGAGTAGGCTGGCCCTGGGAGCAGCCCTCTGCCGCGTGTCCATCTTGAGCCTGGCTTTCCCAGTCCAGTCCTTCTCCCCCAGGCCCTGTCCGCTCTACTCCAGGGCTGGGCCATTTGGGCACGTTCATCTGGGCGTCGCTGGGCCCTTGCTCTGCTGTGGGGCTGCTTATGGTGGAGCCCCCGCTGTGCGGCGGGGCACCAAGTTGGTATGAGTGGGGCTCTGATGGCAGACGCCCAGAACAGGGCCTCTGAGCCTGCCTGCAGAGGGCCAGGTTGATGGGTCAACTGAAGGAGTTTTTGGTCTGGGAGTCATGTTTAAGTGAGAAGAGGAGGACGTGTCTCCCCCTTGGACTGTGGGGCTCATGAGGGCTGGCACTCAGGGTCCCTAAAACCCTGTGGGTGTTTGGATTTCATCTGAACTCAGGAGGGGGGCAGAGCCTATGGCAGGGCCTGGGGATGGGCTGGCTGGACCCCAGGGTGCCCTGGACTGGTGGGAAACTGGTGAGGATGCTGGGGCGATGACAGGGGGGTGCTGAGGTTTTCTCTGGTTCCCTCCGCCCACAGCTGAGACAGAGGGCTGAGGGGGGGTGTCCCCATGGGACTCCTGGCTTCCCCCACCCTCCGGGTTTGTTGTGGCTCCCTGCCCTGGAGCCTGAGCTCTGAGGGATTCCTTTCCCTCAATTCAAACGTTGCTACGTTGTTTCCTCCTCTTCTGGAGCCTCCTCAGTCTGTTTTAGTTCTGGCTCCCTGCTGCTGTCCCACCGCCTCCTGTCTCCCCAGCGCCCTGCTCCTGTGGCCCCCAAGCCTGGAGAAGAGGCGAGTGGGAAGCAGTGGGCACCTGCTGCCTCATTCCCCAAGGCTCAGGCTTGGTTACGGGAGCTCCTCCCGCTCTGTCCTCTATCTCTGGCCCCCGCCATCTCCTGCCCGCCCCCTCCTCTGTCTCTCCGTCTGTCCACTGTATGCACCTCCCCTTCCCTCCATCCTTTTCTGTCTCCCTCCTCCTGCCCTGGTTCCCCCGAGGGCTCTGCCTCATTCCCTCCCTGGAACCTCCCATCTCTCTGACTGCGACCCAGGGCGGGTAGGACCTGAAGAGGGACAGCAGTCTTTGGGGGCCGAGGGGTGTTTAGGGTCAGGGCTAGAGGGGTGACCGTACTCCTCACTCTCTGGGCCCAGGAACCCCATACCTCCACCTGTTCCCTTCATCCTCCCCTCCAGAAGCGTAGTTTCCTGGACAAAGGGCCACAGGAAGTGAGCCCCTGGTCGCACTGTTTGGATGAGGATGTGGTGCCCAGGGACGGAGCTTGGATGTTCAGGATCCCCAGCAGTGAGAGGCAGAACGTCTCCTCCAGGGAGCTGAGCCCCAGCTTGGCTGAGTTCTGTTGTCCCGTGAGGCGGGGAGCTGGAACACTCGTTGGGGACAATCTCAGATCCAGTCTGTGTCTGGGGGGCTGCCTGCAAGGCTGTGGTTGTGCCCAGGGTGATCTCCTGTGTGGAGCTAAGGCCACGTTTCTGTTTCAGTTCGGGTGAAGGGCTGGGTTTGTGGGTTTGCGTGGTGCTGGTGTCTGTGTTGGTGCACGAGGGGCCCAGGGGTCCCTGTGGGTAGGAAGGAGGTTTGTGGCTGCTCCTTTGCCATCAGCTGTTTTGGTGGCTCTGATGAGAGGCTGGGGGAATCAGGAGCCCCCTTTCTCGGCTGTAAGGGGGCGTGCTTCCAACACCTGGGGTGGCCATGGTATTAGCAGCTCCCAGGAGGACAGCAGACAGTGTCTCCCAGGAGCCACCCTCCCACCTCAGGGTGGGGGATTGATGCACGGCTAGAAGCACGTGCCCATGCAGACCCATTTGTGTGTGTGAAAGAGCACACACCTGTCCTGCGCACACGTGCGGAGACACAGACCCCTGTATGTGGACACACACAGGCGCTCAGAGACAGGGGTGCACATTCGCCCGAGTGCACATGAGCCACTCACAGAGAGACAGCCCTTGTGCTCACACGAGCACACCTAGGCCCACATCTCAGGCATCCCAGCCCACCTAAGACAACCTGAAGGTGTGTGCGCATAAATGCAGCTGCACGCCTGCCCACAAATGCCCCTGCGAGTGCCACCTGTGTGCCACACTCGCGCACACGCACACACGTGTATACATGGGTTGCTGGGCTTCTAAACTACCAGGAATGTGTCCGTCCTTAATCCCAGCTCTTAATCCCAGTGTCCAGGGAGCCCAGGCCAGAGGGGCAGCTGGTCAGCCAGCCTCCTTAGAGGTGATTAAGGCGGGGGCGGGGGCGGGGCACGCAGAGCTGTGTCTTCTGCCTGACCTCCAGGGATGCCGCAGAGCTCAGAGCTTGGGTTCCATCTGAGACTTGGTTACATGGAATTTACCAACCCTGGGGTGCAGACCTGCTGGGGAGGCCAGCCAGGGGTGTGGCTGGTGTGTCTCCAGGGAGAGTGACAGCTGCGTCAGGCCAGGGGAGGCAGTCCCTTTATTTAACCACCTGCCTGCTGGGGCCTCAGTGGGAAGCCTTCTGGGCATTCTGACCTCTGGGAACCCTGTTTCTGGCTGGAGCGCTTCTGGACCAAGCAGGAAAATGAGGCCCAACCGGGAGATGCTGAATCTGGGATCCTGAGTGGGAAGGAAGGTGGTCACTGAGACAAGGGTGGGATGGGGAGGAAGTGGGGGCTGAGCTGGGCCTCGAAGGTGTCTGTGCCCGGGGCATTCGAGGATACGTGAGGACACGTTGGGCTGTCACGGTAGTGGGGGTCGCTGCTGGTAGCATTTTGTGGGTGGGGGTCAGGGCTGTTACAGTTAGGTCAGGCAACCTGGGAGGGGTCAGCGTGGGCCACAGCTCAGAGGTGAGGCTGGAGGAGGGAAGGCCATGCATACTGCCCAGGGCGCCATAGCGAGGCACCGAGGTTGTGCAGGCGGAGTCCCCCTAGCCTGGCCTCCCCGCTTGGATGTGCCTGTGTGAGTCTATAAGGGGTGGCTGTGATAATGGCAGAAAAAGGGTGGTTCTGGTTTCAGACTCTGATGGCCGCTCATCAGCTGGGTGACCTTGGGCAGCTGTGGGGTGGTTTTGAGAAGGTGGGTTTCCTTGGTTCAGAGTCCAGCCAGCGTGTTGCTGCACCCAGAGCTGGCGCCCAGTAGCGGTCATCGTGGGGGCAGTGGTCATAGAGGCTTCTGTCACCGCAGAGGTGACGGCCACCTGGGGTTTGGGGAGTAGGCTGGCCCTGGGAGCAGCCCTCTGCCGCGTGTCCATCTTGAGCCTGGCTTTCCCAGTCCAGTCCTTCTCCCCCAGGCCCTGTCCGCTCTACTCCAGGGCTGGGCCATTTGGGCACGTTCATCTGGGCGTCGCTGGGCCCTTGCTCTGCTGTGGGGCTGCTTATGGTGGAGCCCCCGCTGTGCGGCGGGGCACCAAGTTGGTATGAGTGGGGCTCTGATGGCAGACGCCCAGAACAGGGCCTCTGAGCCTGCCTGCAGAGGGCCAGGTTGATGGGTCAACTGAAGGAGTTTTTGGTCTGGGAGTCATGTTTAAGTGAGAAGAGGAGGACGTGTCTCCCCCTTGGACTGTGGGGCTCATGAGGGCTGGCACTCAGGGTCCCTAAAACCCTGTGGGTGTTTGGATTTCATCTGAACTCAGGAGGGGGGCAGAGCCTATGGCAGGGCCTGGGGATGGGCTGGCTGGACCCCAGGGTGCCCTGGACTGGTGGGAAACTGGTGAGGATGCTGGGGCGATGACAGGGGGGTGCTGAGGTTTTCTCTGGTTCCCTCCGCCCACAGCTGAGACAGAGGGCTGAGGGGGGGTGTCCCCATGGGACTCCTGGCTTCCCCCACCCTCCGGGTTTGTTGTGGCTCCCTGCCCTGGAGCCTGAGCTCTGAGGGGCCCTCCTCCCCTCTCAGTGACCAGACGGGGAACAGGGATGGCGAGGTGGTGAACCGGAGGCTGGGAACTCAGGCGGCGCGGGCTTCAAACTTGGATTCAGCCTGGTTGGGGTTTGGGGGACGCCGAACACCTGTCAGAGGCCCAGCCCTCGGGGCCTCTGCACAGCGAATAGGGAGTGGAAACCAGCCTGGGGCTCGGCGGCTGCCAGCTGGGCTGGGGCAGGCGGGTGCCTGGGAGCTGCGTGCAGGCAGGGCGGGGCGGGGCGTGGGGGTGGGCCCCGCGACCTGTCTGTCCTCCCACGGTCCTAGACAGACACACAGGGGCAGGGGCAGACGGACTCGTCTTCAGACTCACCTGCATGTCCCCGCTGGGACCCTCCGTCCTCCTAACCCCTTCCCTGGCAGGGACGTATCCGCAGGTCTCTTCCTGAGGGCAGCCAGGGGCCAGCCATGTGCCCAGGGGGTCCAAGTGGAGACATCCCGGCACCACCGAAGGCTGGAGCTGGGGACACTGGGATCTAGCAACGCAGGTGGCAGCCAGCTTGAGTTTGGAGCCACCTGCCTTCTCTGGGGTCACTCTTGGCTGAGACCGCCCCTTCCAATGGCCCCACCTGACAAAGCAGCCTTGACAAGCACGGGGGAGGCAGCTGCTCTGCTGGGGCTCTCCCGCTTGCGGTCTGCAGAATCAGTGTTTGCCCTTTGGAGGTCGAGGCTAGGGAGGCTAACCTGGGGCTTCGTTAGGGTTTACTAAACAAGGTAAGGAGAAGGCAATGGCACCCCACTCCAGTGTTCTTGCCTGGAGAATCCCATGGGCGGAGGAGCCTGGTGGGCTGCAGTCCGTGGGGTCACGAAGAGTCGGACACGACTGAGCGACTTCACTTTCACTTTTCACTTTCATGCATTGGAGAAGGAAATGGCAACCCACTCCAGTGTTCTTGCCTGGAGAATCCCAGGGATGGCAGAGCCTGGTGGGCTGCCGTCTATGGGGTTGCACAGAGTCGAACACAACTGAAGCGACTTAGCAGCAGCAGCAGCAGCAGCAAACAAGGTAAGGAGGTGAGCCAGGATAAGGCTCACCTCCTCTGCCGTCTGAGCATTTGAGTTGAGGCTCCGCTGTGTGGCCCTGGGCAAGTATCTCACCCTCTCTGAATGGCCATCATACATTCATTCTTCTCTTTTAAACAGCAGCTTTATTATGATTTAACTCATTCTGTACAATCCACCCATTTAAAACATATAATTAAAGAGGCTTTAGTATATATGCAGTTTGCAACCACCCCCAATATTATTCATTTTTATTACCCCCTAAAAGAAGTCCTATACCTATTAACAGTCACTCTCTATTTCCCCGCAATCACCCAATCCTGAGCAATTGCTAATCTACTTTCTGTCTCTATGGATTTGCCTATCCTGGACGTTTAATATTAGTGGAATCATGTAGCATGTGGTCTTCTGTGACTGGCTTCTTTCTCTCAGCATAATATTTTCAAGGTTCATCCTTGTGGTAGCATGTATCAAGACCTCACTTCTTTTTTAATTGAATAATATTCCATTATATGGACACATCACTTTTTTTTTTTCTTCTGTCAGTTGACAGATATTTGGGTTATTTCTACATTTTAGCTGTTACAAATAATGCTGATATTTTTAAAATGTGTGGACATATGTTTTCACTTCCCTTGGATGTATTAACATATGCCCTAAGGGTCGAATTATTGGGCCATATGGTGGTAACTCTATGTTTAACCTTTTGAGGAACTGCCAGACGGTGTTCGAGAGTGACTGAACCGTTTTCCATCGCCACCCGTGGTACATGAGGGTTCAAACTCCTCCACATCCTCACCACTACTTGTTATTCTCTGACTTTCTGATCACATTATTCTTGCATCCATTCATGCCTCAGGTATTTATAGAACACCTGTATTTGACAAGTCAGGGTGCTCACTGCAAAATTGAGAAGAAAATTTATCCCTTGAGTTGTTTAGAAGATTTAACAGCACCATAGCTGTAAAAACCTCCAGGCATTTAGTGACAGATCACGATTATCAAGGGGAGAAGCTCAGGGTGGTCAGGAATCACGGGGCCTCTGAGAGCAGAGGAAAAGAGAAAGAAATCTTTGTGTTCTGACCGCAGACTCTGTGTCAGAACCTGTGCTTCAGTTCTCATGACCTCTGGGCTATCCTGTTGGCCCATCTGTAGATGGGAAAACTGAGGCTCCGGCCATGCACCTTGCCTCACGGTCACCCAGCTGAGAGGTAGCTAGGCTTTAGCCTGAGAGTCTGTTTGGATCACTTCATTTATTCTTTCCAACCCTTTGAGATTGATACTATCACTTTGCTTGTTTTGTAGAAGAGAAGTGGACTTTTGTAGGAGAGGCTCAGAGAGGTGGACTTTTTTGCCTAGGGCCAGTGCTGGGATTTGGATCCAGGCAGTCTAGCTTCAAAGCCCCTGCTTACTGTGAGGTGAGGTCCCACCTGTCTCCTAGGACCTAGGAGATGAGGGTGAGGGCTGGGACAAATCTCACAGCATGTCATCTTGGGCTGACAGTGGCCCTGGCGGCAAATGTGCCCTAGGCAGGCCTCCTTCTGTTTTTTCCTGACTCCTTGCTCTGTGCCTCAGTTTCTTGTCTAGGCAATGGTGTTGGGGGCCCCTGAGGTCCTCATGACTCATATGGAGCCTAGCTTGTTGTGTCCCATGGAGCTGCTCAGAAGCCAGGGGAATCATCCTGGGCTGGGGGTGGGGAGTTGCATCTCCACTGTGAGTGAGTTTGTGCTCATTCTAAATACCCTGGCAAATGGAAGGGTGAGGGAGACCACAGCTAAACTCCTCAGGAGGCTTCACATTCACTACCAGATGGCCACATTTCACGTGTGTGGGTGGTGTGTGCCTCGCATGTGCCTGGGACGGCTCTGAGGGGGATGGCAGAGCTGTGTGTCCCAGCACAGCTGGAAGCACTGGCAGGGTCTGTCTGGTTTTCTGGAGTCCCAGAGGATCCCCAGGGCTGGCCAAGTCCCTGTGACCTCCACCTCTGGCTTCAGGTGGCCCCCAAGACAGGGCAGAAGCACCCTGTGCCCTGTGGGCTTGCGTTTGCTGAGGTCTCATTCTGTGGGGTGAGGACCAGACATACCACACTGGGGTCTCTCTGCTTTCCCAGTCCCTCCCCGACTACCAGCTCCCTATTCCACCTGCCTTGCTCCCCTCAGCTCCATCCTGACTTTGCCAGCTGAGTTCTCTGTCACTTCCAGCAGGTCAACTGGCTTGAGTCTATGGAGTAAGGAGGCCCATTCCGCCTGGTCCTGTCCGTAAGGGGCCTGGCGCTTAGTGGGTGCTCAGTAAATGCTCCGGCCCTCCCAGCCCACGCCTGGTTGTAAAGGGACAGAACTGCAGGCTCCACTGGGAACCTGCTCTCCTGCATGTTTTGCATATAATTTGCATATTCATTTTATGACAAACAGCTGGGATCAGTTCTGTCTCTCTTCCCTCCTCCCAGATGAGTTGGAGCCCTGGTTGGCTTTTGGAGGAATCGGAGAGAACTTTGTCCACCCATCTGGTTTTATGGATGAGGAGACGGAGGCCAGAGGAGAGGGCCCTGCCTATAGTAATTAGAAAAGTGGGTGAAGCGGGTCTGTAGGGGTGATCCCATTCAGAGTATTCAGTGAATGACTATTGATGGAGGCTGACTGTGTCCCCGTCACTGCCCCCAAGAGCTCTTCAAGGGGGAGCTAGGCATTAGACAAGGAGGTCAATAAACAAGCTAATTTCAGTCTGCGGTGGGCTATGAGGAGTGAGCCTGGTGTTGACAGAGTGATGATGTGTGGGGAGGTTGTGTGGGTGGAGCTGGGGGTCAGGGAGGGCCTCGCTGAGGAGGCGAGCTTTGAGCAGAGACACTGGGTCATGCCCCACTACTTACTAGTTGCCTGGTAACTGCTCAGTGTGTCACAGCTGGAGTCTTGGTACATTGGGTATCATCATCCCATTTTGTGGGAGGGCAGACTGAGGCCCAGTGAGGTGACGGAACCTGACCAGGGCTCTCTGGAAGTCAGGATGGGTTTTTGTCAGTCCGGGAGATATTTCCCGGGGCTGAGTCTGTTGGCAGGGTTGGTTGCAGAGCCTGGAGACTCAATCCCAGGGGCACCTGCTGGTGAGTCAACATGGGGGGGTGGGTGGGGCTGCTCACCTGAGCTGGGTCACCTGTCATGGGAACAGGACTTACCTTTCCATTTCTTCTCATTCCTAATCTGTCTGTCTTTGTGCAGGGTTCTGGGCTGGATGTGGGGGGTGGTATATAGACTCTGGAGCTTTCCTGCACTGCCCCCGCTCCCCCTGACCTTGAGGAACTTCCTGATGAGGGTGGAAGCAAGGGTGCAGCTCCACCTAATCCAGGGTTCATATTTGGCCCCAGTTGCTGTGTGACTTTGGGCTAGTTGCTTCACTTCTCTGAACTTTGGTTTGCCCATCTGTGAAATGGAGCTCATAATCCCTACTGGTAAGATGTTCGTGAAGAGAAATGAGGCCAGGTGCATATATTAAGCGCGTGCACCCTCTGTGGGAGCTATAACTGTTGCTCATGGTCAGGGGGGAAAAAAAATCCCATTGTGTCCCTACTGGTGGCTTAACAGCCTCAGTCTCCTCATCTGTAGATGGAGGCAGTAGAATCTGCTTCCCAGGGTGGCCTAGTGGGTTCCATGAGGTCTGGTAGAAGGGGCCCACTGGAGTGACGGGAGACAGTTGTGGCCCCCTGCCCCCGGAAATGACAACGCAGTGGAGGTAGATCCCCAAGAAGGGACTTCCCCCTTCAGAACAGGCGGGTGGTTGGCAGGAGGTGGCCTCGCAGGGGAGGCCGTATTTGAGCTGCCAGAGCTTGCTGAGCACGTCCCTGGCCTGTGGCTCGCAGGAGCCTGGGTATCTATAATAGTGCCTGGTACCCAGGAGGTGCTTCATAAGAAGTACTGCTTGTCCTGACGGGCTGGTCAAGTAGTTGCTGGCTGGGCAGAGCTGTGGAAGAGTGTTCCAGGAAGCAGGAATAGCACGTGCAAGGCCTGGAGGGAATCCACAAAGGATTCAGTGTGGGAGGAGCATGTGGGCTGGGCAGCTGGGGGCCTCAGTGGGTGGTCCTGCCCTCAGACACAAGTCTGGGGACAGGAATAATCGAGCAGGGTGAGTCAGGGTGGCTGAGAGGGTGACGCTAGAGGGCAGGCGGCTTGATGGATGGAGCGGTGACGGGCGTCCCAGCCCTGGGCTGAGGAGGAGGCTGCCCTTCCCAGGACTGCGCTGCCACCCTCTGTCCAGGTGTAGGCGACAACGGTGGGGGCCTGGGGCTGGCAGGGTGGGAACTAGGCTGTTGCAAGAAGCTGGCGGGCGGCCTGTGGTTGAGATGTCTGATCGCTGTAAGCCAACCATGGCTGCCAGCCGGTCAGTGCCGGGGGAGGGAGCTGGGCCCTGCCAAGCCAGCCAGTCTGCGGTGAGACGCAGCTCTGTAGGCACTGGGCCACCAGCCTGCCAGCTCCCTCGGAGGCTTTTGTGTTCATTTCCTTTCTGCTGCTGGTTCCTCTCTTTGCTTCTAACTCATGACCAGCCCCAACAGGGGTCTCGGCAGAATGACTGGGGTGGGGGGATAAGGAGTTTCAGAGAACCAGGGAACGGCAGACAGGAGAACTCAGAGCATGCTATTTCTAATAACAAAAGTGCTCTGAGTTTTTTTTTGTAGAAAATTTGGAAAATACAAACAGATCCTGAGTGAGAAATGAAAAACCACTTGCAATCCCACCACCCAGAGAGAGCCCCCTGGGAACCTCTAGTAGAATTCAGTGTTTAGAAATACACTTTGGTACTGAGTTCATTACCAAATGAACTTTTGGTAATGTTCATTACCAGGATCAAGTTCTATGTATTTTTTCTTTAACCTATTTTTTAAACTTAATGATGATCATAGTACTAATAGTCAACATTTATTGAGTAATTCATTAATGTGTGGGCACCCTAAGCCTGTTACAGTGAACCCCACGAGGTGGTTATGATCTTTGTGTAGGAAAACCAGGCTGACAGAGTTAAGTATCTGTCCAAGGTCACCCAGGTATTGAGAGACAGAACTGTTTGGATGATCCTGTCAACAGTCATGCCGCATTGCCTCCTGACAACCAGAGTGTACATTTCCCCATGTCCTTGCATATTCTTTGAAATGAGTTAAAAAAAAAAAAACCTTTTGTTATGCATTTATGCCTTTTAACAACCTGATTAGACAGTGTGGATTTGTGAAAACACAGTTATTGATCGCTGCATAATATTCCACGTCATGGTTGTGCCCTAAGTTCTTTAACTAGTCCCATGGTGTTGGGAAAGTAGGTTATTTCCCCTCTTTCTCTCTCATAAATAACACTGCCGTGGCTCTCTTTGACCCAAGGGCTGAATTCTTGGGCACCCAGAGTGTGCGAATCAGAAAGGGAATCAGAAATGTGGCTTAGAGCTCCAAGTCCTGGTTCATTTCCAAATGAGACAGATGTGTATAAGAGAACTGTGCCGGGGAAGGGGGGGGTGGGGGGCTCTGCTGGCAGGATGTCTCTTTGCAGAGCAGTTGGCTGAGAGGGGATGGACCCAAAGGGCTCTTTTCCTGCCCCCTAGGCTACCCTTGCAGGAGATTTGGGGGCGAGTGTTTGGAATAAGGGAGGTGGGGAGACGTGTGGGGGACCGGGTGTGTGTCTGGGCTGTGCTGGTTGTTTGTAGAGGGGCCTTCTCAGCCCTTGAGCCCCTTTCTCCTCCCCCAGGCCCCTCTGCTCCCCGGAACTTGGGGTCTGTGGCCCCTTCCCACCAACGCAGCCTCTGTGCCCCGCACCCCTCCGGCAGCCAGGAAACGTGGCGGCTGCTGGGTCTCCAGCCAGAGCAGCTGTGGACGGTGGCGGGGTGGAGACCGAGGCGTCCCCCTTCCCGGGTCTGGACTCCCCACTGCGTCGCGCCCTCGGCTGTCCTGCCACCCGGAGCCTGGCCCCGGCCCACATTCCTGGGGTGGCGCTCCGGGTCTCCGGGCTGGAGCTGGTGAGCGTGAGGGGCACTGAGTTCTCACAGGACTGAGGGCCTTTTGGGGACGGGGGTGGGGGGGGCGCTGGTGGGGATGGAGCCTCTGGGGATCTAGAGGGCTCTGCCGAGACCACCCTGCTTCCGGGAGCAGGTGTGAAGTCCCACTATGTGTCACTGGACTGATCGTTCACCTCTCTGAATGCTGCGTCGTCGTAGGCTAATTCCCCACCACCCTCTCTTATCCCCTTTCTGAGCCTCCGTGTCCGCCTCTGTAAGAAGGGAGAGTGAACTTAGTGATCACTCAGGCCTGAAGGTGGGGTCGGGGTTGCGGGACGTACCACAGTAATGGTAACAAATAGTTATTAAGTGCCAGCTGTGTGCTGAGCAACAAGAGTGCTTTTGGTGCATTGTGTTACTTGATTCTCACAACAGCTCCATAAAAAATATATTATTATTTAACCAAACAGAGGCTCAGAGAGGTTGAGTAACTTGCCCAAGGTCACCCAGCAAGTAAGCAGAGCTGGACTTGAACCCAAGTCGAGCTTGGGTTCAAGAACCCAAAGTTGGGCCCCCAACCATTGCTCACATGCCCTCTAGTCACAGGAGAGGGCAGCCCAAGTCTGGCTAATGTGGGGAAGGAAGCGCGGGCAGAATTAATTATACTTGATTTTATTCTTAGTTTCTGCAGCATGATTAGCACTGCGCAGGGTGCTGGGCTCCTGGCCCCCCGCCAGCTGACCTAATTTGTGTGTCTGTTTCTGTAACTCACCCTTCCTCCCCCCTCCCCCAGCATCTCCTTTTTTCTCTCTCTGTGCGCTCCCCTGCTGTGTGGCTTTGGCAAGCCCACTTAGGCTCTCTGGGCATGAATAGTTGCATCTGCAGCCCTGGGTGTAACGGTCTTGATTCTACTCCCCTCAGGAGTTCTGTGAGGCTTACATGAGATAAAATCTTCAGAATTCATAATGGAAATATTAACGTCCACCTAGCAATAATCCCAGCTACATGTCTTTATTCAGCTCCCAGTGTTGGGTCCTGTCCTTAAGCCTATTACATGCATGATCTCTTTGATCCTCACAGCACCCCTGCGAGTCACATACTGCAGTTGTCATCCCCATTTTACAGATGAAAAAACTGAGGTGCCAAGAGATTCAGTGGCTTGCCTGATGTTCGATGGGTAGTGAGGGGAGGAGCTGATTCATTCTGGTTTAACCTCTGTGTTATCCTGTTTCTCTGGGCAGGCTCGTGATGAGGTAGGGGGGCAGGTGGGGGGTTGCTGGGCATGAGAGATCCTAGACTTCTGGTCTCCAAGGAAGGCTTGGAAGGAGGCTGGGGACCGGAGGAAGGAGATGCCTTGCCTTTCTGCCTGAACACGTCCCCTCCTTCCAACTCCACTAGAGAGGGACGGTGGTGGAAGTTACCCACCCCAGTGGCTCTAAAACCCTATGGAGAGGATCAGGTAGGGGTGGAGAGCACGTCACTGCTGGTCCCATCAGGGCAGGGAGCCTGAGTTACTTCTGTGGGTCAAGGCTGTGGGTCAGCATAAAGTAAGACGGTGACAAGGGGGAAGTGAGGAAAAATGGCAGGGGGTATGTCACTGGGAAAGGTGCCACGTCTCACCTGGCGTGCGTGTGCTTGTATGTACCCTGGAGGGAAAGTGTGCGTGGTGTGTGCATGGTGCGCGTGTGTGGAGGGGAGTGGAGGCAGGTGTCAGGGGCCTGTAGCTGGTTGTCTGAGTGGGGGCGCGTATGTGTGGTGCCGTGCGTGCCTTTTCAGGGACGCATGGGTGGGCTTGTGGGAGCATTTGGGTGTTTGCCATGTGCCAGCGTGTGTATGGTGTGGGCGGGTGGTAGTTCAGAGCTGAGGTTGTTCAGGGGCTGTGGGTCACAGGTTTAGGAATTCGATGAGCAGCGGATTGGGGGCGACTTGGAAGGTTGGGAGGAAGGACCCAGAGGCTGAGGACCCACGGTCATGTCTCAGTTCTAGGCCCCCGGCTCAGTGCCTGCCTCTGCGAAGTGGGTATAATGAAGTTGTGGGAGGCTCAGCACCTACATCTGTGAAGTGGGTATAATGAAGTCGTGGGAGGCGGTGCTGGTTGAAGCCAGTGACACAGGTTAGAGTGCTTCCAGCACCTGACCTGGGATGGTGCCTCCACAAGGGTGGGCACTGGTCTCTAGAGCCCCCTGAGGACCCTCAGTAGCTCCCCCAGCTAGCTTGGAGTTTCCCCCAATGCTGGGAGAGCCTCTGGGTGGGTGTCTTGGCCCGGACAGGTGGTGGCAGGAAGCAGAAGATGCAGGGGCTTCCGCAGTGGGCTGTTTGTGTGTGGGGAGTGCAAGCGCGAAAAAAGGTTGTTTACAAGTTGTGAGGTTTGGTCAGAGTCCAAGGGGTCACTGCCGTGGGGAATATGAATAGCAATGCTTGGTCGAGGGGAGGGTCTGTGTGCGCCACGCGTGTGGTTGTGGATCTTGTTGAGCTTATGTGGGGTGTGTATTAGGTGAGGAGAGGGGTGCAACTGTGTGTCTGTGTGTGTGCAGCTGGGGGGCAGCAAATGGTGAGCCCGTGGTGGAATGTGCTAGGCTGTTGTCTGTGAGTTGTGGGTACACAGGTTGGGGTCGGTAAGTGTGGATCACGACTGTGTGTGTGCGTCTGTGCTGGATGTGTGTGTGTGTGTGTGTGTGTGTATGCATGCACGCATACAGGCACTCTTGTTTGGGATATGTTTATCAGGCATGGGAGGGTGTGTGGTTTACCTGGAAGGGACACAGTGAGGGTTGGGGGAGGCTGGCATTTGACTTGGGTGATCTTTTAAGGGAATTGGTATAGATTATTATGCTAATTATGTGTGGAATTATGCAAATAGAGAGGTTGTTTGGGGGTCAAAGGCTGTTTGTCATCACCGCCTCTGGTACTTGTGACTTCAGGCTTTCCCTGCTGTCTCCCGGGTTCCGTTCCCCAACCCCCCTCCTCTCTGCAGCCCTGGCAGCTTCAGCACCCCTATAGCGTTCCTGGGAGGGCCCTGTGAGCACTAGTCCCCCAGGGAGGGGTACAGCTGGCACTTAGGCGTGGGGGGTGTGCGGGCAAGATGGAATCCTGCACCCACCCCCACNCGTTCCCCAACCCCCCTCCTCTCTGCAGCCCTGGCAGCTTCAGCACCCCTATAGCGTTCCTGGGAGGGCCCTGTGAGCACTAGTCCCCCAGGGAGGGGTACAGCTGGCACTTAGGCGTGGGGGGTGTGCGGGCAAGATGGAATCCTGCACCCACCCCCACCCCACAGGTCTCAGGTGTCCCAGGTTAAGTTTCCCGGGGTGAACTCAGGGTTGCCTGGTTGTTGGCCATCACCCCCTCTACCCCATCCGGGGGCTGCTCATTTTTTGGAAAGAATGTTCTCTTGGATGCAGGTTTGAAAAATCACTGAGGTGGCCCCTTCCCCAGCTTTGTGTCTGATGAGCGTGAGGCTAAATTAAGATGTGAGAGAATTCTCTCCCTCTGCCTCCCACTCTTGCCTTCTCTCTCTTTCTCTTGCACACCCAGCCCTCGCTCCACTCCCTCCTCCCTGTCACCCCTGCCCCTGCCCCTCTGACCCCCGGCTTCCCTCTGTCCTTGCATCTCTGTCCCCATCCGGTGCCTGGCCCTCCCCGTCCCTGTCATTCTCTCTGTTCTTCCAGGGTCTCTCCCTCTCCTGCTCCCCCCGCTCCCGCCCTCCTCTCCCCCGCCAGATGTGTATAAGAGACAGTTCCAGTATTGCCACTGCCTAGATTCAATCTGCTAGAAAAGCTCCAGACTGGGTGGGCTGGAATAGTCAGGGAAGACTTCCTGGAAGAGGTGGTCCCTTAGAATTTTTGGCTAGGCAGAGAGGAGTTGGGAAGCATCAGTAGCCCCATCAGTCAGCTGGTAAGCTTTGACCCTGTCTCTTATACACATCTAGATGTGTATAAGAGACAGCATGCCAACACGCGCTGCCTCCCTCTGGCTGCCTCCCTCTGGCTGCCTCCCTCCGGCTGCCTCCCTCTGGCTGCCTTTAGGTGAGTGTGTCAGGGTGTCTCTGGGTATGTCATTTCAAGGCTCTGTGTGGCGTTGCAGGGGTGGGGGGTTTGAATTTGTGCAAGCCTCTCTGGGAGCAGGTTGTTAGGGGCTGCTGTGTGGTGCTGGTCACTGTGGAATCATGAGGACTCCCTATTTTGCCCCCCCCCCCTTTACCCCAGTTTGGGGGTCACCTGAGACCGCAGACTTCTTGGGCCCTTTCCTCCCAGCTAAATGGCTTTCACCTTCCCTGAGTTGCTTGGAAGGACATAGAGACAGTGAAGATGCTCTGGGGCAGAGACAGTCTGGGCCCCACCCCTGCTCAGGCCCCATCATGCTGCACGTCTCTGGCTTTAGGCTGCTGGCCTAAGAATGGAGCAGAAAATCTCCAAGGGACCCCAGCTAAGCTGGGGTCATAGAGGCTGGTGGTGGGGGACCACCTAGCCCCTTCCCTTTGGGTCCTGGGGATTTATTCCTCTGGTAAGCGGGAGCAGAGATGGCAATGGGGGAAGGTTGGATGGTAGCTGCTCTGAGCTCCTGAAATGTCTAAAACAGAGGAAGACCCAGCAATTAGTCACGGAGCAATTACTCTAATTGTTCCACTCCATGACTCACTGGTAGCAAGTAAATACTGATTAATTCATTACTTTGAGACTGTGTGTGTGTGTGTTGGGGGGAGGGTGACGGGTATGCTGGGGGGAATCTCCTGGCTCCCTGCCCTGGCCTCCTGCCCTGCCTGGCCTGGGTAGGGCTTTAGAGCAGGTGGTCGAGGCTCAGGGCTCGGAAGCCAGGATCGGGATCCTCTCTCTAGCTCCATAGGAACTCCAGGAGGGGGCTGTCAGGGGCAGAGGTGTGAGAGGCTGAGCACAGGTCGTGATGCTGAGCTAGCCCCTCTCCTGCTAACATACCTTCCATGGCTCCCCACGTCAGTCAAACAGTAGGGGTATTCAGACTCCGCGTCAGACCTAAACTGCTGAGTACTGTTTTTACAGCAAACAAGGCAGGAAGTGATCCGGCCTACCGCGGCTCTCTGTTTGCCTCTGGAGGCCACATCTGATGCTGTTCCTCCACTGTCACTTGGCCTTGGAGAGTGCCGGTTGCTCCTCTGGGCGTTTCCAGGCCGCGGGCCTCAGGTGCTGAGCCCTGTGCCCAATTCTGCCCCCCGCAGGCCCAGCGCTGGCGCAGTGAGAACTTCGAGAGGCCCGTGGACCTCGAGGGCTCTGGGGATGACGACTCCTTCCCCGATGACGAGCTGGACGACCTCTACTCCGGGTCGGGCTCCGGCTGTAAGTATCCCCTTCCCTTTTCCTACATGTCATGTCAGCAGTACCAGTCTCTCTCCAGTGCCCATCCGAGGCTTTGATGGCAAGGAAGAGGAGCCTTCATAGGGTAGGCCCCCTTAAACGTGGGGTGGGGGAGGGAGAGGTCATTCAGGGGCAGCTCCTGGACCTTAAGCATGTAAAGGGCAGGCCGTCCTCCCCCGGCGTGGAACCGGGGCTTTAAGGAGCCCAGCACTCCCAGTTTCTCTGTCTCTGCGTCTCTGTTTGCACTGTTTGGGTCTCCCTGCAGACCTCCAGCCTCTGTCAAGGAACACAGACGCTTCTCCGCAACCCAGGTTTCATACTGTCGTGACCACTTGGAGGAACTTAGTGGCCAACTTTTCAGGTGCAGTGAGCAGAGACCATTTGATTGGCTCAACTTGGGTCAGGTGGCCTCCCCTCTGTCCAATCAGCGGTGGCCAAGGGCGGGGTTAGGACCGTGACGGAAAAACAGGAGGGGCCTCCAGTGGTGCCTGAGACAAACCAGTTCCATGGTCCCGCCCAGAAAGGCCCCAGGGTAGCCTGAGATAAGCGAGGCACGCTAAGGTGAATCCGTTTCTCTGCCTAATGGCTGTGCTGTATTCTTATCTGTAAATGGTGATAAATTTGCCTTCTTCTCGGAGCCTCTGGGGGCTCTTCCCAGGTGGCAAGTGGTTAAGAACCTACCTACCAAAGCAGGAGACGTTAAGAAGGGCTGGTTTGACCCCTGGATGGGGAAGGTTCCCCGGAGGAGGGCACGGCAGCCCACTTCAGTATTCTTGCCTGGAGAATCCCATGGACAGAGGAGCCTCGCAGGCTACAGTCCACGGGGTCGCAGAGTCAGACAGGACTGAAGCGACTTGGCACCCGCTCACACACGCCGAGCCTCTGGAAGGCTTCAGTTTAAGAGTCAGGGCCTGGCACAGAGATGAAGCTTTGCAACTGGTAGTAAAAGGGGGTGTGTGTGGAGATTGGGGCCCTGGAGGGGGCAGGCTGAGTCTAATGGAATGGTGGGGGTCTGTGTGCTTTGGAGCTGGCCACCTACAGCCCCTCGCCTGTAGTCTCCTCACTTTAGCCCATTCCTTTAAGTGTCTTGTGAGTTATAAATCTCGTGAGAATCTTCATAAAATCCATCCTGATGGCTGGTGACATCTCTACTTCCACACCTCTCAGGCTCCTCCCCACCCCTCCTCTGCCTGGTTCAGTCCCCCCTGGGAGCTGGTATGGCTTCTCTCTCTCTCTACTTATTTTCTCCCAAGGCCCTCCCTCCTTGGGCTCAAGCAGCCTCTATGGGAGAGGCTTGTTCTCCTTCTTGCTGTCTGCTTGTGCCTCTGGGGGTACTCATGTAGCTTGTATGCATGTCTGACTCTTCCCAGAATGCCACAGCCATCCTGCCCTCCCCTGCCTGCAACCTCCAGCAAGATCTGAAGCCAGTAGGGCCTGAGTTGCCACTGCCTAGATTCAATCTGCTAGAAAAGCTCCAGACTGGGTGGGCTGGAATAGTCAGGGAAGACTTCCTGGAAGAGGTGGTCCCTTAGAATTTTTGGCTAGGCAGAGAGGAGTTGGGAAGCATCAGTAGCCCCATCAGTCAGCTGGTAAGCTTTGACCAGACTGTGCCTGCCTCCTTTCCCTCCTCCTGTCTTGGGAAAAGTATGCAAAGGGTGAGGGTTGAGAGCCTCCCATCTTGATGGCTGTTGCTTATCTGGGATCCTCATGCCTTCAGATCACCCAGCTTCCTAGCGCTCTCCTTCTCCCCCTCCCCCACCCCCTCAGACTTTGAGCAGGAGTCCGGCATTGAGACAGCCATGCGGTTCAGCCCAGATGTCGCCCTGGCAATGTCCACCACCCCCGCGGTGCTGCCCACCATGGACATCCAGCCTGTGGGCACCCCGTTTGAAGAGCTCCCCTCTGAGCGCCCCACCCCGGAGCCAGCCACCAGCCCCCCACTGGTGACAGAGGTGCCAGAAGAGCCCAGCCAGAGAGCCACCACCGTCTCCACCCCGACGGCTACCACCACTGCCACCGCCACGGGGCCCCCGACGGCGGCCACAGCGCCCGCCACAGTGGCCACCGCCGTGCCCAGCGTCCCTGCGGCGCCCCCGTCCGCGGCCACCACCTCTGTCGTAAGGACCACCGGCGTACGGAGGCTTCTGCCTCTGCCACTGACCACAGCGGCCACAGCCCGGGCCACCACCCCAGCGGCGCCCTCACCTCCCACCACGGCGGCTGTCTTGGACACAGAGGCCCCAACGCCCAGGCTGGTCAGCACAGCTACCTCCAGGCCAAGGGCCCTTCCCAGGCCGGCTACCACCCAGAAGCCTGATATCCCTGAGAAGAGCACCCTGCCCCTGGGGACCACCGCCCCTGGACCCACGGAGGTGGCTCAGGTGAGCCGGTGTGGAGAGGACAGGGAGTCAGAGGGCAGAGGAGGTGGGGCGGGGCTGGGGCGGGGGGAGGAGGATGGAGCTGGACAGGGGTGGAGATCTCGGAGGTTCTGGAGCTTAGCCAGACAGGGAGCGGGAGGGGGAGAGAGGTATGAGGGCAGGGCTGGGGTGAGTCACAGAATGAGGACAGGGGTCGAGATGGATGGGGATGGAAGAGGGACCGGGCCGGGTCTTTAGATGTTAGATGAAGACATTAATGGGAAAGGGACTGGGAGAATGGGAGTGTTAAAAGGGGCAGGGGCCAAGGGCCTGTGTGTTCTGGTTAAAAGCACAGACTCAGGAGCCCTGCAGCCAGGATTGGAATGCTTCTACCACCATGCGACTTCAGGAAGTCACTGATCCTTTTTATACCTTTGTTTCCTTATCTGTGAAAAGGAGAAAAGAATAGAATGCAAATCGCAGGGTTGTGAGAATTAACTTCCCCAACAGGGCCAAGGCTCTTAGAGCAGTGCCTGGCAATACTAAACACGCAAAAAGGTTCACTTTGTTCTCACCACCACCTCATCATCATCGTTGTTGTTGTTATCCATCTGAGGGGGATTAAGAGCGGGGTGGTGGGGGAGGAATACTGCAGGCCACGTTCATGGAGGCTGCCTGGGTGGAGGCGCAGTGCTAGGCACTTAGCTGTGCCACCATCTCTTCTCCCTCTCATGCCTACCCCACCGGGGTGGGGAAGGCCATTGCCACCATCCTCCCTTAAGGTGGGGCCACTTTCCACGCCTTCACAGGCAGCAGTGGCAGAGTCAGGATTTGAACCTGGCAGTCAGCGCTAGGGTGTGTATGTGTGTGTGAGGGGGTGTTAGGGATGGTGTGTGTGTATGTGTGTGTGTTTGGGGTGTTATGGATGGGGGCGGTGTTTCAGGGAAGAGGATGAGGATACCAGGAATGCCAGGATAGGGAGGGGATCAAGGAAGTGGGAGAAGTAGCCTGATCCTTGCTGGAGCTGCTGGGCAAGGAGTGGATGTAGTGACATTGACTGGGGTACTAAAGCCCTTTGCGTCCGCCTCATCGAGGAGGACCCCGCAGGCTGTAGAGCTGCCTTTGGGTCAGCATCAGCCCTTCTGATCCCCAGCCAGCCCCAGCGGAACACAGGCCCTGCTCCAGGCTCCTCTGAGCAGCTAGGGGAACCTGGTGTTTCACAGATGCTTGACCAGGCATGCTGGGGACGCAGTGCTGGGGCACAGAGAGCAGGTCGTTGGTGCAGCCTCTGGGCATGTGCATGGCCTTTCCTGGGCCTGGACACTGGACCCACTGTCTCCGTGCGCACCTGTGAAGCAGCTCCATCCTTGCTGCGATCCCAGCTCTAGCTGGGATCCTGCCTCCAGATGCTGGGAGCCATGGAGATTTGTGGTGCTCTTGGACTGACCTTGGGCTTCCCTTGTGGCTCAGCTGGTAAAGAGTCTGCCTGCAGTGCAGGAGACCTGGGTTCAATCCCTGGGTCAGGAAGGAAATGGCAACCCACTTCAGTATCCTTGCCTGGAAAATCTCATGGGCAGAGGAGCCTGGTGGGCTGCAGTCCATGGGGTCACAAAGAGTTGGACATGACTGAGCAACCTACACTTACGTACTGGACTGACCTTCAGGCTAAGGGACTCAGCCTTGCCCCAGGCACGTGGATCGAGGATCAGGCCCAAGTATTTAAAGTCTGCACCCAGCTGTCCCCAGACAACAGTCCCTGGCCGTAATCTGCTAAGGATTATTACAAAGGCAGCTGGAGAAGGAAGGGATGGAGATGGGATGGGGACCAGGATGTGGCCAGGATGAGAACAGAGGTAGTGTAGTGTAGTGGTTAGGGACACATATTCTGGAGTTGAACAGATCTGGATTTTAGTTCTGCTTCTACCACTTACTCGCTGTGTGTCCTTGGGCAAGTCATTTAACTTTTCTGAGCCTATTTCCTACTCTGCAGTGTAGGGGCGCTAATACCTTCTTAATGGGAATATTGTGAGGGGGAAAGGCCCACGATGTGCTTAGCACAGTGCCTGGCCCATGGTGAGTGCTTAGTGAGTGTCAGCCCTCCCAGGGAAGTGAAGTGGTGGCCATGGGCTAGTGTGCATGTGTGTATGGCTGTCCTGTGGCAGGAGTTCTGGGCCTGGCTCCTGGGCTCACGCTACCCTCCCTACAGACCCCAACTCTGGAGTCCTTCCTGACCACCATCCGGGATGAGCCAGAGATGCCAGTGAGCGGGGGACCCAGTGGGGACTTTGAGCTGTCAGAGGAAGAGACCACACAGCCAGACACAGCCAATGAGGTGGTGGCTGTGGGTGGGGCCGTGGCCAAGCCATCACCTCCGCCTGGGACGCTGCCCAAGGGTGCCCGCCCAGGCCCTGGCCTCCTGGACAACGCCATCGACTCAGGCAGCTCGGCGGCTCAGCTGCCCCAGAAGAGCATCCTGGAGCGGAAGGAGGTGCTCGTAGGTGAGACCTGGGGCCTGGGAGGAGCCCAGAGGGGGCAGCTGGTGGGGCCTCAGTTTTCCCCCTAGGAACCCAGGAGGGAGGATAAGGTGTGGGTTTCCTAGGAGCCTAGTTTCCTAGGAAGGGAATGCTGGGGGTTTGGGGACCCCAGGACCCACCCTCTAGTTCCTCTTCTGACCCTTCTGATCCCAGAGTCTGGCCCTGACTTTGTCCTACCTCCCCCACTTTCCTCAGCACCCTCTGACCTCTTCTCAGACTCTGCCCTTGACCTTTCTGGGCCATGCTGGTTTACCCCTCCTGGACCTTATCCCCTGGATCCTAATCTAGGGCCTCATCCTAGGTTTGATCTGCTCCCACCCTTGATACCAGCCCCGAGGACCTGCCCTTGGCCTTGTCTCCTGAAGAGTTTCTGGATTTGTGGCCCAAACCCTGTTCCCCACTTGTGAGCAGCGTGGCCTTGGGCAGGTCCTTCACCTTTCCAGGCACGCTTTTTCCTCATCTACAGAATGGGTGTTATCATCTTGCTCTTAACAGTCTCAGCGCGTGTGTGTTCATATTAACTCTTCCACAGTTGGGATGTGTCCTAGTTTAGATGGCAGAGGGTATGTATATATTTCTTTTCTAAGGGTATGTAAAATACTGGAGCATCTTCTTATTGATGGCATCTTACATTTGATGAGGACCTTAGCACAGCACCTCCCTAGTAGCACTGTATGAAGATTGCAGGGGTTCATATGATTAGAACAGTGCCAGGCTGAAGTGAGGAGTATCAGTGGCAGCCAGTGCTGGTGTTCTAGCATTGACTCCAGACTTCACTCCGACTCTGGTCTCAGGTTTGAGATGACCAGCCCTCTCCCAACTCTTGCTTCTACCTGCAAGGACCCTCTGCCCTTTCCTCAGGCTCTAAGCGTGTCTTGCCCTTCCTGTGGCCTTGACCTTTGCCCTCTTTCTCCGCAGCTGTGATCGTGGGCGGGGTTGTAGGCGCCCTCTTTGCTGCCTTCCTGGTCACCCTGCTCATCTACCGCATGAAGAAGAAGGATGAGGGCAGCTACACGCTGGAGGAGCCCAAGCAGGCGAGCGTCACATACCAGAAGCCGGACAAGCAAGAGGAGTTCTACGCCTAGCGGAGCCAGAGTGCCTCCCTGTAGCCTCAGCGCCACCCCTGCATCCAGTCCCCGGCCTGGCACCTCCAGCCCCGGCCTGGGACTGGGCCCAGGAGACATCCTGGCCCCACTTCATCTCTGCCACCTTCCCAAGGTCTGCCCAGACTGCCAGCCTCATGCAGCTCTTCCCCAAGGGACAGGGGGGCACTGCCGTCTGCTCCAGACTGTGCCCTTATGAGCTCATTACTTGTTCCACATACTCCTCCCCCCACCACCAGCTTGGGGCTTTAGGACCTCACATCAGATGGACAGGAGGAAGGGAACTCCTGATTGGCTGGTGGACAAAGGGGTGGGACTTCAGTCCCAACCTGGCCCCACAGGGCTGGCTGAGGTTTCCTTTTGGAGGCAGAGAGGCACTCCGGCTGGTTTCCAGGGCAAGCATTTGGCAAGCCCAGCCCTTGAAATCACTGGGACACTGCACCCTGTTGCTTCTGTCCCAGGCTCACTCTCTGCCTGGATGAGACGGTACCCCTCACCCACCAGCCTGTTTTGTCCTGGCCTCTCTGGGGTTATGGGGTCATTTTCCCTCACCTCTGCTCAATGCACATGCACCCACAGGCTTCACTTCCTTCCTGGTCTGCCCCAGCTTCCTGAGAGTGCTCTGGCAGCCACTGGTGAGGAGGGGTTTGCACCTCCTTCTTCCTAGTGGGCTCTGCACAGAAACCGTCTCTCACATGGTTACATGTATTGTCACACACACAGAGAAAAGCACGCAATGACAAAATCACATGTGATCTTGACCACCTAACTAATCCAGATATGTCACAGACACGCACATTCTCCCAAAGATGTTTATTCTCATATGTTTCTTATGTGCCCCCCCCTCCACCCCAAATGCTTATGACAATGCAAGTCACTAGTCATCATAGCCTAACGGTAACGGTGTGGCCTGCCTCTCTCTCTGCCATCCCGCCACCCCTACTCCTGCCCACTCACATACACTCAGACACCACACGTGTTGCCTCCAGCTTTCAGGCTCACTGGGGAGGGTGCAATTAGGCCGAAACAATCAGCCCATATTGGGTCCCCAAGTTGCCCCGTCACGCTCAGCCTTCACGACCCCTTACCAACCACATTGCCACCGAACCCCAGCGAATCAGACGCAATCCCATGTGGGTGCACAATCTCACCCACACCCACACAGCCCTGCTGTCATGCTTGGACACTTGCCTTTCCTGGAATTAAGTGTAGTGTGGGGGACATGGCCACAAGCCCCCTCAGGGCATTGCACACCCGCTGAACCTGGCTTCACCCTACCTGCGCCCTCCCCTCTGAAGCCTGCAAAGGGCTTGGTTGGGGGGTAAGTTCCCCACTTGCTGAGGAAGGCAGGCTGGTTCTTGGAATTCAGTCTTGGGCTGGAGAGGGGGCTTGGGTCTCCCAGGACCAAAGGCTCCTGGTGGGGAGGGGGCATGTGGTGAGGCTCCTGGTCTCCTTCCATCCTCCTCTTGCTCTGAGCTAGGGGGTCGACTCTGCCTCCCAGGACACAAGTCTCCAAAGTGCCTGTGAGGGTGGGCCTGGCGCCTGGGCCCTCTGCACCCTCTCCCTTTGGCCTCACCAGGCCCACCTCAGCCCCACCCCTGGGCCTTCTTGGGGACCTTCTGGTGGACCTGTGCCCATGCATTTGGCCAGACAACCTGATGTTTCTGCTGGCTGCAGCAGAAGCAGTCCATCCAGACACTGTCCTTGGCTGAGGGCTGAGGACAGACGGGGTTGGGGGTATCCCAGGCTCCAGCCCGCCTCCCTCTTCTTTGTTACCCTTCAAATGGGGCCACTTCTGTAGATATTTTAAATGTGGGGTCAAATCTCCCATGGGGGCTGTGCTTTGAGAGGGGTCTTGGAGCCAAGGGATGTGGTCTGAGTCGTGGGTGGCTGGGGCTCACCCCTTCACCCCTTGCCCACAACCCCGGTTAAAGTCAGAAAGCCGGGTTTTATTTCTGTTCCCTTTTGCAGACTTGCTGGCAGGAGGCTTCTGCAGGGTGAGGGCCGGGGGAGCCTGAGGCAGTGAGGGTGAGGTTCCAGGGAGCTCCTACAGCCTGTCTTTTCCACCGTCTTCCCAGGCTGAGGCTCCATCTCTCAGACCTATAGGCCACTTTGGCAAGGCCTGGAGGCTTGTGAGGAACCCCCCTGGTCCAAGTCTTTGCGGGGCAGGAGCAGGGGGAGGCATCCTAGGCTCACGATCTGTTGGAGGTGACCTGGCCTTAGTCGTTCCTGGAGTGGAAGGGCGGGGGGACGAGGGAGACCAAAGCCAGCCCTAGCTTCCCCTCCCTCTACCCTGCCCCTTGGCAGGCTGCTGTCTTGGGACAGCAGCTCTGGTGAGAAGGCCTGGGCAGGCCGAGGCTGAGAAGCCAGGGAGTGTGGAGGAGAGAGGATCTGGACCATCCAGGGATGGTGGGACCGGGGTTGGAGGCCCAGCAGTGGCCGTGGCCTCCACACAGCCCCTGGTGGGGGCAGGGTCCAGCACAGGACGGCTGAGCAGGGCCTGGGCTGGCTGGAGTGGGCTAGGAGGGGCTGCATGGGTCCAGCCCGACCCCGGCAGGCCTGACTCCTCACCTTCTATGGGCCAGCCTCTAACCTGGGGCCTGGGGCTTTGCCACCTGACACCCGATGCCTCTTTCTGCATCCTTAGCGTTGGAGAGAAGAGACTGAGGGCTTCATTCATTGAGCCCTGGCCCTGAGACAAATGTCCAGGCTTTATCTTCATGAAGTTTAAAAACAGTCCAAGTCCAGCACGGCGATCTGACAGCAGGCCGTGAGAAGAATGAGCTGGATGTGAGTGCAGGCCTCACCCTGCCTGGACTCAGGGTGTGATGCATGCCGGGCCTGCCCGAGTATGTCCCCAGGCACCCTGGTGCTCCTGGGAAGGTGTCCTGCAGGGGCCTAGTGTTTCCAGGAAACACGGCCGATTCCAAAGGAAGAGGGGCTTGTGTGCTTGACAGCCTCTCTGGGGCCTCAGCTGCCAGAGAGGACAAGGCGGGCCGGGGTCACTCCCCACCCCCAACTGTGACTTCTGGAGCCCAGGCTCTATCTCCCTAGGGGGTGAGAGGGGTACCTCCCTGGAAGGGTCGGTTCCCTCGATATGAAGCAGACTGGTGATCACTGGGGCCCAGGCCGGGCAGGTCGGTGGGCAGTGGCTTGGGGTGCTCAGGCCAGACCCACCTGGGGTTGGCAAAGCCATCTGTCCAGGCCTCCAGGCTGGGGCCCTGGGCACAGGGAGCAGACACCTCTGTGTCACAGGGCAGAAGGGGCCACCACCTCCTTGACGCTCCTGAATTCCTTCTCCTGCCAGCCACTGCCCTGGACTTGCTTCCCCAGGCCTCCTGCCTGTAAATAGAAGCCCACAAACTGTGTACAGATTTACGGAGATGCTGAGGCTGGGCCCAGAGTCGCCATCAAAGGGCTCGTGGCCCCAGCATCCCCCGGGTGCCCAGCAGGCAGCTCAGCGCGGTGGCCCCAGCGTGGTGAATGCATGTAAATATTTTTCGTAGGCAGTGCGGCTCCAGAGAGCCCCCTGAAGACTGTGTCCCCACCCCCCACCCCCGCC
>SJYT01022398.1:310383-321930 GCA_006410635.1 Cephalophus harveyi
CCAGCCTGGGGCCGAGGGAATTTGTCCTTCCCTCCCCCAGGCCTTCTCTGCCCCTTCTCTTCCCCCTAACCTGTTTATTAACCATACCTGTCCCGAGTTCATGGCCAAAACTTTCAGTAGGAAAAAGCGGTGGAAAAAGACTGGAAAAAGAAACCAAGGCACCTGCCCCACTGTGGGTGCTCACCTGTCCCAGCCTTGTGAAGGAACTGTTCGTTTCCTTTTTTTTTTTTTAACACTTCCCGTGCTGTGCCCATTTATAAGAGGAAATAAAATTAAGCTGAAATGATGCATTGTGGTCAGAGTGTGAGAGGAGCATGGAGGTCATTTGGAGAGGGGCAGTCCGTGGCCCTCCTTGGGTCTCAGCCACATCCCCCTTTAAAGGAAATTGAGAAGCAAGCAGAGAAAATTGACCGACAACCCCTCGTGGGAACCATTATGGTAACAGCTGCTCTTGCTTTAGAGTGTTCAGGAAACCACGGAGCTGACTGCGGCCAGGCTGAATGGGGGCTGCGGTTGGGCAGGGGCCAGGATGTGCTGGCGTTGGGGGTTCTGTGGTCCACCCCCAGGGGAAGAACTGGTTTCAGGCCACAAGGAGAGAAACCTGGAACTGCAGAATATTGGAATCAGTTGGCTGAGGTGAGATGTCTTTAGGTTCTGAAGGGCCTGGTTTCAAACCCAGGTGACGTTTCCTAATTCTGACTTAGCCTGAGCCTTAGCTTGGCCTGAGCCTCAGTGTTCTCACCTGAGAAATGGGGTAAGCATTAATGACACCCCCTAGATGGAAGGTAGCGGGATTGGGAGAGGAGGAACATTAAGCAGGACTGGAACTATCGGTCTCAGCTCACAGGGTCTTGGATAATGGCGTTGGAATAGAAAGAACCCTGGGCCAGGAGGCGTTCTGGGGCCTGGGAGCCTGGATGGCCTCCTGGGGTTGCAGGGTCATGGAGCTGGGAGGGCGTTAGAGCCAGCCCCGGGCTCCTCAGGGTAGAAATCCTTTCTTCAGCACCTGTTGGGGGATTTCCCTGCCGCTGCCTGCATACGTCTTGTAACAGGGGCATGGTGCATGCTGGAGACCAGCAGGTCACTCTGTCTGTTGGGAAGTCCTTTATTTTTAGCCCAAATCTGCATCTCCTGTGTTTTCTTTCGCTGGAGGCGCACGGGGCTCTGCCCCCTCACCATGAGATAGCCCCAGGCATGAGTGTCGGGGTCACAACCTTTCCTCCTCCAAAGGAGTCCTCTGCGTGTCCTCCAGAGGTTTACTCCTCTTGCAGTGGAATGTTCACAGGGGCCCTGATGGTTCTGGGGTGGGTTAGAGGCTGAGGCCGCTGGATTTGGCTCAAGATCCTACCCATCCCACCTTCCTCCTTCCCTCAAGCTCCTTGAGTGCCTCCCTGTGCCATCGTGGGGAGCACTTACACATACTGGGGAGAGAGCCAATAGCCAGGGTCTCGTGACTATGTAATGATGCTTGTCAGGGGGTGTCTTCCCTGCTCAGCCACCGTCTCCAACCACCCCCTGCCAAGCATCCCTTTTACTGCCAGACAGTTCAGGATCAAAGCTCCAAGGCCCAGTCTTCACTTTGGAACCTCTGACCACGTGGCCCCTGACAGTCTCGGATGGCGCGGTTGTCAGTTGGGGTGAAGGAGCCAGCAATGTCACTTGAGGGTCTTACAGGGGACTGGGCCCCAGTTAGAAGCCCGCTATGATGTGAGGGGTTGGTTTGCCACCATTCAAGTCCCAGCTCCTGATGTGGTTCCCTCCTCCAGGAAGCTTTGGGAAGTGGGTTCCATCCTCCCTGAGTTCCTATAGTCTAGAGTTATCTCCCTTCCGGCAGGTGCCCCCCTCACCTTCTCATCTGAATTTGAGTGACATGCATCATGTTGTATTCTCAAAGAGTCTGATCCTGGGGTCAAGAGGACCCAGCTGTGTGCACTTGGGCACAGTGCTCTACCTCTCTGAGCCTGTTTCCTTATGAGTAAATGTGAACAATAAGGTCGATATTTGGAGACCCCTGTGAGGATTAAATGAGATAACATTGAAAGCAGCTAGCATATGTGGCTGCCAGCTGCGGGACTTCAGTCCCTCTTTGTACGGTCAGTCTTTAATAGGCAAAGCTTTATTCAAATGCTGACTCTGCCACTGACTAGCTCCGGGACCTTGGGTGGCTTATTCCAACTCACAGTGCTCAGCCTCCTCACCTGTAAAAAGGGGACAGTAATAGAGCCTGCCTCAAAGGCATGGTTCAGAACCGTGCCCGACACACAGTAGGTGCTGTGTAACTGTGGGCCATTATTCGCACTGTTGTTGTTGCTGTCATTATTATTGTCATTATCTGCAGAGTCCAGCCTGCTGCCTATTGAATGAATAAATGACATGGAATCTGGGTGGAAATCAAGATATTGGTGTCAGCGTTGGAGTGAACGATGATTTAGGCTGAGGTTTATTCGAGCTGAGGCTGACACCTGGAAATCATCCACATAGAATGTACAGATGGGCTGGGAGTTGCTGAGACTTGGAGCATTTCTCTCAGGGCCCCCTGGTCCAGGGATGAGCAACAAATAGAGGGGGAAGGAGGAAGAATAGCTGATTGTTTCCTGAAACCCAAGAGGTCACAGCTGCTTGCCAAGCTGCCCCAAGAACAGAGTGTGCTCAGCTTCCGAGGGCCGCCCACCCTGTCTCTGCTGGCTTAAGGGTGCACTTGGGGGCAGACCGAGGGTCCAGATTTATCACGGGGGTCTTATTTGCACTCAGGGAGGTAGGAGGCTGGGCCAGAGCAGACAGCAGAAGGGATGGCGTGAGGCACCAACTGCCAGGCACCCTGAGACCAGCTCTTCTCATATTAACTCATTTTAGCCTCATGCAGTTCTGGCCTCCTGGTTTTTTTTTTTTTTTTTTTTTGCAAATGAAGAAACTGCAAGTTTACAGAAACCTGAGGCCATAAAGCTATTAAAGGGTGCAGTGGGATTCGAGTCTGAGTCTCCACATGGAGTCAGTGTTCTTACAGTTCCACCCGCCCTTTCCTCCCTCTACTGTGTGAGCGTGGGCAGGCTACTAAGCTTCTCTGAATCTCAGCTATATCATCAGAAAAACAGAAGCACAGGGTACTGAAAGGCTCGAAAGAGACATTAACACATGACAACTGTGGGTGCCTTGCAAGAGTCACAGCCCGTTTGCAGACATAATCTCAGTTCTTGGAGAGAATGATTCCCTTGCTTAACAGATAAAGACGGTGGCCCTGTGAGCAGAATCCACACTGTGGGACACCTCTATAGGACAAATGACCCAGCTTCTTCAACAAATAAATTGTAATGAAGGGGAAAGAAAGAGATGGAGAGGGACTTTATAGATAAGCCTAAAAGGCATGTTAACCAAATCATGTGGGAACTTGATGTGGATCCTATTTCAACAAATTCTATTAAAAAAAAAAGTTAATTATAGGGCAAGTGGAAATTTGTATATTGAATGAATATTTGTCATAAGGGAATCATTGTCAGTGTTCTTAGAAGTGGTAATGGTCCTGTAGTTACGTTTTTTAAAAAGATTCTTTATCTTTAAACAGACTAAATTTTGGCAGATGAAATGATTAGATGTCTGGAATTGGCTGAAAAAATATGGGGGAGGAGTGGGTGAGAGAACGGAGGATGTAAGACAGGACTTGAGTTGATAACGGTACAAGCTGAGTAGCAGGCTACATAGGGGGCTCACTATATTATTCTGTCAACTCTAAGTTTAAATGTTAAATTCTTCATAATAAAATATTAAAGAAAGGAATTGATTCCCAGGGGGCATGAAGACTTGCCAGGGGTCACACTCCCCCGTGGAAATGCAGAGCTGGCTCTTCTGACTCCAAGTCCAGCCCCCTGGCCCTCACCCATCCCTGCTCTGGACGCCGGCAATGTCACATTTTCTCTGGCCTGATGTCCTCCACTTCCAGATGGCCAGCTCCTTAGGGGCCCCGCCCCCCCCCTTTTATGGAAACTGACTCTCATGAATGACTGTGGTGAAGGAATTTGCATGAAACTGTGATGAGAGACGTGGCTTCAGCTATGGCTTCCTCCAGTGGTGCTTGCCTTCTGCCAGAGGGAGTAACAGAAATGGCCCTTTCTGATGAGTGGGGTATTATAGTTCATGAAGTACTCTCCAGGGGATCCTTGCCCTTGCTTACTGTCCACACCAGTCTCAGGAGGTGAGATGGCTGGGAATGACTCCTCCCACTTTGAAGGACTTTGGACTTGGTAATGTCTCCCCATTTTCAAGGCTCAGGCCAAGTCTAAACCTTTACTATCAGTTCAATTCAGTTCAGTCGCTCAGTCGTGTCCGACTCTTTGCAACCCCATGAATCGCAGCACGCCAGGCCTCCCTGTTCATCACCAACTCCCGGAGGTCACTCAGATTCACGTCCATCGAGTCAGTGATGCCATCCATCCATCTCATCCTATCCTAAGAGAAAACAGAATTGATGGATGATCTGTGTTCCCCTGAGCAGCGGTGGCCCTTCTCAGCAAGAAATCCAGCACTTGTTTGTGTCTTCTCACAGAGCCTATGTCTATTCCTCCATCTCTCAACATCCAACAGATCCACTTCTAATTTATGAAACTTTGAGTTCATGAGTAACATAGATTGTGTGTGTGTTCAGTTGTGTCCAACTCTTTGCACCATAGACTGTAGCCCATCAGGTTCCTCTGTCCATCGGGTTCTCCAGGCAAGAATACTGGAGCAGGGTGCTGTTTCCTACTCCAGGAGATCTCCCTGGCTCAGAGATTGAACCTGTGTCTCCTGAGTCTTCTGCATTGGCAAGTGAAGTCTTTACTGCTGAGCCACCAGGGAAGCCCAAAACAGATCCTATCAGTTCAGTCCAGTTCAGTCGCTCAGTCGTGTCCGACTCTTTGCAACCCCATGAATCGCAGCACGCCAGGCCTCCCTGTCCATCACCAACTCCCGGAGGTCACTCAGATTCACGTCCATCGAGTCAGTGATGCCATCCAGCCATCTCATCCTCTGTCGTCCCCTTCTCCTCCTGCCCCCAATCCCTCCCAGCATCAGAGTCTTTTCCAATGAGTCAACTCTTCACATGAAGTGGCCAAAGTACTGGAGTTTCAGCTTTAGCATCATTCCTTCCAAAGAAATCCCAGGGCTGATCTCCTTCAGAATGAACTGGTTGGATCTCCTTGCAGTCCAAGGGACTCTCAAGAGTCTTCTCCAACACCTACAGCATTGTTCAAATACTTTCTTCACTTCATCTTCAAGCTAAACACTTACTCGCTTACGATTTCCCAACCATCTCCTTTACATTTTTTCTCTTGTACCATTGTATATGAATAATTCTTTCACCAGAGTATTGATTCATCTTTTTTAGAAAAAAGGGGCAGCTATGCCAAATTTCACTGGCCTCCTCTCTGTTTCTCTCTCCCTCTCTGTGTCTACAGACATANGCCTTCTTCACAGTCCAAGTCTCACATCCATACATGACCACTGGAAAAACCATAGCCTTGACTAGACGGACCTTAGTCGGCAAAGTAATGTCTCTGCTTTAGAATATGCTATCTAGGTTGATCATAACTTTCCTTCCAAGGAGTAAGCGTCTTTTAATTTCATGGCTGCAGTCACCATCTGCAGTGATTTTGGATACCTTGCTAGAAATACTGAAAGAGACTTGAGAGAAGTTGGTTCTCCATCAGCCTCAGTGAGTTCCTCCTGGCTTGTCCTGGAGTCTTGGGGTCCTCTTCTGCATAATAGACACAGTGAAGGCCCCTGCAGAGTTTGTGGGCATCCAAAAAGGAGGCAGATCTAAGTGTTCAACACAATGACTGACACACAGTAGGTGCACAACAGTAAGGGTGATGGTCTTCACAGTTATAACAATCACAGAACACGTAGATTGTACTTACCATGTGCTGGGCATGACCTAAGCACTTTTAAAAGTGTGTGACATTTAGAAAAGTGGCAAATGGCACCTAGTAAGTGCCATGCAGTGTATTTATTAAATATGAAAAGGCAAAAGGATATGACACTGAAAGAGGAACCCCCAGGTCAGTAGGTGCCCAATATGCTACTGGAGAAAAGTGGAGAAATAACTCCAGAAAGAATGAAGAGATGGAGCCAAAGCAAAAGGAACACCCAGTTGTAGATGTGACTAATGTTGGAGATGAAGTCCAATGCCGTAAAGAGCAATATTGCATAGGAACCTGGAATGTTAGGTCCATGAATCAAGGTAAATTGGAAGTGGTCAAACAGGAGATGGCAAGAGTGAACATTGACATTTTAGGTATCAGTGAACTAAAATGGACTGGAATGTGTGAATTTAATTCAGATGACCATTATATCTACTGCTGTGGGCAAAAGTCCCTTAGAAGAAATGGAGTAGCCCTCATAGGCAGCAAGAGTCCAAAATGCAGTACTTGGGTGCAATCTCGAAAATAACAGAATGATCTCTGTTCATTTCCAAGGCAAACCATTCAATATCACAGTAATCCAAGTCTATGCTCCAATCACTAATGCTGAAGAAGCTGGAGTTGAATGGTTCTATGAAGAACTATAAGACCTTCTAGAACTAACACCCCCAAAAGATGTTTTTTTCATTATAGGGGACTAGAATGCAAAAGTAGGAAGTCAAGAGATACCTGGAGTTACAGGCAAGTTTGGCCTTGGAGTACAAAATGAAGCAGGGCAAAGTCTAACCAAGTTTTGCCAAGAGAATGCACTGGTTATAGCAAACACCCTCTTCCAACAACACAAGAGATGACTCTATGCATAGACATCACCAGATAGTCAGTAATGAAATTAAACTGATTATATGCTGATGTGAGGAACTGAGTAATTGGAAAAGACCCTGATGCTGGGAAAGATTGAACGCAGGAGAAGGGGACGACAGAGGATGAGATGGTTGGATGGCATCACCGACTTGATGGACATGAGTTTGAGCAAGCTCTGGGAGGTGGTGAGGGACAGGGAAACCTGGTGTGCCACAGTCCATGATGTCACAGATTTGGGCACGACTGAGTGACTGAACTGATCTGAGCTTTGTGTTATTAGGATATTTAATTCAATGGACTGAATTGTTTCCCCACCCCCCTGTACAATTCATATACTGAAGCCCTAACCCCCGAAAGTGACTGTATTTGGGCGTCTCAGTAGTTAAGATTAAATGAGGTCATAAGAGTAAGGCCCTGGTCCAAAAGGATCAGTGTCCTTACCTGATAAGAAGAGACCCCAGAAAATGTGTGTGCCCCCGCTCACCTCTGCAAGCACACAGGGAAGGCTCGCGTGAGGCGCTGTGACAAGGCAGCCGTCTGCAAGCCAGAAAGAGAGTCCTCGCCAAAACCCAGCCAGGGTGTCAGCTGGACCTTGGACTTCCAGCTTCCAGCACTGTGAGAAAATAAATGGCTTCCTCCTGGCTTGTCCTGGAGTCTTGGGGTCCTCTTCTGCATAATAGACACAGTGAAGGCCCCTGCAGAGTCTGTGGACATCCAAAGAGGAGGCAGATCTAAGTGTTCAACACAATGACTGACACACAGTAGGTGCACAACAGTAAGGGTGATGGTCTTCACAGTAATAACAATCACAGAACATGTAGATTGTGCTTACCATGTGCTGGGCGTGACCTAAGCACTTTTAAAAGTGTGTGCCATTTAGAAAAGTGGCAAGTGGCCCCTAGTAAGTATATGCAGGTGTTGATTAAATATGGAAAGGCAAAAGGCTGTGACACTGAAAGAGGAACCCCCGGTCAGTAGGCATGTAATATGCTCTTGTTTATGCTAGGAAACTCGGTCTTCTGTATTTCGTCATGGCAGCCCAAGCAGAGTAATAGCTTTAATCTTTGTAATAATCGAGCGGCAGTAGGTACTCTGAATACTCTCATGTCTACAGAGGAGGAAACTGACACATGGAGATTCTGAGAAGGCCGAGGATGTAAATAAGAAAATAGTACAATGAACCTTGACACCCCCAACCCTTTCAGCAAACTCCTATGGGCCCTTCAAAGCCCTACTCCAACGTTACCCACTCTGGGAAATCCTAGGCATGGTTAGTTGCTGCTGCTGCTGCTAAGTCGCTTCAGTCGTGTCCGACTCTGTGCGACCCCTTAGACGGCAGCCCACCAGGCTCCCCTGTCCCTGGGATTCTCCAGGCAAGAACACTGGAGTGGGTTGCCATTTCCTTCTCCAATGCATGAAAGTGGAAAGTGAAAACTGAAAGTGAAGTCGCTCAGTTGTGTCTGACTCTTAGTGACCCCGTGGACTGCAGCCTACCAGGCTCCTCCATCCATGGGATTTTCCAGGCAAGAGTACTGGAGTGGGGTGCCATTGCCTTCTCCAGGCATGGTTAGTCCTTGGGGCTAAAAAGGGGAGGAAGAGAGGCCAGGGAGAAATATTTAGACCTGGGAAAGCGGAGCATTGAGAGAAAGGAGGGCCTGATGGAGGTCGTCGAATGAGCAAGAGAATCGGAGAGGTTTGCAGGAGAGTCCCTGGGTTGGCTGTCAGGAAGATGTGAAGGGGAAAGTCCTTAGTCCTTCTTCCTGTCATGGAGGGCTCTGTCCTGGGGCTTGCGCCCCAAGGCCCAGCTCAGCCTCCAGCTTTCTTGGGGGTAGCTGTGCGGCATATAAGTTAAGAAACGGACTGACGCCACTCTGTCCGGCTTGAATCCTGGCTCCTCTACTTATCTGTTCTGTGAGGTTGCTGTTCAGCTGCTCATTTGTGTCAGACTCTTTATGACGCTATGGACTGCAGCATGCCAGGCTTCCCTGTTCTTCATCACATAATGACTTCTCTATCCTTCGGCTATGCAATCTGAAGCAGGTTAAGCCTTCATGTCTCAGTTTCCTTGTGGGGATAAAGTGGGGGTATCACAGTACCCGTCTCTTAGAGTAGTCCTGAGGTTTAGTTAATACATGGCACATAGAAAATGCTTTATAAATATTAGCTCATAACCTCGTCTTGGATAACTCCATGGTATTCTCCAATAAACTTGAGTATAAAGCATGCTATTCAACCCAACAGCATTGATAATAATAATGAACCATTATTGGGCATTTACTTTTGGTCAGGCTCTATGCCTGGTCCTTCATACATAGTGTTCCATTTAGATGTAATAATCTCATGAGGTTGATACTATTAACATGCCCATTTTACAGATTAGAAAATTGAGGTCTCTTTAACATGTCTGAAGTTAGATAGCTAACACATGGTAGAATGGAGATTTGAACCTGGGCAAGCTTAACTCAAGCTCATGTGATTCATTCTAGTTTGTTAATCATTCACCCAATATTGATAGATGGCTGCTCTGTGCCAGCCACAGTGCTAGGTATCAGATACGGAATTAAAGACACACAGTCCTGGCCCTCAGGGAACTCACAGGGCGGGGTGGAGAAGACAGACTTGGAATCAGATATCTTAGAATATTGATGATGAGAAAGGAATAGTGCTTGACCTCATTTCTGTGTTAGATTCATTAGAGGCTGTGTATGTATGTGTGTATGCTCAGTAAGTGGCTGACTCTTGCAATCCCATGGACTATAGCCCTTCAAGCTCCTCTGTCCATGGGATTGTCCAGGCAAGCATACTGGAATGTGTTGCCATTTCCTCCTACGGAGTGTCTTCCCGACCCAGGGATCGAACCCATGTTTCCCATGTCTCCTGCATTGGCAGGTGGTTTCATTACCGCTAACCCACCTGGGAAGTCCTTTCATTAGAGGCTATGTTTATTTAATCACAGACTAACAATTATCGGGCATTGGAGCTCTGTGATAAATAATGCTCTCTCTTCTCAAAGACAAGGCAGACAGATTCCTAGAGTGAAAAAAATGACACAAAAAGCACAGCTTTGACATTATTTTTAGACTTCCAAGTAAATCTGAAGTTGTTGCATATGAGTATTACTGGCATCGTGGTTAATTTCATACAGTTCCTAGAAAGTCATAACACTCCGGTAACCGCCAATGCCTTCTAACTGGCCTGGACAAATTTAGCTAAATTCTGTCTGATGTGAGGGATGCACGGTAAGTTAGAATTCAGTGATGCAGGTGATGCAGGTACAGAGTAGGGAGCAATTAACTTTGGGGCTTCTAGGAGGAGGAGATATTTGCTTTGAGTTTTGAAGGATATGTAGGAGTTCTCTGTGAAAAGAAGAGGGGGAAAACTCTTTAAATGTGGGGAAAAGAGTGAGAAAAGCACCCTGGATGTTTGGGGATGGATGGAAATCCAGTGAGGCTGAAGTGTTGGGTTTACAGAAGGTGGCAAAGGCAGATGAATAACTGGGTCTGGGACACAGAGGGCCTTGAATGTCATGCTAACTGGCTTGGAATTAACCCTATAAACATTGGTGTGTGTGTGCGCATGCACAGAGTTTTTCAGAGAGTGATATGATCAGATTTATGATTTGTAACCATGGCTCTGGGAATCTGCAGGGAGAGAGTTGGTGCCAGGGCAATCAATTCCCCAACCAGACTGTACGTTTCTTGGGTGACGCGTTAAGTCAGTATCTTTCCCTCTGGTATTTTCCCATAACACCTAGCAGGTGTGGGGCATGCAGCTGGTGCTCAACAAATGCCTGCTGTATGAAATCCATGCATGCCCCAGGACACCCGTGCATGCTGGTGGATTTTAGTAGCACCCATAGCCTGCTCGTGGTGCTGTCCATGGTGCTAATATGAGCTCTAAGGCTGCGAACCCCAGTGGGCTCCCTGGTGGCAGCTTGGGGGGGGGTGTGTGTGTGTGTATAGAATGAGGTGGGGAAGGAGAACTTCAACATCTGCCTCTTGGGATCAAGGCAGGGTCCCAGTTTCCCCAGCCTCAGAAGGGCTTCCCGGTGCCCACAAAATCTGCCCATGTCATCTGGTTAAGCCTTGGTGTGCAGGAACCTGGGGCAGGAAATGAAGTCAGACAGAAAGGGTGGGACCAGAGTTAGCAATGGTCTTCGTGCCATGCTTGAGAGTAGTCAAGATCTGTAGAAAGTGAGTGACAAGGTCACCTGTGTCCCTGCAAGATCGTTCTTTTGGTAGCAGGGAGGATGGACTGGAGAGGAAAGGAGGCTCTGGAATCTCTGAGTCCCACATTAGCACCCAATGCCATGCGACAGGACTTTGGAGAGGGAGTAACCAGGCAGCCTTCCTGGAGGAGGTGGGGCTTGAGTTGACCCTTGAAGGATTCTTAAAGAGGAAGAGGGGCAGGCCAGGCAGGGGAATGGCACGAGCAAAGGCAGAGAGGTCAGACTGGCTAAGAGGAAGAAGAGACGACTGCCTTTCTGGTCCCTCTGCTCCCCACCTCCTTGCTGGGGCCCTTATGAGCACAGAAGGGACTGCTCTGAGTTGGAGAACTACATTTCTGGGTGCCTCTGAGCTGAGGGAGGGGGCGAGCTGCATGAAGCCTCTAAAGGTCGTTCCATTGTGTGAGAGGCCTGGCCAGGGCAGTGGAGGCGGGTCCATGGAGCCCTTTGTCTGCAAGCCACCCCCCACCTCCACCCCCCAAGCACTCAGGCAGCCTCCACGGTCCTCGCTGTCCTTGGATCTGAGTTTTGTCATAGGGGCAGGTTGCCCTGCCTTGGCTGGCCCTAATG
>SJYT01022398.1:326427-375703 GCA_006410635.1 Cephalophus harveyi
AAACTCCAGTACTTTGGCCACCTCATGCGAAGAGTTGACTCATTGGAAAAGACTCTGATGCTGGGAGGGATTGGGGGCAGGAGGAGAAGGGGACGACCGAGGATGAGATGGCTGGATGGCATCACGGACTCGATGGACGTGAGTCTGAGTGAACTCCGGGAGTTGGTGATGGACAGGGAGGCCTGGCGTGCTGCAAATCACGGGGTCGCAAAGAGTCGGACACGCCTGAGCGACTGAACTGAACTGAGCTGACAGTAGGTAGCTTTAGGTTTGTTCCCTTCAGGGAGAGTGGTCTGCCCCTCCTCTACCTTTTCTCCTTCTCATTGGCCAGAAGGTGAACTTGTCTCGCCTTGGACCATGTGAACCGAGGCAACAGCCCAGGAAAAACAGAGCAGCAAGCCAGAAGCAGCCTCCACTGGACTGTTTATGGATGAATTACTTTATGAGGGACAAATAAACTTTCTTATTCAAGCCAGTGCTATTTGGCATCTCTGCCTTAGAAGCTAAACCTATACCCTAGCGAATAGCCAGGCTAAAGACTATTATGCCCTCGGGCACAGAGATTGGTCAGAGTTCTGCGTGGTTGTGGCGGGGGTAGGAGGAATGGGTTTGACACTGTCAGATTTGCGTTTTTGGAAGATCTGTCTGACTGCAGAGCATAACATGGTTTGGTAGGAAGAGAAACAGGAGGCCAGGAGACCAGAGAAGGTGCTGATGCCTTAGAATGGGGCAGAGATACCCAGGTCTGACCCAGAGCAGGCCTGATCTATCAGTCAGTTCCGTCACTCAGTCGTGTCTGACTCTTTGCAAACCCACGGACTGTGGCACGCCAGGTCTCCCTGTCCATCACCAACTCTTGGAGCTTGCTCAAACTCATGTCCGTTGAGTTGGTGATGCCATCCAACCATCTCATCTTCTTGTTTCTTTCTCCTCCTGCCTTCAATCTTTTCCAGCATCAGGGTCTTTTCTAAGGAGTCAGTTCTTTGCATCATATGGCCAAAGTATTGGAGGTTCAGCTTCAGCATCAGTCCTTCCAATAAATCTTCAGGACTGATTTCCTTTAGGATTGAAAAGATTACAGATTTATTTACATACATTTTAAACAGGACAAGAAATCATTTTCCCACCCTAGTTAATATTGACAGATTATTTCAATTGGAAATTTAAACAAATCAAAACATAGCAACCCTAAGTAACTTAATCATGTCCCCTTAATCTCCCCGGCAACTCCCCTTCACCATATTTATTACATGCTTGCTGCTCTCTCTTCACCCTGCCCTCTCAGATGAGCCAAGACTGCAGGGACAGCAGCTCAACTAGGAAAAGTCACAGTCTGCTTCAAGCTTTTCCATGTACCGGGTCAGAAAGGAAGCAGTCACTGAATTGGTCCTCAAACATGTGGACTGAATTACTTTGAATGAGATGATTAAAAGAATGAATCAGTTCAGTTCAGTTCAGTCGCTCAGTCGTGTCTGACTCTCTGCGACCCCATGAATAGCAGCACACCAGGCCTCCCTGTTCATCACCATCTCCCGGAGTTCACTCAGACTCACGTCCATCGAGTCCGTGATGCCATCCAGCCATCTCATCCTCGGTCGTCCCCTTCTCCTGCCCCCAATCCTGCCCAGCATCAGAGTCTTTTCCAATGAGTCAACTCTTCGCATGAGGTGGCCAAAGTACTGGAGTTTCAGCTTTAGCATCATTCCTTCCAAAGAAATCCCAGGGTTGATCTCCTTCAGAATGGACTGGTTGGATCTTCTTGCCGTCCAAGGGACTCTCAAGAGTCTTTTCCAACACCACAGTTCAAAAGCATCAATTCTTCGGCACTCAGCCTTCTTCACAGTCCAACTCTCACATCCATACATGACCACAGGAAAAAACCATAGCTTTTAAGAGTGGTTAAAGGGAACAATTAAGAATCACCATTTATGGGGGGAGGCAGTATTGCTATGTTAGTGTAGGTCAGAAGCAGGGTTCTCTAAAATCTCTACAGCCATTGATTTACAGACATTCTAAACAGTTATATTTAAAAACAGTTAATAGACTAAAAATATAAAGTCAACTGTTTATGATACTAAAAACTGTTTATGACACAAGATATTTTAAAAATCAAATCTGGGAATTCAATTCCCTTTTGACTCCAGCGATCAATTTCTTGAGACCACAGATGTCTGAGAAACCGGTCAGTCTTGCAGTCCAAGGGACTCTGTAGAGGCCTGCCCTATATGTCCCTGCAAACCTAGGCCTGGAAATCAGTCTTGCAGAATCTGGCCTTCAGCTGCCACTGAGGCCCCACTCTCCTCTGGGGCTTGGTAAATTTGAGATGCACACATGCACAAAAACACTCACAGACTCACACGGAGGTACAGACACACACATGCATAGAGGCTCCACTAGAGCTAGCCATGGGGTTAGCTCTTATACGGGGCTGCCCTCCAGAGGAAAGGCTGGAAGCCCTCACCTGGCAGGCTGAGTGAGTGGCTTCCTCCCTGGGGGGGAATGTTTTCTTGTGCCCAAGCGGTGGCTGAGAGCCAGCTGGTCCCGCGGCTCCTGTGGCCATCCGCACGGCCGCACTTTGACATCAGGACAGCAGACTGGCCCTGCAGGCCAGCAGTTTTGGAAAACACAGAGGTAATAGGGCCTTGGGAGAGGAATTCTCACCCAGCTGTCTGTCTTCTCAGGCAACACGGCTGGAGCACCACTGTCTCCACTTACAGCCTCTCAGAACCACTATGACGGGCACTTGTGGGATTCTATGTGTGGGTGCAGGGCCATGGGTCAGGTGCTGTGGGGCACACCCACAGGGGTGGGGGGAGAAGGGGAAGTGGCCCATCATTTATTTTTGGATCCTGACGTATTCCAATAGGGTTATTCGTGGCTGGGTCCCCAGTCCTTAGCACAGTGTTCAACACACACTAGATGCTCAATAAATGTATGTAGGATAGAAGTAACAAAGGAGATGACTATTAGCTTCATTCTGCAGACATGGAAATTGAGGTTCAGAAAGGCAGTTTGCTCAAGGTCATGAATCAACCAAGAGGCAGAGACGAAAATTGAACCCAGGAACTGTGTGGGAGTCTCAAGTCCCAGTTTAGGCATCAAGTCTCATTGCTCATTCAAGTTTACTCAGACTGAACTGAGTAAACAGTGAGTTCTCCGGCTCGTACTGCCCCCAGTAAGCCAAGGGGCCTGGAAGTCCTCCAAGTCTATCTTCACATCTTAGTCTCAGTCTCAGTTGCCTTGTCTGTACAATGGGTTGAATAACTGGATATCAGGTATGAGGGCACGAGATTGGCTTATAAGAATTGTAACTTTCCTCTTTATCACTGATGTGGATTTATATTTTGAGCCCCCATTTCATTGTAGCAGAAGCAGAATCTCAGTCATCTGGGGGCCCCTAGCTGGGGCTGTGTCTGCAGTGGGGAGAGCACAGACGAGTTTTCAGTGGCAGGTGAAGGGGTGAGGGCATACCCTCTGGCTTGTCATTACCCCACACTGGCCCCCACTGAGATGCTCTCCTGCCTACTTGGCCTGTGAGATCAGCCCTCAGATGTCACAGCTACACTGTCCCCTGTTCCCAACTGCTAGCCTTCCAGCTTGGCTCACTTTCAGCATCCCCTGGGTGTGTGCCTGGTCCAGCTTCAACCCTTACTTAATACATCTCTCCACCTCAATTTTTCTCATCTATGAAGTGGGTATAATAGTGCCACCTGCTTCCTAGGGCTGCTTGTCAGAATAAACAAATTAGTCGACATAGAAGGCTTGAAACAGCACCTGGAGCATCATAACTGCTCAGTTAAGTCTTGTTTTGTTTTTTAGCTGTTACTGTTAACCATCCTGCTCCAAGGGCTCAGCTCAGGACAGGAGTGGGGGCAGTGGCCCCGGGCTCAGGTCACCTGTATGCCTGCCCTCTCTTCCTGACTGGTGAGGACAGATAGGACCACCCAGGCGGGGCCCATCCTGGTGATGAGGCAGCACGTGGGGGGCTGTGCCCAGGCAGGGGTGGAGGGCCCACCTGCAGGAAACATCAGCCCACGTGCCCCTCATCTGCAGACCGCTGGTGACAACTTTCTCTCTGGAGCCCGCCTCCTGGCCCTCTCTGCCACCCCACCCTGCCCCCACTGCTGGAGGGAGAGTTTCCATAGTATTGATCTGAGCCCAGCCCTGCCCTGCTCCCACACCCTCCAGGGTGCCCCATCACCGCTAGGTCCCATCCAGAAACCTTAGTTGACTTTCAAAGTCCAACATGACCTTACTCCCACTGCGCTTTGTTAAGCCGTCACCCCCGTATCTCCACATGCTCCCTTCTTTCAGACTCCGCACTTCTGCTGCTGCTGTTTTCCCACCTGGATGGTCCTCTCCTGTGGCTACAACACTTAAAATGTAGCCTATCCTTCAAGATCCAGCTACACGGCTGGCCTGGGCCTGGCGCGATGGTGTAGCCAGAACCAGGCTGGCTCAGCAGTGGGAGGGCAGGGACAGAGATTCAGGCAGAGCCCCTCCTCCCAGAAAGATGCTCAGAAAAGGTTTCCATGAGGACAAGAGGAGGACCAGGCAGGCAGATGGGCTGTTGGCAGGTGGCCGGTGGGTCTTGGCACAAGGACTGCTATCTGGGAGGCAGGGAGGCTGGTAGGTGAGTGAGCTGGACTTGCTGGGTTTGAGGCTAGCTTCCTTTCGGTGACCTCAGGCCAGTTACTTTACCTCCCTGAGCCTGTTTCTGCCTTTTTCAATGGGGATTGAAGTAGTTGCTACTTCATAGGATGATTGTGAGGACAGAGTGATATGATACTCATTCTGGGTGTAGACAGTGGGTAGCATACAGTAGATGCACAACAGATGACGGCCTTTATTAGTGCAGACTCTGGGCATTTGACAGGTGCAAGTCAGGACTTCAGACCCGCAGGGGCGGGGCTCCAGGCAGACAGTTTCAAAGCTGCAGCTTGTGGCTTGGATGGGAGAACCAAAGTAAGAATACCAATAGCATATACTATTTGAGGACTTTCTATGGGTTTGACTCAGAGTGGGCATTTTGTAGGAATTACTCATAAAATCTGCATCACAATCCAGCAACACAAGTATGTTCTCATGGACCCTGTTGGAGAGTGAATCACGTCTCCACGGAAAACATGTTCAGGCCCTAACCTGAATAGAGGGTCTTTGCAGATGTAATCACATTACAATGAGGTCAGACTAGATTAGAGGGGGCCTTAATCTGCTGATTGGTGAACTTGTAAGAGAGGGAAGTTCGGATACACACACAGAGGGAAGCTGGCCATGTGACAGTGGAGGCAGCCACTGGAGTTTCGCTGCTACAGGTCAAGGAAGGCCAAGGAGGGCTGGGACAATCAGGAGCTGGGAGAGAGGCATGGAGGAGTTTCTCCCTCAGGGTCCTCAAGAAGGAACCAGTCCTGCCGACACCTTGGCATCAGAGTTCTGGCCTCCAGAACAGGGAGACGATAAATATCCATTGTTTGAAGCCACCAAGTTTGTGGTAATTTGTTTACAGCAGACGTAGGAAATGAACACAGCCCCATTTCACAGATGAGGAAATTGAAACTCAGAGAAGTTAGGTCATCAAGCCCAAGGCACACAGCTGGCAAGTGTCAAGGTCAAGGTCTGAACCTGGGGATACCTTTCTTCAAAACTCCTGCTCTGATCAGGGGCACGTTGGCCTGATCACTTTGTTTTGTGGTTCTTTGTGCCCAGGGCTCACGGCATGGGTCCCTGTGTACCCAGGGCTGGGTCAAAGGGCTGCTCAGTGTGGGCAGCCTAAAGGCAGACAAGGGGTCCAGCCGGAGACCCCGAGCCTTGTGCGCAGGGAGTGCCCTTCGAGTCACATTGTAGGTCCTCGGGCCTATAGGCTTCAGGCTCTTTGTGTCTGGGGGGGCGTGCGTCTGAAGAAGCATCTAGCCGGTGCTGAAGGCCCTAGATGAGGCCAGCCCATGGTCTCTGAAGACTCAGGTTCTCATCTCAGCCTTCCTTCTCTCCAGCCTCATGTCCTTGGGTAAGTGACCTCACCTCTCCATGACAGTTTCCTATCTGGACCACCCCCCCACCCCCTCCGCCAGGAGGTGATGTAGGGACGGTTGCCCCAGTGATGGGAGGGGCTGGCCCTGGATTCCCTCTGGGAAACAGGAAGTTTAGGCTGCCCAGGTCACCGCCCCAGCCACAGGAAACCAGCTGATCCTCTCCTCTCCCATCCCAGCCCAGGAAGGGACTTGCTGTACCATCAACAGCCCAGTGCAGCTTCTGAGAGTGACTCTCAGAGCTGCTGGGGCCCAAGACAGTATCCAGTTGCCCCGTTTTATAGGATGGGCTGCTGAGGCCCAGAGAGGGGAAGGGACTTGCCCCAGGACACACAGCTCCCAGGGGAGACAGGAGTGGAACTCAGGACCTGTGACTCTCGGGAGCTCAGCAGCTGCTGTGGTGATAACGGATCTTGGTCTTTCATTCAGACTCAGCTGCATATGTTGCATATGAGAGCTGATCCAGTCCTCACACCCCTGCAGTGTAGGCACAATGATGACCCCTGTTTTACAGATGAGGCACCCAGGCCATACTGCTAGTAGGTAGGAGAGTCAAGACTTACACTCAGGCAACAGGAGCCGGGCTGCTGTTATGAAAGTCCGCCCCGATGGCTCGGTGGTAAAGGATCTGCTTGCAATGCAGGAGAAGGGAGATGCAGGTTTGATCCCTGGGTCAGGAAGATCCCCTGGAGGAGGAAATGGCAATCCACTACAGAATTCTTGCCTGGGAAATCCCATGGACAGAGGAGGCTGGCGGGCTGTAGTCTACAGGGTGGCAAAGAGTCGAACACAACCAAGCATACAGCACAAAAAATAGGAGCCGGATAGAGTCCTATAGCATCTGACCCAATCCTCTTGTCATTGAAGTGCGGAAATTGAGGCCTCAAGTGGTGAAGAGACATGCTCCAAACCACACGTGTAAATGTCAGGCAGGCACTGGCCCCAGGCCTCTTGTGGCTGACAGTTAATTGCTTACCATCTTCCTCTTTATCTTTACTCACAGGACCCAGGCATTCTTCATTGTGGCAGTGTGCACAGGTGTAAAAAGCTCAAACAGTTTTTCCTATTCTTCCTAGCATATTGGGTTGCCATGTGACAAATTCTATCCCATAAAATCTAAGTGGATTTACTGGCTGAGGCTTCCAGAAAAGTCTTTAAATGCAGACCACCCAACTGGTATGGGCTTCCCTGGTGGCTCAGATGGTAAAGCGTCTGCCTGCATTGTGGAGAACTGCGTTTGATCCCTGGGTCAGGAAGATTTTCTGGAGAAGGAAATGGTAACCCACTCCAGTACTCTTGCCTGGAAAATCCCATGAACGGAGGAGCCTAGTAGGCTACAGTCCATGGGGTTGCAAAGAATCAGACATAACTGAGCAACTTCACTTTAGCTCTTTGCCAGTCCTTTTCTTCCCATTTAGAACACAGACAAGATGTTAGAGTCAGTCAGTCAGTTCAGTCGCTCAGTCGTGTCCGACTGTTTGCGAGTGTCTGACTCTTTGTGACCCCATGATTGCAGCAGCCAGGCCTCCCTGTCCATCACCAACTCCTGGAGTTCACCCAAACTCATGTCCATCAAGTCGGTGATGCCATCAAGCCATCTCATCCTCTGTCGTCCCCTTCTCCTCCTGCCCCCAGTCCTTCGCAGCATCAGAGTCTTTTCCAATGAGTCAACTCTTCGCATGAGGTGGGCAAAGTACTGGAGTTTCAGCTTTAGCATCAGTCCTTCCAAAGAACACCCAGGACTGATCTCCTTTAGAATGAACTGGTTGGATCTCCTTGCAGTCCAAGGGACTCTCAAGAGTCTTCTCCAACACCACAGTTCAAAAGCATCAATTCTTCGGCACTCAGCCTTCTTCACAGTCCAACTCTCGCATCCATACATGATCACTGGAAAAACCATAGGCTTGACCAGACAGATCTTTGTTGGCAAAGTAATGTCTCTGCTTTTGAATATGCTGTCTAGGTTGGTCATAACTTTCCTTCCAAGGAGTAAGCGATGTTGGAGTAGAAGTAGTCATTCTGTCATCCTGAGGCTGTGTGTCTGAGATTAATGTCCTATGCTGAGGAAAGCTGAGAAGAGAGAGGTTAGGAGCCCAGTGGCGTGGGGGTGCGTCTCTCAGCCTGGGATTGCCTTCTTCAGGACTTCCTGTTACTTGAGAACAAGAACATCCTCTTGGATTTAAACCCCAGTTCAGTTTTGTAATTTAATTACTTGCTGTTAAGTGTAGTTCTGACTTACTGTGCTTAGATTCTGAATCTTAAGTTCTAATCAAGTTGTCAGAAGAACGCGGAAGAAATATCCAGTTCAGGGATTTTCAAATTTTGTGCTTTAAGGGGCCTAGAAAACCACTGATTGGATATCTACCTTTCTGTCTGTCTATCTAATCTATCTATGTCATCTGTCTCTCGATCCTCTACCTATCCATCCACCTATCTCAATTTCCAGGCACTAGGCAAGGGTTCCGTCTCTTTGCTTAAAAGAGGGCAACTCTGTTTTTCCACTAGTAAAAATGTCTGAAGGCCATAATCTCATCAGATTCTAATGTTTAAACGTGGGGAATCTGAAACTCAGTGAGACGATGCTTGACTGAAACAGAGAACAGCAGTGGGGAAGAGCAGGATGGGGATGAAGGAGCCTCACTGGACCTCACCAGGAGGAAGGGCCTGGCAGGGAGGGATGATTCCGTGTCAGACAGCAAACATCCCTGTGAATGCAGGTGCCGCAGGGAAAGCAAAGTTGAGCCTCAGATGTACCTGGAGGGAGGGGTGAATCGTGACAGAACGGGAAAAGGGGGCAGTGATGTAACTGGGCAGGGGCGCGGATTGGGAGGAGAAGTCCCAGTCACTATGTTCTAGAGCCTGGGCTGGAGGCTGGGGGTGTATCGTGAGCATGTCCAAGAGTGGCTGAACAGTGTTCAGACAACAGTGTCCAATAGGGGAAGAGACCCAGCACCCCCATCCCCAGAGGAGACATGCTGGGAAGAGCTTCGGGACACGGCTTCCAGCTCCTGCCCTGCCATGGCTTTGCGGTGTGGCCTGAAGCCAGTCTTGGGCCTCTCTGGGTCTCTAGAGTGGGTGGGGGAATCTCTTTCCTTTGCTGTGTGGCCTGAAGCCAGTCTTGGCCCTCTCTGGGTCTCTAGAGTGGGTGGGGGAATCTCTCTCCATGGACTTGCTTTGCTCCGACACCTGGGGAGTCTGGTGTAATGGGAATGATACCGTGTTTTGAATGTACCCGTGTGTCATTTCACTGCTTTTATGTGACTGTCTTCCTTTTCAGCCAGAGGCTTCCAGGGTCTTAGAGAGGAACAGGATTGGGGATCGAGAGCACAAAAGGGAAGAATTGATGTTCAGCTTTTGACTGAATAGGATCCTGCAGCCCTTAGCCAGATAATGGTCTTGAAAGCCAGGCTTTGTTGAGAGAGAGGAAAGGTTTTCTAAGTCCCCAAAGTCCTCTTTGCATATCAAGAGCCCAGTCTGGCTGCTTCTGAGATCACAAGAGGAGTGTGGGGAGGATGGAGGAGATAAAGAGACAGAAATTCCTGCCAGACAAGGAGAGGAAGTCAGGATCTGCCATCATAGGAGGGGCAAGACAGAACCTGGTGAGGAGCGTCACGGCTGGGGACAGGGCCTGGGTCCCAAAGAAAGATCCAGGGACCCACCCTCCTGGGCATCAGCCTACAGAGAGGATGGAACCAGAGATAGTAGAAACCCAGGGTCCGAGAATATCAGTGCTGGCAGTCCTTTATGCCACTCATCCAGTGTGGGGAAGGGGGTAGGATTGTGGAGCTGGGAACACGACGTTGGTGGGAGGGAGTGTCTGGTTTCACAAGGCTGAGCTAGCATTGCTGGGTCTCCGTGACCTGAGTAGGGTCACCTGGAGGTCAAGAATTTCAGTATGCCCCCAGGATCAAGAGACCAGCAGACAGTCTTCCCTGGTGCTCAGTGGTAAAGAATCTGCCGGCCAATGCAGGAGACAGGGGTTCGATCCCTGGTCCAGGAGGCTCCCACATGCTGCGGAGCAACTAAGCCTGTGCGTCACAACTGCTGACCCTGTTTTCTAGAGCCTGGGGACAGCAACAGGAGAAGCCTCTGCGATGAGACCGCACACCGTGACTAGAGAACAGCTGCTGCTCACCGCAACCGGAGAGGAGCCCCAGCACAGCGCCCCCGGAAAGGACCAGCCGTCAGGGACACCCTGTGACTGGTGCAGTGGGGGGGGGGGGGCTCTCGGCCAGGCAGTGGAGGCTGGCTCAGGTCCAGGTCTGCTGGATGAGTGCAGTCACCAGCGGTGACCGCCGGTGTGGACCGCAGCCAGTGCCAAGGGGAGCAGGAAGCGGGGCCTCAGATGGGTGCCAGCGTGGACCATGTGGGCAACACCTGGTGGGAGACCCCACCCTGTTGCCTCCAAGAAGTTCTCTCAACTTTCCCCGGCTGCCATTATTTGGAAGGTGAGATGGGAAAGGGAAATTCCAAAACGCTCAGCGTTCACCTTAAGGCAACCAAGAACGCCAGAGACACCGTGTTACACTGGAGAGAGAGAGACAGAGTCATATTTAATTGGTGATGAAGTTGCCAATTAAGAGCTCCTCTCAGGACTTCCGTGGTGGGCCCACGGCTAAGACTCCATGCTCCCAATCCAGGGAGCCTGGGGTTTGATCCCTGGTCAGGGAACTAGATTCCACGTGCCACAGCTAAAGCCGGGTGCAACCAAAAGACAAAAACAACAGAACCGTTGCTCCCTTCTTCCCCAGCTCCGTCATCACCGGGATGGGCGTTGGAGTGTGGGGTGAGGTCATCTGCGAGAACTCTAAGAAAGCCACACTTCCTTTTCCTTTGTGCGCCTGCGTGACCATGGGCAGTTCTGAGCTGCCAATACTGAGAGCAGGGCCTGTCCGTCTTTATGTCTGCCCTTCCTTATCTTTGGGCTTCCCTGGTGGCTCAGACGATAAAAGAACCTGCCTGCCCTGTGGGAGACCTTGGGTTTGAGCCCTGGGTTGGGAAGATCCCCTGGAGAAGGGAAAGGCTACCCACTCCAGTATTCTGGCCTGGAGAATTCCATGGACAAAGGAGCCTGACAGGCCATAGTCCATGGGGTCACATAGAGTCAGACACAACTGAGCGGCTTTCACTGTTCCTTCTCTTCGGTCTGGTGTTTTGTTGCCAGTTCTGAGGGGAGGTTGCACGGAGGTGATGTCTGGTCAGCCCTTCAGGAAGCGTGGTCACATGTGTTGCTTCATTTGATAGTGTTAAGCATGATCCTTCTCCCATTTGGGGCAACTGGAGCTCAGAGAGGATAAGCAAGTTGTCCAAGGTCACACAGCAAATTGGTAATGGAACTAGGATTTGAACTTGGATCTTGTGTCCTAAAGATCTCTAGCTTCTCACTTGCACAGGCTCCGTGGGGAGCACCACGACCATGTGATTGATGGCAGCGGCTACAAGGCCGTGATCTTCCTGGGAGCCCTCCCGGCATGTGACAGGAGGCGTCCGTGACGATTAGTCAGCGCCCGCGGGGGGCTGCCTGCCGGCTTCCAGGCTATCACTCTTCTGTGGTGCAGGAAGAGGCCCAGATGAAAAAGCCTCAGACACGCCTGGCAAAAACATGTGCAAGACAGAATCATGCATCTTGCTCCAGTTACGATGTTGGAAGAGAAGAGAATGTAATCGTCCCACAAATCGTCCCCCTTTATTTATCAAACTCAGAATGATGTGTGGTTATGAAGTGTCTCAGGAAAACTGCGAGGAGTTGGGGATGGTCCAGGGTCTGACTGGCACCCCAGAGATGACTGGAGGGAAGACCAATCTGCATAGGTGTCTGGGGAGGTCCTCCCTGGTCCCAGCAATGAGCAGGGTGAGGTCTGGTTCCTGCCCTGCTGCTGGCTTGCAAGGAGTTTTGAGTCTCTTACTTCCTCCCCCTGATCCCAGCCTCTTCCTATGGAACAGAGTGGAGGCAACTCTTTGCCTTGCTCATTTCACGGGGAAGGAAGGGAAGCTGAGACGCAGCACGTTCCTCTCTGTGTTTGATGCTGTGGCCAGCTGTTCATCCATGCTGTGAGAGCCCTTCCGGGTATCACAGATGGGATATCACTTCATCCTCCAAACAGGACTTGACCAAGATGTCACCTCCTCCTGGAGACTTCAGGTCGGGCCAGTTAACCCTATATCTTTTGACTCCCAGACTTTGGTGGGATCTTTACTGTCCTGGGGGTTGAACTGTTGTTCATCTCTTTGCCTGGACTGTGAGCTCTGCAAAGGCCAGGATAACTTTAGACTCATGTTGGCATTTCCATCACCTGGGACAGGCCTCTAGAAGAGTCTCCATAAATGTTTGTTGAGTCAATGAATGACAGATAAGGAAACTAAAGCTCATGGGGGTTCAATAACTTGCCCGAGGACACAGAGTTAATAATTCCCAGAATCAGGAATCAATCTGTTCGAGTGCTTCATACTAATGAGTGGAGAGAGTTCAAGTGCTCTGAAAAGTGTACAGGACCAAGGATGAGCCGAGGCACTGGCAGCATCACTGCCTGCCCACGTGCCCACAGAAAAGAGGAGCATTGGGATGCCTGAGAGTAAACATTCAGAAATGGAAGAACGGGCAGGCTGATGACATGTCCGGCGCCGTTTTACACATTGGCATGATACAGACATCCATGAGGCGTCATCTCTAAACTTAAGGAACGTCCGGGCTAGGGGGGAAACAAATGGGAAAAGACAACACGACACGTGCAGTAAACGCAGAATTTCAGGGTCCTGCGTGTGGTTTGACCTGGGGTGAACCGAGAAAGGTTTCCTGGAGTACTTGACACGAACCAGAGAGAAGGCCCTGTGCAGGGTGAGGGAACACTTGCTGGCCCTGCCGCGATGATTTGTCGGTCCAGGAGGGGCTACCGGAAGTGACTGGCTAGGAGGTTGCGACCTTGCACTGCCCCCGCCCCAGTCTGCTCAGCCAGACTCCGCGGCTCTGAACCTGCAAGTTACTGAGGCACTGGGGCGCCGGCACACCCGGCCGCATCCGTGGCATGGAAAAGGAGGAAGCAATCTGGGCTTGCTCCGTTTCCTCTGGTCCTTCCGTAATCCCTGTGCTGGCTCCAAGGAGCAATTCCTCGAGACAGTTCACACAGCAGGATGGATGGAGAGGCAGAGATCGCTCTTCCTGCCTGGGGCTCCTTTGCACTCATGTGCTGACCGCTGCCTGGCACCATCCATGAGCACCCAGCTGCAGCTGAGTTGGCTGGAAGAACCAGGAGGGCTCAGCAGTTTTTGAGAACTTGCTGGGGGCTATGCATGGTGGTGCTGGGTGCTTTCATACAAGATCTCAGTTTCACATCTCAGCCCTGTGGTAGCGCTGTTATTCCCCATGTCAGAGATGAGAAGACTGGTGCCAGTGAGGGGAGGATTAGGAGGCTGACCTGTGGACATACAGCTCATAAGCCGTGGGGACAGCATCTGGACCTGGGACTGTTCAAGTTCACTGTGCCAGGCTGCTTTCCAAACTCACCTGAGGTTCTTAACAGACCAAACATTTCTCTGGCAAGGGTAAGACCCTGCACAAACGGTCAGGTGGGGACAAGTCCGTCCAGACAAGTAACTGATCCTGAAGGTGAGTGTTGGCCCTGACAGGTGGCCCCAGGCACACCAAGCAGCGAGCAGTCCTGAGGGTCTGGAGGAAAATGTGAAAAAGCTCAGTTCTTTTCAGCCAGTTCTGACCTGGAGTGCCTTGGAATGAGTGCTCTTCAAGGGGGGGCAGTAATACTACCGATGGTCTTCTATATTTTAACATACATAACCATCCATCCATCAATCTATCCACCTGCTCATTTATCCCCATTCCCGTGAACATTTTCCATCAGGCTTCTGATTCAGCAACCAATCCATCCATCCATCTACCTGTTCATCCACTCTCAGTTCATCCATCCACCACTCTCCTCTACCACCACACACTCATGGGTTAATTCATGCTTCAGTAGGAAGCTTTGAGGACCCAGGCTCTGTCTCTGTTTTTGCTCTGTGGTACTCAGAATGTCAGGCTTTTGCCCTCCTCCGTCTTACCATCTCATGGCTACGGGATCTCCTCATGGATGCAGCACCTCTCAGCATCTCATCCTCACTCATCAGTGTTCAAAGGCCAGAGAGAGAACTGTGTTCCTTTAATGAGGAAAACTTTCCTGGAGAATCCTCAGTAGACTTTCCCTTGTGTCTCCTGGGTCAGAATTGCATCACACGGATATTCCTAAACAACCCTCTGGCGAGGGAAAACATATCATCATGATGGCCTTGAACTAAGCAAGATGCACTGCCTGGGGCCCCAGTCTCCTCCCCAGCTGCCAGAGACTTGAATAAAATTGGGATTCATTTAGCAAAGAAGAAGACAAGGGGAGAGGGAGGTGGCTGTTGAGTAGGCAAATGTGTCAGCCGCTCCATCCATCTTGCCATTCACTCATTATCTACACGGCGATTCATCCATCCCTACATCCCTCATTTATCCATCCATGCATCCATTCATCTATCAAACGTTTATTGATGCCCACTGTGAGCCGGGCCCTGTGCAACCCGTCTGGTGGGAACTCACAGGAAAAAGATCTCGTTAGGGAGAAATATGGAGTTTCCCATAATACCTCCGATAAGTGCTTTATTTAGTCACAGTAAGAATAATATCTGAAGATCGTGCTGTGCATTGCAGTTTGCAAAGATCTCCCAGGACCACTCCTTCATTCCACACACGTTTATGGAGCATCTGTGGCATGCCAGGTTCAGCCTTTTAGTTTTACAAAGTGCTTTTTCCTACATTTGTCAGACAAATAATATCTGAAGATCGTGCTGTGCATTGCAGTTTGCAAAGATCTCCCAGGACCACTCCTTCATTCCACACACGTTTATGGAGCATCTGTGGCATGCCAGGCTCAGCCTTTTAGTTTTACAAAGTGCTTTTTCCTACATTTGTCAGACGAGCCCTCCAAAGTCAGAGACCAAATGGTCTCTGGGGGCAGGGATGGACTGTCCCTCGGGCCTTGCTCAGGGCCGGGGTGGGGAGTTCGCTGGGGTCAGGGTTGGTGAAGAGCTCCTTCTAAAGAAAAGAAGTGTTTTCTGGAGACCAGGCAGGGCCGTTCAAGAACCACAGATGGAGCATTTTCTGGAGCTCATGACGGGCATTGTGCAGAGCTAGGGCGGGGTGTCACAGTCCCCAGGCAGGGTGTCTTCTGGATCAGGCAGGATGGAACTACGCTGTGCTCAGCACAGAGTGGGCATCTGGACCCCAAGGCAGGTCTTTGCTATGCTGAATTGGACAATGTCTCTGGCCAGCCCTCCAGGGGTTGTACGATCAGCAGATGTGAATTTATCTTTGATACAGATGCCCCCCACCTTTTAGTCAGGCCCACTCCTCCCCCTGGTATGGACCTAACAGAAACAAAAGATATTAAGAAGAGGTGGCAAGAATGCACACAACTATACCAAAAAGATCTTAATGACCCAAATAACCACGATGGTGTGATCACTCACCCAGAGCCAGACATCTTGGAGTCTGAAGTCACGTGGGCCTTAGGAAGCATCACTATGAACAAAGCTAGTGGAGGTGATGGAATTCCAGCTGAGCTTTTCCAAATTCTGAAAGACAATGCTGTGAAAGTGCTGCACACAATATACCAGCAAATTTAGAAAACTCAGCAGTGGCCACAGGACTGGAAAAGGTCAGTGTTCATTCCAATTTCAAAAAAAGGCAATGCCAAAGAATGTTCAAACTACCACAAAATTGCACTTATTTCACATGTTAGCAAAGTAATGCTCAAAATTCTCCAAGCTAGGCTTCAACAGTATGTGAACCGAGAAATTCCAGATTTTCAAGTTGGATTTAGAAAAGGCAGAGGAACCAGAGATCAAATTGCGAACATCCGTTGGATCATAGAAAAAGCCAGAGAATTCCAGAAAATTATCTTCTGCTTCATTGACTATGTCAAAGCCTTTGACTATGTGGATCACAATAAACTGTGGAAAATTCTGAAAGAGATGGGAATATCAGACCACCTTACTTGCCTCCTGTGAAATCTGTTTGCAGGTCAAGAAGCAACAGTTAGAATGGGAACAATGGACTGGTTCGAAATTGGGAAAGGAGTCCGTCAAGGCTGTATACTGTCACCCTGCTTACTTAACTTCTATGCAGAGTACATCATGAGAAATGCTGGGCTGGATGAAGCACAAGCTGGAATCAAGATTTCAGGAGAAATATCAATAACCTCAGATATGCACCACCCTTATGGCAGGAAGTGAAGGGAAATGAAACAGCCTCTTGATGAAGGTGAAAGAAGAGAGTGAAAAAGCTGGCTTAAAACCCAACATTCAAAAAACAAAGATCATGGCATCCGGTCCCATCACTTCATGGCAAATAGATGGGGAAACAATGGAAACAGTGACAGACTTTATTTTCTTGGTTTCTAAATTCACTGCAGATGGTGACTGCAGCCATGAAATTATAAAACGTTTGTTCCTTGGAAGAAAAGCTATGTCAAACCTACACAGCATATTAAAAAGTAGAGACATTACTTTGTTGACAAAGGTCTGTCTAGTCAAAGCTATGGTTTTTCTAGTAGTCATGTATGGATGTGAGAGTTAAACCATAAAGAAGGTTGAGCACTGAAGAATCGATGCTTTAGAACTGTGGTGTTGGGGGAGACTCTTGAGAGTCCCTTGGACTGCAAGGAGATCAAACCAGTCAATGCTAAATATTCAATGGAAGGACTGATGCTGAAACTGAAACTCCAATACTTTGGCCACATGATGTGAAAACCGACTCATTAGAAAAGATCTTGATGCTGTGAAATATTGAAGGCAGGAGAAGAAGGGGACAACAGAGGACTAGATGGTTGGATGGCATCATCAACTCGGTAAACATGAGTTTGAGCAAACTCGGGGAGATGGTGAAGAACAGGGAAGCCTGGCGTGTTGCAGTCCATGGGGTCTCGAAGAATCGGACATGACTGAGCGACTGAAAACTCTTCCCCTGACACTTCAGTCCCGATATACACAGGCCCTGTTACTGGTCTATGCAACATCTCAGGACCTCCAAATTCACACTGGTAGCCTCCCCTCAACTCACCATGCCACGTCCCATGCCTCTCTGCTCACACAGACGGAGCTGTGGGCCTGTAATAACAACCATTTCCATCCATGCGACAGCCTGAAATGGACCTCATCTTCCAGACGATCGACAGACAGGAGGAGACGTCTTCAATATGTACATATTAATCACAGGCAGGACATATCAGAACATTAGGAATGTCAGCTTTTCAGAACTTTCTTGCTATCATGTCCCCTTAAATCTTTGAGTTGAAATGATTGGTTTAGGGAGGGGTGGCAGAAAGGGGGGCCCTTCCAGAGCTTCAGAGCAGGTTCTTGTCTAACACTTGGAAATGAATGGTCTGAGGAGACACACGTACTGACAGAGCAAGAGGCTACTGGGAAGGAGGGGTGCCTGGTGGACAGCAGCAGGGTAAGGGGGCCCAGGGGAACTGCTCTGCCACGTGGCTCGCAGTCTCAGGCTTTATGATAAAGGGATTAGTTTCCAGGTGGTCTCTGGCCAATCGTCTTGCTTGGTCCATATCTAGTGACTCAGGGTTCTTCCCGGTGGTGGGGCATCTCTCAGCCAAGCTGGATTCCAGTTCTGAGGGCTTCTGGGAGGTTAGGGCAAGACATATCCTGTCCTCTTTCCTCCTTTTGGCCTCTCCTCAATTCTTCCGGTTAGTTTTCATCGGCACCGAGTTCTTTATTGGGATCTCCTGTTGTAAGACAACTCAAGCAAGTGGTTATCATCGTGCCTGGCCGAGGCGGGTGGTTTTGGTTAACGATCACTGGTTCCCTGACGGAGGGACACCATAAATCAAGAGGCAAGGGACTAGCCAGAGGCATGGCTAGCGTCCTCTTCATCCAGGGCCTGGTATTCTCTCAGACCCCTGAGCTGCGATGACTCCAGACTGAGTCTTCTCTGCTCTGAGGCTCCAAGTCTCCCACACCCAGTGACTCAGAGTCCTCTACACCCTACAGTTCTGGCCCTCCACCCTCCGGGGCTAGAAACGAAGGATAAGGCAGCTGGCTCTTACTGGTGCTTGTACGAAGTGACTGTAGTGTCCCCTCCTAAATCCAATTTCAGCAATGTCAAACTGCTAATTCGAAATGAGCCATGATGGGAGTATTCCAATTGCCACGAAAATCAGCAAACGCTACCAGTCAGGAGCTCCCCTCTCCCACCAAGAGCCCATTGCTAAGGCTACCAGCATCCTGCTCAGACCTCCAGACTTAGAGTGGTAAGCTCTCCAGATCTTGTGATGAACATTTTTCTAGATTTTTGGATACTGTGTTTTCTAGAGCCCTAGGCAGAGTAGTTTTCAGTCACGAAGGGAGTATTCCGTACAGCTTAGGATGCTGTGTTGTCCAGAGCCAGCTATGGAGTCATTCCTAAGGTCAGGACCAACGTTTTCCAGAGCCTGTACTGAGGTACATTTCTGTGCCCAAGAAGCAATGCTTCCCAGATCCAAGGATGGAGGGTTTTCCAGAGCCATGGACAGAAGTTTTCTCAGGCCTAAGAATCGAATTTTCCAGAGTTTTCTTGAGTCTGGAACAGTTGCCTCCAGTTTGTAGTTGTAGACTTTTCCAGCAGTAGGCAAGGAAAATGTTCAATACGGACGACTGCCTCTCGGTTCAGGGTAGAGAATGGCGTCTCCTCAGAGGCAGAGGAGGCTGGCATTCAGGCTGCATAGTATTTCAGCATCCCCACATTCACACAGAGACCCCATCACACCTACTGTCCATGGTTATAGCTCCCAGATAGAGGATGGCACAGCTCACCAGCATCATGGCCTCATAAATCAACTTGGAAATAGTTCATACTCCCTGGAAGAATCAGTTCTCTACCCTCAAGGTCAGCATGAAAGCTCATTGAGTCATTTTACTACAGTGGAGAAAAGTCTAAAAGCAAGTTCCCTGCATTGACCCTCGGATATAAAGGGCCTCAGAGCCTCTTTTGTCAGCCGGAGTGTCGAGCCCTTCTCCGTTCATCATTATGCGGGTTCCTACTTGGTCATCTGCCCATGCGCCCACAGTTACGAGTAGATCTGGACAGGGGCTTCCCGGGTGGCCCAGTGGATAAAGAATTTGCCTGCAATGCAGAAAATGTAGGAGATGCAGGTTTGATCCCTGGGTCAGGAAGATCCCCTGGAGGAGGGCATGGCAAGCCCCTCCAGTATTCTTGCCTGGAGCATCCCATGGACAGAGGAGCCTGGCGGGCTATAGTCTGTAGGGTCTCAAAGAGTCAGACGGGACTGAAGTGACCGAGCATGCACGCTCAGATCTGGATATCGGAACAAAGAGGGGCTTCGGTATTGCCAGAGCCAGGTTAGGATCCTTGGGCAAGTTGCTTACTGAGTCTGTATTCAGTTTTCTCATTTGACAAATGGCAACCATACAGCCCAGGCTGTGTGTGAAGCTCCTCAGCATGACACCTAGGATACAGAAATCTAATCAATGTATGAAGCAACACAGGCAGTGAGCAGGATCAAGCGCTGGCCTGTCTGAGGGCTGACTCTCCTTAATGCAGTGTCCTGGGAAAGCTCACTTCCTCCTCTGACCCTCAAGGTCCAACACTATAAAACTCAAGGGTTAAAAGAGACGATGACAACTCATGCTCACACCAGCTCGGACACATATTAGCATTCTAGGAACTGAACCTTGACCTTCAGAAAGCTGCCCCAAGGCCTGTCCTTTGTGCAGGGAGAGCTGAGTCACTTCTCAGTGTCTGTAATGATATCCATCAACATCTCGTTGGAGCAGTAGGTGAGGTCCTCCTGGTATAAATATGGTGACTCGGCCAAGGACCCAGGGATGGAAAATGCCTCCTGGCACACCAGCCCTCCTCCCTAGAGATTCCCCAGGCATGTGTGTGTGCAAAGATGAAAAGCAAATGGGAAACTAAGGCGTTCCGGTGACGAGAGAGACGTGAAGGCTGCCTGCTCTCTTCGAGAAGGACTCTCTGCCTGGAAGGGAAATACAGCATTTCACATCACACAAATGGACTCTGACCTTGTAAGAAAGTGACACTTTGAAGACTAGACAGTTTCACAGCTCATCCAAACTCCCAATAAATTAACCCAAATATTTCAGAAACACTGTTAAACACCTAGATAATAATCTTTCAAGGATGTCTTCCTCAAATAAAGCATTAAGAAATGGAAATCAATAAGAAATTATTATTTCCTACTTTTTTTTGTTAAAATATTACCCAATTATTTAGCCGTGTGTGAACAAATGGGGAGTGGGTTTGTGTGCCTTGATGTACACAGTGTGCTGCTGCTGCTGCTGCTAAGTCACTTCAGTCGTGTCCGACTCTGTGTGACCCCATAGACGGCAGCCCACCAGGCTCCGCTGTCCCTGGGATTCTCCAGGCAAGAACACTGGAGTGGGTTGCCATCTCCTTCTCCAATGCAGGAAAGTGAAAAGTGAAAGTGAAGTCGCTCAGTCATGTCTGACTCGTAGCGACCCCATGGACTGCAGCCTACCAGGCTCCTCTGCCCATGGGGTTTTCCAGGCAAGAGTACTGGAGTGGGTTGCCATTTCCTTCTCCAGTGTAGGCTGTGGTTTTCCTTCGGTGCCACGATGAACATGGGCTGTGCTTAGTTTGCGACCGTCCGGACTGTAGCCTGCCAGGATCCTCTGTCCATGGGGGTTCTCCAGGCACGAATACTGGAGTGGGTTGCCGTTTCCTTCTGTAAATAACCAGTACAGGGATAGGTTAAGATGCTTGAGTCCGTCTGAATGGGACTTGGGCTGAGACTGCCCCCAGGTGTTTGGCAGAAACAAGGAAAATGTATGGAAAAGAATCAGGCAAAATGCTGATCCCTATGAGAGAAGAGCAGAGACTCATTTGGAGTGCACACTACATTTTCCCACCTGGACCTGTGTACAATGCAAATGCTCTGGCAATGAGGAACACATGTGTATTAATTACCACAAATTTTCTATTTTTTTGGTAAGCCATTTAGATGTTAGGATTCAGCTAGTGTGAGATAATTACAATCACTTACATTCCTATCACAATTCACTTTATTAAAGTTATAGATCCTAAAAGCTAGCCCTTTCTTTAACTTTCTCTTTCAACTTACAGATCTTGATATTTTACTTATGAACCTAGTAATTTTTGTATGAAAGCAAGATCACATTTACTTGTTCATTGATTCATATTCAATTAACTCATACATTTGATAGACTAAATTCCCATAGACTTTTAACACCATTTACACATTTAATTAAGCAAATTCCTTTAGATATTTCAAACTACAATTGCAAATTCAATTTATCTGATTCAAACACTTCAAACACCTGACAAGGGAGACTTTGAAATATAACGAACAAATTATTCCTAAGCACTTAAACAATTTCTGTAAATCTAATCAGACATAAAATTAGTTGCTAAGAATTCATTTCATACACCATAAAAAACCCAAGTAGAACATCCATAAAACAAAACAGTGATTATAAAATTCACTACAACTGTAAACACAGCTTTATAAAAGTACTGATACTATGATTCATTTCTTTATTGCCTTACTATGTTAAAAAGAAACATGTGAGTTAATTTATCACCCCAGTTAAGATTAACTACATTATTATTTTGCATTAAAGCTAAGGTTACTTGCTAGAAGACCCAGGTCCATGACATGGGTGGGGTGACTTTATTTGGTTAAATCTTGAAGTTTGGGCCATGGGACACCAGTAAGAAATGCTCAAGACCAGTAGAGGTCCAAGCATGGTGGTCGTTTCAGGTGTCAGATGGGTTGGCCTCCTTCTTGAGTGAAAGTTCTGTTGGCCATGTCTTCAGGACTTTCTGAACTCTTGTCTTTGGACTGGTACTTAACCAAAAATATAGGTTTCAATTTCTTGCATCTTAGGTCCTTTCCTGGAAGTGACAGTCTCTCAAATCAACAAGGGGGATTGCATGCCACTGCATTTCACTCTATTCCCATAAAACTACCCATTGTGTAATTTCTTACATTAGTACCTAGTGTGCTCAAGTCTTGCCCATTTTTATAGAAGGTGGTCTATCTTTTCCTTCATTTGTTGAAGTTCTTTATGAGTCTGGATGTGAGTTCCTTTGTTAGATATGTCTATTATAAATATCTTCTTCCATTCAGTCAAAATGGAGAGTTGGGTCTCCTCTGAAATCCTATAATCAATTGCACACTCAAGATCACCTCTTGAATGTCCAATGGATAAGTTAACCTTTATATGGCAAAAATGGATTTTCCATCTTCTCACTTCATCCCCTCTCCTGAAACTTTCGAAATCTGAAGTTGGCACCATTATTCATCCAGGTGCTTAGCCACATTCTTTTGAGCAGAAAGTATGCAAAAAAACCCTCCCCAAAAAACTAACTTAACAAATAAACACCCAAGAAACTACCATCTTGGCCAAGAAATAACACTGCCAACACTCAAAAGTTTCTTGTAAACACTAAAAAGAAAATATATGTATTTATATTATAATTTAGTTTTTCCTATATTTGAACTTTATATTGATGGAGTCACCCTGAGTACATTTTTTCACGTCTTATTTCTTCCTTTCAAACTTATGTTTCCAGTACTTTTCCTGTCGTTGTGTGTAACTGTGGTTTATGCATTTTTATTGTCGCATATTATTCCACTAAAATGTATATGCCACATTTTACTCTTGATGGATCTTTGGGTCGTTTTCAATTTTTAGCTGGTATGAACGTGCTTCTGTGCTTCTAAAAATACTCTTATACATTTTTATGATACATAAATGCATGAATTTGGTTAAGGTATGTACCTAGAACTATTATTGCTGGTCACAGGGTGTATCTATTTTTGGCTTTCCCAGAAAAAGCCAAAGTCTTTTCCAAAGTGGTTGTAACTTTTTTTTTTTTTTTCTTGAGCCTGTATGGGGAAGCTCTGTTTTTCTAGGAATTTGTCCATCTCACCTAGAACTTCAAACTTCCTGGGCAGGAACATTTTCACCATGTCCTCTTCTTTTTGATGTCTGTCATATCCTCACTGAATGGCCCACCCGCTTTTATTTTTGACATTGTTTATTTGTGTCTACTCTGTATTATTCTTGGTCAGTGTCCTCAGGGCAAAAGTGGCTTCTGTGACCATTTTCCTCTCTGAGTTTTTATATTTCCTCCAACTTGCCCTGCTCATTTCTTATGATCTCACAAGTTCATCATTGCTTTGGAGAGGCTTTTAAATTTTTATCAAGCATCTTTGTTTTCAGTGGGAGAGCTGTTCTTGAAAACCAGCTCTCTGCTTCTGAAAGGCCATGGTCATTCAAGATTCCTCTCTTTTCCTCAAGTCCACATGCAGAGTATCCACCAATAAGTCCTGTCAACTGTGCTTCTAAAACAGACCCCAGCCCTGCCCACTGCTCCTAGCTGTCATCCCGATAATATACCATTTCATAAGTGCTGTCTTGACTCAGTTTTGAGATCCTGGATAAAAACTCTCAATTCTTCTTTATGAGCAATTTACTAAGCCTTCATCCCAGTCACTTCTGTTACCAGGTTCCGATGCTCCTGGGTTATGAAAACACTTCCAACTAACAGGGACTCTGAAGCCTGGCATTGAGGGATGACCCCTTTTTCCCTTGGGCCATAAGAACAATTCAAAATACTCAATTAATGGAATTCCAGGACCTACTAATCCCACCCTGCTTGCCTTCTACCTTCCAGCTTGCTGGTACCTTTTCCCCAGGTGCAAACCTCTGTGTGGCCCTGTGTGGCAACCTTCTTTCATTCAGCTATGTAAATGTGCTCAAGTCTTTGATCAGCCTCTCAGGTAGTCCCCTGCTAGATCCTCAGGCTGGGATGTAACTTCATGAGTCATATGATTATTTTAAGGAGTGCTTCTGCAAAACAGGATGGGTATATAAGACACAAACAGGTAAAAGGTTCTAGGGCCTCTTTTATTTTTATCACATAGAGGGGTTCACCTCTTCTTCTTTCAGTGATTATGTTGGCAACTCCTTCTGATGCCCGCAAGTCCCAAACAAACCCTATCGAGTGGTCCTAGAGTCAACATACTGTAGAGCCAAGACTGTGGGCTTTGGAATCTGACAGACCGGGGTTCGATTCGGTAAGGTTGTGTAGTCTTGGGTGAGTCACTTGATCTCTCTGAGACTTTCAAATGAGACTAATCCTATCCACCTTGGGGGATTGTCATTAATGTCTAAAGTAGTAATGTATGTGAAGACCCTAAATGTGCCCTGGGCTGGAGAAAGTTCTAACCACCATTCAACTGCAAGTCAGAAAAGAGTTGGAAAAATGCACTGGATTAGAAGTTGGGGCACCTACAAAATCTCCTGATTCAGCCACACAACTCAACTGTACAACTCCGGGCAACCACTTCTCTTCTCTAGCCCTCAATTTCCGCATATCTAAAACCAAAGGTTAGGAATTCCTTGGCATTCCAGTGGTTAGGACTCCACGTTTTCCCTGCCGGGTATTGAACCTCTTGCTGCTGTGTGGAGGATGGGCTGGAGGGGGCTATTGCAAGGACCAATGGGATGGCTAGGACTCCTGAGTGGAGATGGGGAGAACCATATTCAGGAGATTCAATCCCTGGTTGTGGAACTAAGATCCTGTAAGCAGAGTGGCCTGCCAAAACCAAAACCAAACCAAAACAACAGCAACAACAAAATCCCACAAAGGTTGAACAAGAGGATTTTAACCAAAGACACTACCAGCCACGACATCCTGGAAGAGTCATTGTAAGATATGGATTGATTCTCTTGACACTTAAGAAGCTGCTAGCCTGTCTTACTTGGAAAAGATCCTCTGTAATCATGGTTTTAGGGATGTAGGTGAGACCTGATGGTATTAACGTGGCATCATGACAAAAATCCACGATTCTTGTCTCACCATCATACTTTGTCTTGTGTTTTCCCCAAGAGAGTGTATAGCAAGTATGTGAGACACACGAGGAGTCAAAACATCTCTTCATGATGAGCTAAGCAAACGCCCATATCCCAGTGCAGAGCTGAGGCATATTAGAGTCCTAGCCTTTCCATCCTCCTGTAACGCTCTGTAATAACAATGTCATCACTACCTGATTGATTGGATAGTTACTATGTGCCAGGCAACAAACCTTATTTAATTCTCAATAACAACCCTATGATTGTACTATAATGACCCTGCTAACCAGAAAATAGGCCCCATCAGTCTGAAAATCTGGACCTAAGAGAGAGACTTTTCTCTTGTGCTGAGGGCTGAGAGGAGGGAGAGACATGATAGGGGAGGGCACTTGTAGTTGGTGGCTAAGTTAAGAAAGAAGTGCCTGGAAGGTGAGGAGGATGGATGGGGGCTGGGGGCTGTGGCCAGGGTCAGGTCATGGGTTGGGCGATGATGGGTGTTTGGATCAGTGTTATGAACTTGTGCTTGGGATGAGGCTCTGTGCCCAGTGCTGGGTGTACAGAGGTGAACAACAGTCTGGAGATGTGTGTATGGTGGGGCAGACATGGAAACACACAGACATCTTCTTAGTGCAGCATGCCTCAAAAAGTTGCATACACAGAATATCAGTGTTGTATGGAAGGGGGAGTGACGGTCTTGCTGGAAGGCAGGACACCCCTCCCAACTTCCTAGGTGCAGTGGTGACATCCATTCAGTCACTGGACCTGTGGTGCCACCTCCTTTAAACTCCCTCCTGAATTTGGTTCTCCCAATCTCCACTCAGGAGTCCTAGTCATCTCCCAGGTCCTTGTAATATCCCCCTCCAGCCCATCCTCCACACAGCAGCAAGCGTGAAGATCTTCCTACGGTGCAACTTAACCTAATCTCTCCTCTCCAGTGGGCTTCCCTGGTGGCTCAGGGGTTAAAGCGTTTGCCTGGCATGCCAAAAACTCGGGTTTGATCCCTGGGTCGGGAAGATCTCCTGGAGAAGGAAATGACAACCCACTCCAGTACTGTTGCCTGGAGAATCCCATGGAGGGAGGAGTCTGGTAGGCTACAGTCCATGGTAGGCTACAGTCCAGGGGGTCTCAAAGAGTCGGACACGACTGAGCGATTTCACTTTCACTTTCTCCTCTCCAAACCCTGTTGGGAATATGGTCCAAGATTCCTTAGGATGACTTGCAAGCCCCCTGTTTACCTCGACTCCTCTTCCTTTTCAATCACCCCCCTCTCCTAACCATCTAATTTCCTGCTGTAGGACCCCAAGCGTTCCTTGCTTTCTCTTGCCTCCCAGTCTTTGCACAGGCTGTTTGCTCTGCTTGGAATTCCCTTCCCCGCCCTTCCTCCTTCGGGTCCCACCTTGGCATCTCTTTCTCCTGGAAGCCTTCCTAGCCTGCCAGGTTGAGGGCTCACCATCCTTTTAGACCTCAGCACACTGTCTTGTGATTTTCAGCTGAACCACTGGCTTGCTCAGACTGGGGGCTCCGTAAGGGATGGATGGAGGTGTGCTCACCCAGGCGGCACCCGGCCGGCGATGGTGCTCACCGCTATTTGCAGGATGAATGCCTCAATTCCCCGACTGGAGGCCAGGCGACAACGGGGTGTGTGTGTAAATGAGAGCCTCTGGAGGAGTCTAGGTCCTTCGGGTTTAGAGGGGGCAGTGGGGGAGAGATGAGGGAGTCCTACGCCCCACCACAGGCTCGAAAGAGCTGAGAAATTGGGTTCTCCCACCCGGAGCCTCAGCCTAGAATTCCTGCCCAGCGCCAATCTGCGCTGTCATAGCAACAGCCAGCCGGTGGCTGGGCCAACCAATGGCAGCTGGTTCTGGTGACGTAATGCCCAGGTCTTGCAGCCCATTGGCTCCGCTCTCGCCCTCGTCCGGGCCGGGCTGCCAGTGGGAGATCGGATGGGGAGGAAAGAGCGCGCGGGGAGCCCTGGGACCTCTCTGCTTCAGTCGTCCGATTAGGCCTTCTCCTCCTTGCCTGGCTCTGCCTTTGCTCACTCTTCCTCTCCCTTTGCCCTGAGCCTATCCCACCCGGAGCCTCAGCCTAGAATTCCTGCCCAGCGCCAGTCTGCGCTGTCATAGCAACAGCCAGCCGGTGGCTGGGCCAACCAATGGCAGCTGGTTCTGGTGACGTAATGCCCAGGTCTTGCAGCCCATTGGCTCCGCTCTCGCCCTCGTCCGGGCCGGGCTGCCAGTGGGAGATCGGATGGGGAGGAAAGAGCGCGCGGGGAGCCCTGGGACCTCTCTGCTTCAGTCGTCCGATTAGGCCTTCTCCTCCTTGCCTGGCTCTGCCTTTGCTCACTCTTCCTCTCCCTTTGCCCTGAGCCTGAATTTTTGCTCTTTCTCTGCGCGTCGTTCCTGTCTCAGGTTGTCTGGGTCCTTCTGTCTGTCTGTCTCGCTTAGGGCTGGGTGGCTCCTTCTTCACCCTCTATCTCTGCCCTGGGGTCCCTGACTCTGAGCACATTTCCCTGTCTCCTGGCATCTCTTGCTTCCCCAGCCGTCTCTCCCTCCGGTCTTGCTGGCGGGTGCCTTCTCCAAACAAGGGCTCAGTGAGAGCTCCTTGACTTGCAGCCAGAAGGTGACTCACTGCTTCAAACCGCAAGGCCTGCCTCGCGGGTCTCAGAGGCACATTCTTCCCGAGACTGTTGGAAAGCTCTGTGCCCCGGCCCAGGTCTTGAGACACTGGTGAGGCCACAGGCCAGCCTTTCTTTGATGTACTTCACTGATTTTTGTTCTTTGCTGACTAGTCACCCAGTCAAGGGGAAGGCTGAACGCTCTGTGCTATGGAACAAGGAGGGGCCCAGAGGGTAGACTCAGAGAAGGAACAGGCATAAACTTCAGTAATTACAGCAGAGGGATTTAGGTTAAGCAACTGGAGGTTAAATAACTAGGTTAAGCAACTGGAGGAGCTTCCAGAAAACAAGTGTGTAGGCGCTGGAATGAATGAATGAAAAAGATAGTTGGACTTTTCTACCCTTTTACATGTTAGTCCATCAAATCCACACAGCCTATGGGTGCCTCTTGGTGCCAGGCTCTGTGCCAGCACTGGCTTGGTCCCCTGGGTTCCAGGGGTCTGGGAGGCAGATATATATATACACCTTGGGTTTTGCTGGGATTCCAGAGGAGGGGAAAACTCATTCTGACAGGTGTGAGGGCTCAGGCAAGGCAGCTTCCTGGAGGAGGTATCTTTGGAGCTGATGTGTTTGGGAGAATGGACGCTAGTTTGTTTGGATTGCCTTGGGTGCGGCAGAAGGGCAGGAAATCAGCCTGGATGGTTCTGTGGCGGGTAGAGGGTCCAGGAATGTGAATACCTGGATGGGGAGTTTGCACTTGACCCCCGGGGCTGATGGGGAGCCACGCAAGGGATCTGGGTCAGGCAGAGGCGTGGTCAGACTTAGGTTCCCTACAGTCTCGCTGGCAGCCGGGATCTCGTCTGTCCCTGAGTCCCGGCGCAGATGACAGCCCCAGCCCACAGTAGGTGCTCCAGCTTTTGCTGAAGGAAAGCGCAAACTGGAGGGGGAGAGATTGTTCTGATAGATGAGGGGCGAAAGAAAGAGACCGGAGTTCGTGTGGCAGTGAAGGGAGTGGGAAAATTGGGTCAGTTCAAGAGACGGAGAAGACGGGCAGTGTGGACGGGCCTTGCTGGCTCCTTAGAGGCTGTGCGGGTGATGGAGAGGGAGGGGCCCAGGGTAACACCCATGCTTCTGTCTTGAGTGGCTGAGGATGGGAGGAGAGGGTCACAGGTGGGGAACGATTTCCAGGGAAAGGTGGTTAACGTAGAGTTGGAGCCACGGAACCTGAGGTGCTTGTGAGATGTCCAGGTGGGGCCGTCTGTGGAGAGGTCTGGGCGAGGGTGACCCGCATAATGGTGGCTACTGAGGCCACTTGAGGACTGGGACACGTAAGAGCAGGTTTGTCGGGTAAGGGTGGCCTTTAGAACTTGGAGAGATCTGGCTAGGGGTCAAGAGGCCTGAATTCTGGTCTGGACTCTGACACTGGCCTGCTGCATGACCTTAGGCAAGTCACTCTTCCTCTCTGGGCGATTGTCCCTCAGTCTGTCTGCAGAGCCTCTCAGAGAAGAAGAGAGGCTTAAACTACTTCTCTTCTTGAGGCTCTGGATATGGTTTTAAAAAGATGAAGATGTGCCCAAAATAGGGTAACAAAGATCGTGGTTAATTACCGTAGTTATTTACAAATTAACATTATGAACAGACAAAGATCCTGGGATTGCGTGTATGACCTCACCTGGAGATAAATGATGAGGGTCTTGTTGGAAAGTTAGACCCCTGGTAGGGCCTTCCATGTTGCCTGGAGCAATTGTCTTCTTTAGTAGGAAAGACATCTAGCTAGGGGTGGGAAGGTGGTGGTAGTGGTGGTTTAGTCGCTAAGTCGTGTCTGACTCTTGCGACGTGTCTGACTCTTGCGACCCCATGGACTGTAGCCCGCCAGGCTCCTCTGTCCATGGGATTTTCCAGGCAGGAATACTGGAGTGGGTTGCCATTTCCTTCTCCAGGGGATCTTCCTGACCCAGGAATCGAACCCGAGTCTCCTGTATTGCAGGCTTTACCAATGGAGCTATACTGAGTCAAAATCCAGGTGTGAGCAGCAGCTTCTTCTTGCCCTAAGCCTGGATGTTCACACCTCTTCCCTGGTTCTGCCAACCAGGGGAGCTGCCAAACAGGGTCTCTTCTCCCGAAGCCCTCAGAGGCCCTGTTTACCCCTGGCCTGTGGGTTTCCAAGGGAGGAAAGCCCACTATTGCAGAGCCTTATCGCCACGTTCCTCTCCCTGCTCCTCGCTCAGCTCCTCAAGGCCAGAGCAGTGGATGGAGTTGCTGGCTCTGCCTTGAAATCGCCCTTGGACACACTGCTTCTTCTCAGGGCCTCAGAGTCTCAGCATACCTGTATCCCCAGGCTGTAACCTGGCTACTGGCACAGGAAGGCACTTAATAAATGTTGGTTTAATTGGATTAATTAAATAAGTAATTAAATTAATTAATTAAATAAGTAATTTGTTTGATTGGAGTATGGGTTGGGGAAAGGGTGGGAGTGAGAGCTGCCATCGCAATATGAGAAAGCCTGCAAATGTACTTTGGGAAAGGTAAGCCAGCGCCAGCTATTTACAAGTCTGCTTCACATCACATTTGGTCCAGTGTCCCTGAAAGTCTTCCAGGGCATAAAGTAGATGCAAAATTGGTTTCCTCCCCAACTAGATACATCTTTATTTCACAAAAATTAATTCTCTGTGGCCCAGTGTTAGGAGTGAGGACCCTGAGAGTTTCAAATCCCTCTCCATCACTTTCTGGCTGTTTGACCCTCAACAAGTGACCCAACTTCCTTTGTATCAATTAGACGGAAATATAATTTCAAATAATGCTATTACCCCACTCATGGGATTGTTATGGGGATTAAATGAATTATTAGATGTAAAGTATTTAAGATAGTGCCTGGTATACGTGGAGCTTCCCTGGCGGCTCAGTGGTAAAGAATCTGCCTGCAAATGCAGGAGATGTGAGTTCGATCCCTGAATTGGGAAGATCTTCTGGAGAAGGAAATGGCAGCCCATGCCAGTATTCTTGCCTGGGAAGTCCTATGGACAGAGAAGCCTGTAGGCTGCAGTCCATGAAGGTCACAAAAAAGTTGGATAAAACTTAACAACTAAACAACAACAACATGGCATGTGAGAGTGCCCAGAAATGTTAGGATTTTTTATTACTGTTAGCAATGATGTAGCTCCCTTCTGCATCCCTAAGGCTGATCCCTTTTAGCAGTTGGGTGGGAGTAGCAGGCAGCTCACTCAGCATCTGTTCAGCTCCTTCCTCTGCTCCTGGGCTGCTGCTGCTAAGTCACTTCAGTCGTGTCCGACTCTGTGCAACTCCATAGACGGCAGCCCACCAGGCTCCCCCATCCCTGGGATTCTCAAGGCAAGAACACTAGAGTGGGTTGCCATTTCCTTCTCCAATGCATGAAAGTGAAAAGTAAAAGTGAAGTTGCTCAGTCGTGTCCGACCCTTAGCGACCCTGGGCAGTGGTTCTCAATTTTGACTGCATTTTAGAGTCATTTGGGATGTAGAAGGGGCTTCAAAACTCCCAATGCTATACCCGTGAGCAGTTAGATCAGAATCTCTGGTGGGGCATCCCAGGCCTAAGGGCCCTCCCAGGTCAGTGGCAATGAGCAGCCCAAGTCAGAGCCAGAGCAGTGGTCCTCAAAATCTGGACCCTGAGCCAGCAGCACCAACATCACTTGGGAGCTTGTTAGAATGCAGGTTCTCAGGTCCCACCCCAGCTCTACTGGAGAAGTAAAACCTCATGATGGAGAGGCAGTATATTATTTTGAAAGCCACTGCCGTAAGCAGCATTCTGTTATTCCCAGTCTGGCAGGAATAGGGACCAATTCCCACCCACTGGTAACCACCCTACCCTTTGTTAAGGACTCCCATATGCTTTGTTATGGAAGCCCTCCCAGGGGCTCCGGAGGTGGCTCAGTGGTAAAAAATTCACTTGCCAATTCAGGAGATGCAGGAGACACAGGTTCAGTCCCTGGGCCAGGTAGATCCCCTAGAGTAGGAAATGGCAATCCTCCCCAGTATTCCTGCCTGGAAAATTCCATGGATAGAGGAGCATGGCAGGCTGCAGTTGATGGGGTCACAAAGCATCAGACATGACTGAGCGATTGAGCACAGCTCAGCACCCAGTGGCTTTATATGGGTTCTCATGTTTAGACTTCACAGCCACCCGATACCAATAACCTCTCCTTCACCTTCTCGATGAGGAACTTGAGGCTCCAGGAACTTGTATCCAGGGCCTCACAGTGAGTTAAGGGATGGCATGAGGACCCCCCAAGGCAGGGTTTTCCCAAGTGTTAGCCTAGCTAGGAAAGGGCCTGTTCAAGACCCAGTCGTAGGGCACAGAGAAGGCAAAGATCTTCGAGATCCCTGGTCCTCAAAATTATCCCAAGAAATAGCTGAGCACTGCACATTCAAAGGCTGGAATGCGAGGGTGATGTTCTCCTGGGAGCTAGAACCCACAGAGTGCCTGGCATGGTCCTAGCATATAGTCAGTGCTTGCAAATATCAGCCACCACTGCTATGGGTCACATGCTTATTGGCAAGTATAGATAACAGGGTACCATTTTACGCTTACTATTTGTTGTTATTGTTTTATTTACATTTTTTATTTGGTAAAATACACATGCCTTGCTATTTTTAATACTAAAAGTGTTCCATGTCCTGAGTTTTCATACACAACTTCCAAATATAGACAGTGGTGCTGGCTTGGCTGAAATGCTAACCCTAAATGGTAACCCAGCTACCAGCTGGGGCATACGGATTGGAAGGGCCACTGGGGGGTGGAGTGAGGCTGACCTGGGTTCAAATCTCAGCTCTGTCACTTGTCTCTGAGGCTGCGGGCAATCCCTTCCTCTCTCTTTGCCTCAGTTTCCCCCTCTTTCAAATGAGAAGCCCATGACAGAATGTACGTTCCTCTGCAGACCTGAGGGTTATTCTTTCTGTCAGAGGGAGCTCATGGCTGGTGGGGAACAGGAATAATCAGGGCCTTCCCTCCTGGGCCAGGTTCTCCACCGTGGGACACCTGGGCCAGACTCATTTCCTGCCGTTTTATAAGGAAACTGCTTGTGATGGGGAGGAGGGATGCGGAGGGGCGTCAGTGTAGCGCCCCGTCTCTCTCTGCCCCTCCCTGACCCCTGTGCTTGATAACAGGCTGTCTGGGGAAAGGCGCTGAGCGCAGCCCTGCTCCCTCTGGGCCTGCAGAGGGTCTGTGTTCTGCTTGGCTCTCTGACACCAAGTGGCCGTGGTGGGCTGGCTTTGTGCTGCCGGCGACCCAGGGTTACCTCTGGGCTGGGTGTTTGAAAGCCTCCTCGGCTGTAGGTCTAGAGATCCCTCCCCCAGGTGGCTCTGTCTGTCAAGCCACCTCACTGCTCTGGCTTCTCGCCTCGCCTGAGCATAAGCCAGGTTCCCCTTGATTCCCCACACGGTCGGAATGCCCCTCTAGTCGCATCCAAACGTACCCCAGCTTCCCCTTCCTCCCACTTTACTCCAGTCACACTGGCCATGCTGATCCTGGGCTGCCCAGCCGTGCTCCTGCCTCCAGGCTCTTGCACCCGCCGTCCCTGCAACCTGAAATGTTCTTGCTCCAGATGCACGTGAGCAGTGCACGGCTTTCCTCACTTCTGGTCTTAACACAAGCATCACCTTGCCTTTTTAGAATCAGAATGCCTCCCACACCCCTCAGCCCTTCATCATTGCCTTTCCCTGCTTTATTTTTCCCTTTAGCGCTGCCTCTGAACATGCTATTTATTTATCTTGTGTATTGGGTCTCCCCCACTATAATGACTGCTCCGTGCAACCAAGGATGTTTGTTTGCTCTTTTAAGAGCAGCTAAGAGCCTTGTGCAGGGCTCACACATGTCAGGGGCTAAGTAAACATGTTGAATGAAAGGATGGAGCTGACATTCCGCTCTCCATCTGACTGTGACTTGCATGGATCCCACAGTCCTTTGGGAGGGGGACTGGGCTCTCACTTTGGAGCCCCCTCCCACCCCAGGGATCAGTGCAGTGTGGCTGAGGAGACACGACGTAGCAAATGCTCAAGAGTTTGGGCTCTGCACCCAAATAGAATTTAAATTCTGCCGGGGATGCCCTCCTAGCTGTGTTTCTTATCTGCTCTGTGCCTCAATGTTCCCATCTATACAGTGGGAACTCCGTAACTCCTCCGCTATAGAGCTCGCATGAGAATCGAAGGTTGATAGAGGTGAAGTGCTCAGGGACAGAGGAAGGGCTCCATCAGTGTTAGCAAATGTTTAGCAGCTTTGTGGCTTGAGGGACGTAATCACCTCCTTGCCTTCTTCTCAAGATGGATGTGGAGGGACTCCAGAGAGGCAGAGGGTGTGGCCTAGCCTGGTGGACTCAGATGCCCAGGATGGAACAGAAGGGCTGAGGACTGGAGACTCAAGCCTCACCCAAGAAGCTCAACGGGAAACGGCAGCAGGATGGGGGACAGTGTGACTGTCCCCCGCTGGCCCCACGGCGGCAAGGATGGAGGCAGGAGTGCTGTCTGCATGATCCCAGGGATCTGGTTGCTTCCAGAGCTAGAGAACAGTGTCCAGGTAGATCCTCCATTGGGCTACCGATCTGAGTTACTTCCACAGCCTGAGTCACAGATTCACAAGACTAGGCGGGATCACTGCTTCACTCCTCACCTGCTCTGTAAAAGCAAAGAGCCTTGGGGTCTGGGCTCCATAGGGGGAAGTCTGGGGAGAGATAGGGTCATGGAGTGGCCTCTGGGATACAGACCAATGTGACCAGGGATGCCCTCGTCCTTCCTTTGTCAAGTTTGTGTGGAGCATATATGAGGATTTGTGAGAACATAGGTACACGTGTGTGTCTGAGTGTATATTAGAACGTCTGCTACCAGCCATTCACACACACACACACACACACACACACACATGAAGCCCAAAGGCTGACTCTCCTGTCAGCATGCCCTGGGGGACCTGCCTTCCATCACAAGGCTCGCTCACAGGCGCTGGGCTGGAAATGCCAGCACTGTGCTGAGTGCCAGGGACACTTGGTGCCTCAAAGACCCTGCCGATGGACAAGGCCAGGCTCCAGTCCTGGCAGAAGAGGGGGTCAGTACAGGGGTGGGAGTCTGGGTGTGAGCCTGGGGGAAAAGCCAGGTCTGGGGGGAGCTGGGAGTCCACCTGCACGAGGAGGGAGAGGCAGAGTGGGAACTGCCACGCTGACTGTGCCCCGGGCTTTGGGGTCACTTCCTCTCGCAGGAGACACTGAGACTCGGAGAGGTTTGGAAGCTCGCCCGAGATCACCTGCCTGGAAAGTGGCAGGTGAGGAAGTTGAGGCTCGGAGGGGTGCCTGGCTTACCACGAGTCACCCCACCTGTTAATGGCAGAACTGGGATTTGAACTCAGGTCTCTGTGACTTCCGAGCCTGTGCTCTGAACCACCACCCACCCTCCCCAAGCTCTCGAGGGAGCCAAGCATACTGGGAATGTATGAGAAAGAAGGACTTTGAGTGGCCAGAGGTGGGAAGGACCAATTCTGCCTGAAAGGGTCAGCAGGTAAAAAGTCAGGCACGGATGACAGCAGGGAGCACTCGGGGAAGACAGAGGTGGGGGGAGGGCTTATTATTCCAGGGTCCGGAATAGTAAGCAAAGGCACGGAGGCGTGAAATAGGGTGCCACGTTCCTGTGGTTTATGGCTGACCCGTTGAGCAGGAAGACAACCTCCACTTCTCCCTGCCCCACCTCCACCCTGGCTCGGAAAGCCTGATTGTCCCCGCTTCCCTCCGCACCTCCTCCTTAGGCTCCTGGGATATGGACAAGAAAGGAGCTTGTCTTTCCTGGCTCTGCTGGAGTCCTGCCGCTGAGGTTTGGTTACCATGGCGACGGGCTCCATGGAAACTCGTAGCTGGCCTTTTCCAGGATGGGCCTGGACCCCAGCCCACCTGCTGATGTGTTGTCTCCCCTGGCCTCAGCACCTCAGCATCCCAAGGGGCTGCCTGGTGAGGGCAGTCATTCTGGCCCCTGAGTCCCTGCCCCTCCACCTTGGCAGGGTTAGGAGAGTCCCTAGGGTCAGAGGACGCAATTCCAGCATGCAGGGTCTGCTGGTGGCTCCAGGCTCCCACACCAATCTCAGGACATGGAGATCCACGTTCCCTTATCTTTAGGTAAATTGGGGATGAGTCTTTATGTGATCACACCCTTGGCGTCCCGCTCGTTCTGACTGTGCTCTTCCTCTCCCAGGGCTGTCTTTCCTTTATTCCGTTTCTCCCCGGGTCCTGCTGGTCTCTGAGCTCCAGGCCTATTCAACCACCATCTACACACCATGGCCCCACATACACCCTGAGAACTGACACACTGTTGGCACACTTGCCGCTGACAGACCTGGGAGGGGACCTGCCGCCACACTCAGCCACGTGACCTTGAACAAGTCGTTCCCTCTTTCTGAGCCTTGGATTCCATGTCTCTAAACACGTGCTTTATAAAAGGGCTGCTTCTTCATCCAACACATGTGTTGAAAACTACTCGTATCTCTTGAGCACTTAGTTATTTACTGTGCTTTTAATGCATTTATTGTGTGAAGAGCTGCACTTAACCTCGTCTCATTTACTCCCTGTGACAACTCTATGAGGCAGGACTCTTCTTTCCAATTTATGCCTGAAGACATTGAGCAAAAGAGGGTGCAGGATCCTGTCCAAGGTCATGCAGGTGTCACTAGGCAGAGTGCACTCTTAACCACTTTATTATTTGGTCAGTTAATTTTTATTGAGCACGTGCTATGTGATGACCCAGTGTCTGCCCTGTGGAGCATCCACTGGAGAGATGGAAAACAAGGGAAACAAATATAATACAGATTGTTAAGTAGTGTGTTGAGATAGAGGAAAAAGAGAATATTCTTTTTTAACAGTTTTATTGTTTGGTCTCACTGCATGGCGTGTGGGATCTTAAGTTCCCAGACCAGGGATCAAACCCATACCCCCTGCGTTGGAAGTGCAGAGTCTTAACCAATGGACCGCCAGGGGAGCTCTAAATGAATATTCTTCAGAGAGAGTGATGTTGTCAGGGATGATTTCTCTGCATAGGTAATATGTAAGGACAAGAGTTCTAAATGGTGGGAAGAGTTAGCCAGTAGAGGGACTGGAGACCCCAGTAAGGGGCACAGCATGGACAAAGGCCTGGAGGTGAGAATGGGTTTGCTGTGTCCTCAAGACTGGACGGGGTCAGAGGGGCTTGGAGGTGGTGAGTAAGGGGGAGGGAGGCCCGGGATGAACTGGAGAGACAGGCAATGGGCCAGATCGTGCAGGGCCTCTCAGGCTGGGATGTGAAATGTGGTTTATTCTTAGGGCAGTGGAATCCATGAGTTCTAAGAGGAGAGTTGACCTGATTTCTGTCAGGAGCAGCTCCCTCTGGCTGCCATGTGGGGAGCAGTGGGAGACGGGTAGGAAAGGAGGCCAGGAGAAAGGATATCACAGTCGCCCAGGAGGAAGACGGTGGCACCCAGGCTGCGAGGCTGGTGGCGGGGAGGGAGGGAAGCTTCTGAGTGGGATGGAGTTTGCAAGCAGAGTGGACAGAACCTGCTGATGGGCTGGAAATAGGGGATGAGGAACAGGAAGGAATGAGGGATGACTCCTAATTTCTGTCTTGAGTGACTGAGTGATTGGGTGATGTTGCTACCTGAGACAGCACAGACCCAGGATGTGCTGGACAGCTGGCTTTGTGCGGAGAAAGCCCAGAGCTTGTTTTAGGATGTTTGTGTTTGAGAAGCCTGGGGGGCCATGTGAGTGGAGATACTGGGTCTGGAGTTCAAGGGAAGAGGGATTTGGGAGCTGGGAGTGTAGATGTGGTATTTCAAGCCACGGGGCTCAATGAGATCGAAGGAGGAGAAAGTGTAGCTGGAGATGGGGGGAGAGGACCAGAGGAGATGAGAGAAAGGAGAGAAGAGAGGAGGAGGAGGGGGGAGGGCAGAAAGGGGAGCCCGTGCTGCCAGGACCCAGCAGGCCTGTGCATTCCTTCAACAGACCTTTCCTGGTTTGTGTCCTGTGTCGGGCCCCAGAGAGCGGACAGTGGGTCCGGCACCCACCCTGAGTCCAGGGGAGCTCAGCCTTGGACGGCATGGAAACTGGCCATCAGAGCACGTGTCTGAGGCTAGTGGGGAGAAGAGGGTCCTATGAGAGGCCTGGGGAGAGGTGGCCAAACTGGACTGGAGTGTGGGGAGGGGGAGGGTTCCTGGAGAGGCAGCCTGGAGGCTAGGACCTGATGCTGGAGTTTGCCTGGTGCCCAGGGGGAAGAGGAAGGGGGACGGTGAACTGGAGGAAGTGCAAAGTGGAGGAAATGGATGCGGAGATGCAGGCCCAGAGGTGGAGGGAAAAGCACCGGCCAGTCCCTGCAGCCTCCTCCCAGGCCCTGTCCCTGTGGATTCCTGGCAACACTCTGGGCTGGGTGAGGGTTGGGTTTAGCTGCCTCACACGTGTGGACTCGGGAAATGGCTGGGACAGCCTGGAGCCTTAAAAATCCTGACTTGGAGACACTCAGGAGCTGTGGGGCTTGGGCAAGGAAGGACTGGCCTGAGCCTCAGGGTCTCACCTGCAAAGGGCGATAATAACATGTGAAAGTGCTGGGCCAGCTCGCAGGTTCTGCCCAAACGTGGGGAATTATTAGTGCTGCCCAGATCACAGAGCGTGCGAGAGGAGACCTTGGTTTTTCTGAGAAAGAAGGAGACAGAGACAGAAACGAGACAGAGGAAAGAGTGAGACAGAGAGACCCCGGAGACAGCGAGACAGAGGGCGAGAAAGAGAGAGACAGAGGGACAGAGAGCGAGCTTGGTAGGTAGACTTGGGGGTGGGAGAGGGAAAGAGACAGAGGCAGAGATACAGGAGAGACAGAGGCAGAGACGGAGCGAGAGAGGGAGACAGGGAGACAGAGAGAGACGGTGGATTCCAAGACAGCAGCAGGCGTTGTGTCTGGACGGTAAAACGATGAGTGACTCTGACTTTCACACTTCTGGTCATATTATTTTCTGATTTTCCTCCATAATTACTTAAATAATTATCTCTTTAAAGACATGGTTGCCAGATGTAAACTGAATTTTTAACACTTTCTGCAATTTGGAAATACCTAGGAGAAGCATTATAATTTGCAGACAAATTGACCCAGAAATTTCACTGCTTAAAATTTATTCAAAGGAGAAACTCATCGAGGCGTCAGTGATTTAATTACAAGGATGATTTTTGAAGTGTTGTTTGTAACAGCAAAACAAAACAAAACAAAACCCCCCAAATGAAAAGGAACCCTCTACCTTATATGCTGGGAAAGACTGAGGGCAGGAGGAGAAGGGGATGACAGAGGATGAGATGGTTGGATGGCATCACTGACTCAATGAACATGGGTTTGGGTGGACCCCGGGAGTTGGTGATGGAGAGGGAGGCCTGGCATGCTGTGGTTCATGGGGTCACAGACAGTCAGAAACGACTGAGCGACTGAACTGAAATGAACTGAACCTTTTTTGTATAAAGACAGGTGACTCAATAAATAAATGATGTTCCATTCATAGAATGGATTTCTATGTAGCCTTTAGAATGATGTAAATTATGAGTCATTGGTGCAGATATTTAGGAGATACTAATATGTATTATAAAGCAAGCTCCAAAAAGGTACAATTCTAATTTGTTAGAAAAAGATACATCGTCTGCATGTGTGCATGGAGACATAGCTGAAATTTTTATCACCAAGGTGATAACTGTGGGGGTGTGACAATGAAAGCAATTAAAGTTATTTCAAGTCTTGTGTATGCATTGAGAATTCTTCCACAAGGAGGTCACCCTCCTGCCTTTTGCTCTGTCCTTAGAGGAAAGGAGGACAGGTGCTCAGAGTCTACAGTGTGATAATCCAGCAAGATTTTGATGGTCATAATTAAATTGCACCTCACCCATGTCAATTCACACAGATTTATCCCAGCTATGTTTTGGTTAACCTTTCCTCAGAGGCTACAGCCAGACACCACCCATTAAAAAATTAATCATTTCCTTCATTTTTATAGGCTGTGACAAGTTCATTCCCTTGCTAGTTGCAGGAAGTCTATCATCTCTTTTTAGATATTAACTCTGGGGTTCTGTTCATTGCCATCATGAGAACCTGTAATAGGTCTATCAGGAAAGCCTTTTCTAGGTGGAGATAACTAAGAAGTGGGATGTAACACTTGAGATTCAGTTTCTTTGGCTTTTCTATTCAAAATGTACATGTTATCGCTACAACATCTCATAGGAATGACAGATGGTATTTCTTTAGACTCATTTCAAAAAGAATTTGAAGTGGTGCATATAATAGGGTAAAAACAATTGAGATCAGGGTGAAGGAAAGCTAAGGATATGAAAATAACACGTAAAGAAGAAAGTTAGTAAACAAAACACATGCCTCAAGGGATTAAATATTTGCTAGATTGGGACAGGTTTGCTCTGATCTTTCCAATGGCTTATTTTTAGCATTTAATAGGATCAAATATAGAGCAAAACGTAAAGAAATATAAACCTTAGGCACAAACTGTCACCTCTTTCCTAAGCTCAACTGTGATCAACTTCTAGGCAGAGAAACTTTAACTTTTCTTTTAAACCTCAGGGAAACAGTTCCTTTCTGTCACTTCCACTGTTTCCACTGGAAAGCTGACATCCTGCCCACTTGCCACAGAAGTGCCCCGGTTTTCTCTCCTGCATTCTGTGGACAAAGCGATCCACAGAAGAGAGGGGATCTGTCCTCAGCTCACTTGCATGTGCCTTCTTTGTAGAAAGGAATCAGCCTTTGTTAAAATTTCCTTTTCTAGTACCTCTCAATGTTTTGCTGCTCATATTCTCGGTCCAAAAACAGGGAAGATTCAGCTGCACCTCTGGTCCTTTTCCAGACACAGTTTGCACTCACTGTGATGATTTTATTCCAAGTGAGATGTTACCTTAGCAACCAACTTTCCAACTCACTCAATTAACCCGCTTCCTCCCTGTAATCAATACTCATTAGCACCAAATCACTCCACTTTGCCTTAGAGTTAAAACCACTCATTCAGGTCAACCTGTTTCCTAAAGGTAACAGTTATTCCTCCCTCTGACTGTGGAAACTGATTTGAATCCCACAGAACCCCTCTCACTAGGTCCTCTGATGCTGTCTTCCTAATTCAGGCTCGGCCAAGAAGTACTGGCTGGTGGATCTCCGTGGAGTTTGGCAACAGAGCCACCACGGTGGCTTCTGGCATTCCAGTGGGTCATTGGACCATTGCCCACAGGGAAACTGGCAAGAAGGAAGATGGTACCTGCCATGTGGAATCAGGGAGACAGCTCCTGCACACACAGGAGGTTCTTTGGCGACTCCAAAGGAGAAATGCTATTATGTGAAGGTTATAGTAGACAGATTCAATGGACATGAACTTGGGCAACTCCAGGGGATGGTGAGGGACAGGGAGGCCTGGTGTGCTGCAGTTCATGGGGTCACAGAGAGTCGGACAGGACCTAGCGGTTGAACAACAGTAATAGACTGATACGGTTTGAGAACACAGGGGGAGAAAAGTGTTATTAAGACCCATACAGTCTAGATCGTCTTTGGTTCTGGTTTTGGTGCTGAGTGTGGTCGTGGGGAGTTAAGACTCTAGAGAACTTCCCTCACTGCGGCGAGCGTGATGGAGGCAGGGAAGGGCACAGTGGACGCTGGTGTCTCTGCCCGCTTTCCGGACCTGCTGCCCTGCAGGGANATACAGTCTAGATCGTCTTTGGTTCTGGTTTTGGTGCTGAGTGTGGTCGTGGGGAGTTAAGACTCTAGAGAACGTCCCTCACTGCAGCGAGCGTGATGGAGGCAGGGAAGGGCACAGTGGACGCTGGTGTCTCTGCCCGCTTTCCGGACCTGCTGCCCTGCAGGGAACCTGGGCTGGGTGGTCCTTCTAGGGGCCGGGATGCTAGTGGGTCTCCAGAGGCTGGGCCGAGAGGAGCGTGGACTGGTTCTGTCTGACACAGGGAGGGAGATGGAATTCTGAGGTGCAGTCCTAAGGAAGGGGAGCCCTGGCACCCAGGAAGTGGGGTCAGAGGAAGGAAAGCCTGAGCAACATGGTGGTGTAGGAACTTCAGGGAAGTCAGCTTGTACACTGGGCCTCGTGTAAGTGGTGCTGGGGCAGATGGGGGCTGGGGCATGCAAGGTAAGAGCCGGCTCACTTCTGGGCAAAGGGATGCCGACAGGAACAGCACTGCTGGATGCAAGATGATCCACAAAGAGAAACGTTGAATTAATTTATTAAAAGCATCGCACCAGGCCAGAGATACAGGGACTGGGTGAAGAAGCATCAGCTCTGTTCTCAAAGGGCTCACATTCCAGAGACAGAGGCAGAAAACAGGCCAGCAAATGAACAAATAAGCATTTCAGGTGTGCTGAGGGCTGTGAAGAGGATAAATCAGAGAGACACTGGAAGGGGGCGTCTTAAGATGGAGAAGGTCAAGGGGACCTCTCTGAGGAGCTGACGAAGGAGCTGAGAGCTCAGCTGGTGAGGAACCAGGAAAGAGTTCTCCAGAAAGAGGAACAAGCAAGCGCCAAAGCCTGTTCCCAGGCTCCAGAAATCCTGCTTACCCTGGCCGGGCACTCTGTTCACCAGTCATTCAGCCAGAAGTGAACATCCTCCGCTCGGGGCATCTTCACACCTGACTCCTGTCTCTCCTCACACCCGTGACTTCTGACACATATCCTGTTAAATTTCCAGCCCGGAAAAACATTCAGCATCATTGGTAGTAATAATAATAATGCCAACACATCTATGTGACACCGTACTTCATCTTGGACATTTGGGAGATTGAAAAACAAAGTGGTGAGAAGCCAGTGACAGCCTGCCTCTTATGAGCTGCAGGTGGGAATGCAGAACGGGAACCCTTTGGAAAGCATTTTGAAAATGGTCATCAAAAGTCACAGTAATGTTCCTACGTTTGGAACCAATCATCTCATTTGAGGGAATAATGTAAATCGTGGCAAGGGTTTGTTACCAAAGATGTGCAGTTGGATGTTTTAAGGACGCCAATCTGAAATCTGTTTCAGTGTGAAACAAAGAGGGAAAGGCTCATTGTGGTGGGTGGATCCAGGGAAGGCAAGACAGCAGCGAGGCGGACACGGTGGAATGGCGACGCTCTTTGTGGGCAGGTGAATCTTGGCTCAGATCTTGGCTCCTACAGCCACTGTTCTGTTCACTCGGGCCATTTCTTTAACCTCAGTGAGCTTTGGTTTCCTCACTGGTAGAACAGGGATTTCATTCAGCTCTTTCCTTTTCATGAGCAAAAAGGAATCGTTTCCATGAAGGGCAGCATACACAACAGTGGGTGGTCAGCACGCCAGCGTACCCTCCCACTCCTCTCGTGATGGCTGACCAAGTACTTATACTTCCGTGATCTCACTCAATCCAGACAACCTCAGGACTATTATTCCCATTTTGCAGATGAAGAAACTGAGGCTCAGAGAGGTGAACAAATTCTGTGAAAATCACTCAGCAATTAAGAGGGAAAGTCAGGACTTGTCCTTGGGAATTCTGACCTTTGCAGCATGCTGCCCTCTTGTAAACTCCTACTATCCTTCAAGACCCAGTCCAAATATCCCTTCTTCTAGGGAGCCTCTCCTGATACCTCTCTGCTGGTGCTCCCACGGCCTCTTGCACAGGCCTCAGCACAGAGAGGCACATGGTCTGGGTGCAAAATTGTGGCTTTGGTACCAACTTTAGCTCCAAATTAAAAACCCAGCTCTACCCCATCCCCACTCTCTCCTGAGAAGATTTGGTGGTAACACCCTGGTTGTATCTACCTTGCTAATTTAGCATGTAAAAAACCAGGATAGCTCATGCACTTTCTTTGATATCCAGCAAGAACAGTGAGGTTTCTAGTGAGGCCGGTGCTCAGTAAATGACAGCTGCTCTCCTTTTTCTGGAAACTTCCAGGAAATGGGTGTTCACCATTTAGTAGCGCATATCCTTGGACCTCAGTCAAGTGGAGCTCACTTCCTCTGAGTGCTGTGAGGGAAGGTCGCAGGAGAGGATATATGCAAAGCATTCTCAACAGGGAGGACTGGAAGCCTGGCACAAGCGTGAGTCTTTATTTTCATTCATCTCCCGATTGAAGGGCATTCTCCACGCGGTGGTAACTGTGTTAGCTGAGCAGCTCGGCCGGGCTTCGTCTTGGCCTGGCGCGGAGCCCGGCTGCGCGCGGAGGTGGGCGAGGGAGGGGATGGATGGGGACCAGTCGCGCGCGGAGGTGGGCGAGGGAGGGGATGGATGGGGACCAGTCCCTCGGGAGGATATTGGAGCTGGGAGGGGCATCCAGGCCCAGGAAGGGCCGGCCTCTGAGCCCCACCTCGCGCTCCAGCGCAGCGGGCTGGCGGCCAAGTCGCTAATGAAGCGGGCCGGCCGTGTGGCTTCCCAGGCCCCTGGGACTAGCCAGGCGCAGCTTAACCTTGACCGGGTCAGGGTGCCCTCTGCCCCTCCCATTTCCGAATCCTCTGACCCACAGGCAAGCAGAGGGCGGGGTTCCAGGGGAGGTCCTACGTTTGGATTCCGTGTCTGCGCCCTCCAGCCCTGACTCCTGGCCTATCTCTGGATGATGGACCTCTATATAACCTCGCCCTTACCCTATCTCACACCCGACCTGCGGCTGGACCTGGGCTCAGGCTGCCTGCCTTCTAATTCCTGTTCCAGCCTCTTAGTGGCATTGTGACCTCTGGGGGGGGGGGGCGCTCAAGCCATCTGTGCCTCAGTTTCCCTTCTGTAAACTGGGGATAATCATAAGACCCACATTAGGGTGGTTGAGTTTACATGAGCTAATAATACAAGTAAAGGGCTTAGAACAGGCACACAGTGAGCGNGTGTGGGGGGGGGGGGGGGGGGGGGGGGGGGGGGGGGGGGGGGCTCAAGCCATCTGTGCCTCAGTTTCCCTTCTGTAAACTGGGGATAATCATAAGACCCACATTAGGGTGGTTGAGTTTACATGAGCTAATAATACAAGTAAAGGGCTTAGAACAGGCACACAGTGAGCGCCCAGTAAATGCCGCCTCTTGTCACTTGCACTGGTCCCTTGACACATTTCGGTTACTGAGGGGTGAGAATTGTTTGGGAAGTGATTTGGGATCAGGTTCTAGGTCTGGTTCTGAAAGCAGCGGCTGGAGCCTCTGTTCTGTCATTCACTACATCTGTGAGTTGGGCAAGTCACTCCAGCATTTGGAAACTCAGTTTCTTCATCTGTGAAATGGGAGGAAGGTTCATCTGAGCCAACTATGACAAAGATCAGTAGTAACACGCCAGCTCCCAGCTGGTGCCGCATGCTCTGTGAGCCGCACCTGTTCTCCCCCCTCCCTCAGCTCCCTGCTTGCGCCCTGCTTGGGGCCCCACTGTTAGGGGAACGGTGGCCAGGGTTGGAAGTGCAGTCTCTAGTCCCTTGTGGCTTCTCCCGGCAGAGGAGGTAATGCCTGTCGGTGGGTTTCATCTGCTCCAGAGCGGGAGGGCTTTAGGAAGTGGAAGAGAGCCTGGGGCTGATTTCTGGAGTGAGGTGGGGTGTGGCAGACTCGAGTTCTCATCTCTGCTCCACCGCTTCTTGCCTGGGTGGCCTTGGACAGCCCTTCAGGCTTGAGCCTTGGTTTGCTCACCTGTGAGGGGGTGTCACAGTGCTCCCTGCTTCATGAGGCACTTGTGAGTGTCAAGTGAGGTGCCCCATGCCAGGCACCTGGCACAGAGCCCGACTCAGAGGGAGGGCTCGCGTTGGGGCTGGCTGGTGCTTGTACACTCGTTCACTCACCCACCGTTAGCTGAGGCCCACGGTGTGTTGGGTTCTGGCATTTGGACACAGTCCCCTGTCTCATGTATGGGCCATAAAGAAGGCTGAGCACTGAAGAATTGATGCTTTTGAACTGTGGTGTTGGAGAAGACTCTTGAGAGTCCCTTGGACTGCAAGGAGATCAAGCCAGTCAATCCTAAAGGAAATCAGTCTTGAATACTCATTGGAAGGACTGATGCTGAGGCTGAAGCTCCAATACTTTGGCCACCTGATGCGAAGAACTGGCTCGTTGGAAAAGACCCTGATGCTGGGAAAGATTGAAGGCAGGAGGAGGAGGGGACGACAGAGGATGAGATGATTGGATGGCATCATTGACTCAGTGGACATGAGTTTGAGCAAGCTCCAGGAGACAGTGAAGGACAGGGAAGCCTGGCGTGCTGCAGTCCATGGGGTGGCAGAGACAGACACGACTGAGCAACTGAACAACAACAACCCCACTCTCAGGGGGTCCCCAGTATTGTAAGGGAGCAGACTGTAAACCGTAAGTGACAGATGTCAGCCAGTGCTCTAAGGGGAGTCCAGAGGAGACAGCCACCCCCGATGGCCTGGCATGAAGGGGCAGGAGAGATGGCCCAAACCAGAGAACAGCACCTCTCAGCAGAGACCCACTGTGGAAACAGAGGAGTCTTTCTGGTGGCTCAGACGGTAAAGAATCTGCCTGCAATGAGAGAGACTGGGGTTCGATCCCTGGGTGGGGAAGATCCCCTGGCGAAGGGAATGGCAACCTACTCTAGTATTCATGTCCGGAGAATTCCATGGACAGAGGAGCCTGGCGGCCTACAGTGCATGGGGTCACAAGAGTTGGACACGACTGAGTGACCCACACTTTCATCAGAGAGACAAGGGGATGAGGTGAGAGTATCCTGGCAGAAGCACCAGCACCAGACAGAGGGTAGGGGTTCAGCGTGGGAGGAGCAGGGGCGGCCTGGGGAGGAAACAGGGGACACCCAAGGAGCTTGGATTTTATCTTGAGAGCCTTTGAAAGCTGCGGGTTGAGATAGTTGGGGGCATTAGACGACCCCCCTCTCCTCACTAACAGTAGCTCCCAGCCCTCACCCAGAGATCGCCTTGTGGCCAGCACTTGATGGGTTTTATTTAGGATTCCTCAGAACACCCCCTCTGTCTTGAGTAGACCCTATGAGGATTCCCATCTGAGGCACAGAGAGGCTAAGGGAGTGGCCCAAGGTCACACAGCCATGAAAGGCTGAGTATGGAAGCAGACTGCCAGCTCCAGCCTCCTCGCCCCTAACCGTGTCCCCACCCGCCTCCCTGTATGATCGGCCCTGAGCTCCAGCCCTCCCGGGGCCATTCTGAGAGTCCTCGGGCTCAGTATCAGCCCCTTCTTGCTCAGTACCTGGCTCTTTATCCTGGGCTGATTGACAGCTGCTTTAACGGAGCTGCCTGCTGCCCAGGGTGTGGGGGAGGAGAGCAATTTCTCAGAAATCCAATTAGTGGAGTGAGTGACGCAGTGTGCCAGCAGCCCCCCTGCCGACCCCCGGCCTTGGCTCTGGCCCTGGCTGACGGGGGCGGTAGTTGCCCCTGTCCCCTCACCTTGCTTCAGCCCCTCCTTCCTGGCAGAGGTCTTGGGGGCTTGAGTCTGAGTAGGTTCTCCAACCCCTAACCCCTCTTCCTCTCCTTGATGTTCTCTCTCCTCCTCAGTCTCTCTCCTGCCCTGCCCTGCACCATCCCCCTTGGCCCCGCCTCTACTTGGAGCCTCTTCCTCACAGATGAATTGGTTTTCTCTCTGCATATCCCTGTTGCCCCAGGAGAGAGTCCCAACCCCTCCCCAGTCAGACCAATGACATGGTTCACCATCACCTCCCAGATCCCTGTCCTCAAACTTCCAGACGCAGCCAGCTCTTTACTGAGCATCTCCTTACGCCAAGAACCTCTGAGCTTCTGCAACTGCTGTTCCCCTGCCGGGAATGCTTCACTCGTTCTTGTGATGAAATCCTCCTTATGCTTCAAACAGCACCTCCTCTGGGCAGCCTCCCCTGATTTCCCCAGGCAGGGCTAGTTGCTCCTTCTCCTGTGTCCCCTCAGCATCCGGTCCCCAGTGCCCATCCACTTGGACAATCTACTTGTTCCCTTTAAGCCCAGTATTAGCAGTGATCCCATTGTAGGACAATTATTTGATTAGCTGTCCCTTCCCCCAATCAGGCTTTGGAAACTCCTCAAGAATATCCAAAGAGCTGTCACCACTGAGCTCTTCCTGTGTCCCGGGGACTGTGTCGAGGCTTCACCTGCAGGATTTCTAGCTCTCCTGACCCCCAGGAAGCAGGTCATGTGCCATGTTCTTCTCCACGTTATAGATGATCAGTGGAAGCACAGGCAGGTGAAGTGACTCAGCCAAGGTCACAGAGCCCAGTGCCCAGCACAGAACAGCTGCGCCCGGAGGTCTGCTGAATGGGGTGTGAATAAATGGGAGGTCTCCCACGGCTGGGTCTTTGGATCCACCTTTGGAGCTTCAGGGGAAGGGAACTAGAATGGAATGAGCCCCTGAATGTGCCAGGAGTCCCCTCTGTCACCCTGAGATCCTGATCCTGTTATCTCATCTTACAGATGAGAAAATGGAGGCTTACAGCTATTAAAGGACCCTCTCCAGCCCCGAGAGACTCAGTGGCAGAGCCAGGATCTGGGTGATCCAGAGCCAAGTTTAGGACAAGGGTTTGGGGACCCTGTGCTTCTGGAGAGGAGAAGGGGTATTCATTTCAGTTTCCTTAAATCTCCTCCTCTTTGTATGAGAACTCCAGAAAGCCAAACTGTAGCCAGGGCTTGGGACTGTGGCCTTGACTCTGATTGTCTGGGGGCCTGAGGAGGGTCATACTTCCCCAGGATGAGTCCAGCTGAGTCTTGGCCAGGGGAGGCCTTTGGAATGTCTGCTGGAGGATGGGAGAATGTGAGTGTAAGTAATGATTAAAGAGCTCAGGTCGTGGAAACAGACAGCCCTGGGTTTGAATTCTGCCTCTGCCACCTGTTAGCTGTGCGACATCAGACAAGCATTTGACCTTTCAGAATCTCAGTTTCCTCATCTGTAAAATGGGGATAATATGCCTCATATTGGGTTTTGGTGAGGATCACAGATATCCCATCCAGAGTGCTTGGTGCTTAGTAAAAAGTTTGCACATGTCAGCTTTTATTAGTAGGCTCAGAATTAGGCTCTCTAGAATTTGAGAGTCAGGGTAGAATTAATGAAAACTGGGACCAACGGCCGCCAGTCCATTTGAGGCCTGTATTATGTTTGTCTGCTTCTTGGAATCACCCAGAGGACCCTGGTGGGGAGTCAGAAGGGCCATGAGCTCGGAGCTGGCATTTGAGTAATAGCAGGATGAATAGTGAAACAGATCTGAGTTCAAATCCTTGTTCTTCTACATACCTGCAGGGTGACTTTGGGCAATCTTTGCTCACTTTAAGCTTCAGTTGCCCCTTCTGTAAGATGGGGGCATTATTACCTGCCCCAGAGGAGTGTGGTAACAATTTAATAATATTGCTATCCTGGACACAAGTGTTCATCCAGTTGTCAGTTCTTTAGACCTCAATAAATGTTTTATTTCTTAAAATGATTTCCTCCCCAGTAAATCATTTCCCCTGTCATATTATTTGTTTTTGGAGAACTATGTAGGCTGCTTGTAGCTGGTTTTCTTCTGTCCATCCCTCCATCCACCAAATGCATCCATCCCTCTTTAATGCCAGACCTGCAATGTGCACTGAGGATCTGGATAAAGCAGTTCAGAGAGACGTGATTGCCCAGAGGCGCAGGGACAGGCTTCCCTAGCTGAGAAGTGAGATGCCTCGCTCAGATTTGCAGGCAAGATCAGGACTGGCCCGCGTGGGTTGCATTGCTTATGTGCAAAGGCACAGAGGCCTGGTCCTGAGACTGTGAAGCTCTTGGAAAACCAGAGTAGGAGAGGGTACAAATGAAGACTCACTTGTTTCCAGGGTCCTTCCAGG
>SJYT01022398.1:376335-466425 GCA_006410635.1 Cephalophus harveyi
CAGAGGCCATTCGTGGGTTGCATTTGGCCTCATGAGCTGTCACTTTGTAATCCATGGGATACCCACTATGTGGAGACCATTGCTTGCTCCTGGACCCTTGATAAAAATGACTCACACCACTGAGTGCTTACTACATCCAGGGGTATATGTGATTTTGTTAACTCTTCCCCCCTACTCCCCGTATCCCTACCATGTAATGTTATCCCACTCATCACACCATCTCCATTTGATAGGTGGGAAGTTGAGGTCCAGAGAGGTTAAGTAACTTGTCTGGGTCACACAGCTAATACATGGCAGAGGTGGGGGACAAATCAGAGCTCTCCTGCTCCAAAGTTCACTGGTGTAACCACTGTACCATCCTGCCACAATGACCTCCCCTCACCCCCGGCTCTCTGTCCAGCCTCCTTCCCACCAGGTCCCCCATTCTGGCCTCCTGGGGACTCACACACTCACTGGTTGACCCCAAGGCAGGTTTGGTACAATCTCAACCTGGAAGAAGGGTGAATTGGGCAGGAAGGCTTTTCTTTCTCCCCAGGACCCTGGGTTCTCTTCTCTCCAGATCCCCTGGTGCCATAGCTTGTGCCAGGGCCTGCCGGCTTGATGAGAAACCTACTGAAGCGACACTAAGGTCGCACTGGCTCCGTCGTGGGATTTCCTGTTTTGTCTTGGAGCAGCGTCATTGCAACCCGATAGCCACGAAACGGGGACTCAAGTTGTGTGCGTGTGTGCGTGTGTGTGTGTGAACGGCTGGCGCTGGTGTCCATCAGCAGGTGCCCAGGGCTGGTGACGTCACCGGACAGGTGCTCGGGTCTCCGTTTGAACCGGTGTGCCCAGCCCCAAGTCCTCAGGACCCGCCACCAGCGTCCTGCCCCTGGCTCTCCAGCTGGAGGGCGAGCAGTGGACTGAAGGGACATGAAAGCAGGAAAGATGCTTGCCTTCGAGCCAGGGTCAGAGGCAGGGGTGGGTGCGGGAGCTGGGGTGGACTTTGTATTGGGTCAGACGTGGGGAGGGTAGGAGAGATGAGAGTGCGGGCTGCTGCCCAGGCTTCCTGCCCTCGATGAGAGGAGGAGGCTGGGGGCACCTGCCCACAGCCACCGGGTGCCTGAAGCTCATTACATGTGGAGAGCACAGGTTCCCCCTGACCACTCTTGCCCGCTCCCCGTCCTTTCTCTTGGCTGGGCTGCTGAGTATGTGTGAGCCTGCATAGGCACGTGAGCGTGTGTGCTGTGTGTGCCCCTGCCCATGGGCTGGAAGCTTGGTGCCACCGGGGATGGGAACCTTAAAAGCCTTATTGCTCCCCTGCTCGGCTGGGAGGTGACACTTTAGGTCCTGTTCTGATCTCATCAAGGCCAGGGGTCTGAGCTTGCACCCAGTAGGTGGTAGCTGGAGACCTAGCCTGCCTTTACAGTTCGGATGGGAATTTCAGCCCGGCACCCATCTCCCCCGTGGGGTGGCCCCGGTCAAGTCTCTGCCTCTCTCAGAGGCTTAGTGTCATCACTGACAAGCAGGACAATGAGCTCTAGCTCGCAGGTGTCTGGGGAGGATGGAATGGGGTTTTGCAGATACAGTTCGGATGGGAATTTCAGCCCGGCACCCATCTCCCCCGTGGGGTGGCCCCGGTCAAGTCTCTGCCTCTCTCAGAGGCTTAGTGTCATCACTGACAAGCAGGACAATGAGCTCTAGCTCGCAGGTGTCTGGGGAGGATGGAATGGGGTTTTGCAGGCAGAAGTCTCAGCACGGTGCCTGGCACCTGGCATGCCCTGGGTGAAGAGTGGAGGGTGTTATTATTTTTAAACCAGGGGCCCCTGTCGCTCAGTACTCAGGCTATCACCTACCTCTCTGACTTTGTCTCTCTCTTCTTCCTCTTGTTTCAGCCACACTGGCCTTCCACCCACGCTTGGAGAATACCAGCCCTGGTCCAGTCCAGAGCCTCCTGCCCAGTTGTTGCCTGGTTGGTTCCTGCTCAGACTTCAGGTCCCAGTTTAATGTCACCTTCCTGGGGCGGCCTGCCCTGATGGCTCTGCCCGAGACGCCCACTCTGCCTGTCCAGGCACTCTCTAATTCTCTGCTGTACTTTCCATGCATCTACCGCTGCCAGAGCCTGTGCGATTTGTTGATGGCTTATAGCCCTACCCCTGTTTGTCTGTTGTGTTCTCCACCTTGTCCCTCGTGTCTGCAACAGGGCCTGGCACATAGGAGGCCCTCAGTGGTCATATGTGGACTCTGCAGAGGCCTCTGATGCATGAGGAAAGCTGGGCTTTGGGAGCCAGACAGTCCTGGCTTGAACTTGGAATCCCAAATCCTGGCTCCATCACTCTTGGGCTGTCTGAGTCTCATGCCCCTCCTTTGGGCCTCAGTTTTCTCATCTGTCAGATGGGGCTAAGCAGAGTGATGTGACAACAGCTGGTTAGAGGAAGCAGTGAGACGGTGAGCACGGATCATGCGGGCCAGGATTCATTGATAACAGTGACGAAGACTGCTACTTGTCAATCAATCGCTGCACTAAGAGCCTTACTTTAAAAAATTCATTTCTTCCTGACAATCACCCTGTGGAAGGGATGGTCATCCCATTTTATAGATGAAGAAATTAAGGCTCAGGGCAGTAGTCCCATGCCCAGTGAAGCTCATATCTCTCCAGTAAGGGCTGTAGATGCAGGAGCTTTGGGGGCATGGCCATTTTCTCTCATTAGCATCTCCGCAGTGTTCAGGGAGGCCTGGGGATCTGGCCACCTGAGTCCTAATTTCAGCTCTGCCACTGACTTGCCGTGTGACCCTGGCTGGGTTTCTGCCCCCTTTAGAGCCCCATTTCCCCGTGTGCCTCATGAAGGCACTGCACCAGGTCAGGGGGTGCAGCCTCCAGGGCCCGCAGGGCAGGGCAGGGGAGGCGGCGGGACCCAGGAAAGGCTGGGGGAGCTGGGCAGTGGCCACTCGGCTCTGGAGGGCACCTGACAGGCGGGAAAGCAGGCCTAGGATTGCCGGTGTTTATACTTTTCAAGAGAAGCAGAAAATTCAGATTTTGATGTGAAATCTGATTATTAAATGTTGGCAAAATTTTAAAAAGAAAGGAAAAAAGACACTGTGTGAAGGTCCTGGCAGGGAGCCCGCTGGTTCCTGGTGTCAATGGAGCTGCTGTTAGCTCTTCGTGTCTCTCCAGCAAATCCTGCAGCGAATCCCCTGGAGCGTGGGCTGTGTGCATGTGCGAGGGTGGGGTCTCTGTGTGCGAGGGTGAGTATGAACTCACTCTGTGTCTGAGCGCTGTGGGCTGCAGTGTCTACTGTGGGGTACCTGTTTTCTGGGTGGGTGGATTTTCCTGCAACCCAAGGGCTCAGCCCTTTAGGAGCTGCGTGGGTGAAGGCAGGAGGCAGTGATTAAAGCAACCACCGCTGATTATTTACAGGTGCTTCAGGTAAATGATTTTTTTTTTCTTTAAGTGCCACATAACCCGATAAAGCTGGCGTGGTTGTCCCCGTTTTGAGGATGAAGATACTGAGGCTCAGGGTCAGGCAGTGAAAGGCCAGGCTGGCGGAGCTGGTGAACAGTGGATGGAATGTGGATCCAAAGCCATCACTCCACCCACCTCCCACAGGCCGCTTTGTTTGGATCAATGGTGACCCCACGCTGGGGCCGGCACCTTGCTCCAGTGGGCTCTACCTGGGACACCCACTTTGGACTTTCAAGTCCCCAGCCCACCTGGAGTTGAGCGCCCTCTGCATCCAGGCATTCCTGGCACATTGGAAGCTAACGTGTGCTCAGCTGCCATCTTGCTCAGTGCCCTTGGTGTATGGTGGGTGACCTTGCTCCAGTGGGCTCTACCTGGGACACCCACTTTGGACTTTCAAGTCCCCAGCCCACCTGGAGTTGAGCGCCCTCTGCATCCAGGCATTCCTGGCACATTGGAAGCTAACGTGTGCTCAGCTGCCATCTTGCTCAGTGCCCTTGGTGTATGGTGGGTGCAGGGCATTTGGTTGCTGGGACCTGCCAGGGCCACGCACTGATCCTGTCACTGTTTGGGGTTCAGACTCTGGGGACTGTTGGCCGTTGGTAGAAGGAGCAGGCCTGGCCACTCTCAGGGACGTGCTGGGTTTGGGGGCCCGTTCTCTGGGCTCATGGTCTCCATTCTCTGTGCTGTCTTGCTTTTCTCAGTGGCCAAGCCCGGAGTCCAGAGAGGGGACTCTTGACCTGACCTCAATTGCACCATCCTCGCCAGGCCTTGGTTCCCTTCAGCTCGAACTGTAACTGGAGGGCTTTGAGGGGACTTTGATCACAGCTGCTTGTCTTAGAATTCCCGCTGCTACCCAAAAGGCTCTGGAGCCATAGAGGGACGTGAGGTCAAGTCCTGGCTCTGGCACTTATTTGCTGGGTCATCTTGGGTGAACTGCTTTGCCTCTCTGAGCCTCAGTTTCTCTATGTGTAAAGTAGGGATAATGATGGGACCTACTTCATAAGAGTATTGTGAGGATTAATAGTAGTAATAGTTGTCATGACAGCCGCCAGACTTTAAGTGTTTACTATGAGCTGGGTGGGCTTCCCAGGTGGTGCTAGTGGTAAAGAACCTGCCTGCAATGCAGGAGATGTAAGAGATGTGGGTTCAGTCCCTGGGTTGGGAGGATCTCCTGAAGGAGGTCATGGCAACACACTCTAGTATTTTTACCTAGAGAATCCCATGGACAGAGGANTGAGCTGGGTGGGCTTCCCAGGTGGTGCTAGTGGTAAAGAACCTGCCTGCAATGCAGGAGATGTAAGAGATGTGGGTTCAGTCCCTGGGTTGGGAGGATCTCCTGAAGGAGGTCATGGCAACACACTCTAGTATTTTTACCTAGAGAATCCCATGGACAGAGGAGCCTGGCAGGTTATAGTCCACGGGGTCGCAAAGAGTCGGACACGACTGAAGTGACTTAGCATGCACACACCATGAGCTGGAAGCTGCTATCCCATTTAATCCTCCCGGCAGCATTGTGAGGCAGTTACTGCTGTTATTTCCATTTTAGAGAGGGGGAAACTGAGGCACAGAGGGGTTAAATGGTTTGCTTATGTTCTTCCACTAGTTAAGTGGTAGTGCCTGGATTCCAGCCCAGGTCTTTCTGACTCCAAAGCCCAGAATGCTTAACCCAGGAGGATTATTCAAGATATCTAACAATTGGCCTGGCCTGGGCCCCGAGCCATCAGAATAGACGCCTGCTATAAATAAACAAGCTGTCTGTCCTCCCAGCACCGTCTTATCCATTACACACTCAACTGTGTTAAATGGGATTAATCCAGGAAATGAGATTACAGATGTCAAGCAGCTTGGAGAACCCTGAAGCAGCCCGTGTGCTTCTATTTCTCCTTCCCCCGTGGGGAAGAGAAGGGCCAGGGAATCAGGAGAGCTGTGCTTAGCTCCACGCTCTGCCATGAACTTGCCGAATGACCTTTGGTGGGTATGGGAAGCCAGTTTCCAGAGTCATGGATTAACAAGGTCTAAACCTGCCAAGGAGATGATGCCCGGTTGGTATCGTTCAAGCCCATCCATGAGGTATTTGCAAAGAGTTGTCAAAGCAGACCCCGGAGGTCTCCTGCTTAGCCACAGTTTGGTAAATCACTCAATTAAGGGATTATGCATTTGGGCTTTTAAAAAACAACTTGAAATACATTGTGCATGTTTCATGTATACAACTTATTGAAAACCTGCACCCCAGAGAGCTTGAATAGGTGGGTATACTGGCGAGGGCACTACCGCGATCAATACTGTTGACATCCCCATCCAACCTCGAAGGTTTTCTCCTTCCCCTTAGCCACCCCCACCTCCCTTCACTCCCACTCTCAGGCCACCCCAATCTGTCTTTTGTCACTATAGATCGCTTGACCTTTTCTAGAAGTTTACCTCGAGGAAATCACAGAGTCTGTAGACTTTTGTGTCCCGTTTCCTTCGATCAGCATCATCTTTTTCCATCCATTCTTAGGGCCCTGCGTTCCTTTTATTTCTGAGTGCTATTCTATCCTGTGGGTACAGCAGTTTGTTTTCCCGTTCGCTTTGGATGGACAATGGGTTGTTTCTATCGATAGTTTTGGACTATTACAAATAAGGCTTCTAGGAAGGTTTATACATAAGTCTTGCTGTGGCTCTGTGTTTCTTTTCTCCTAGGTAAATCCCTAGCAATGGAAGGTCTGGGGTGCTTGGAAGGGTGGACTGTTTTCCCAAATGGTTGTACTGTTTTACGTTCACGCCAGCAGTGGACGAGAGTTCCTGTGGGTCTGCATCCTCACCAACACTTGGCGTGGTTGGCCTTTTTAACTGGAGCCATTCTAAGGAGTGTTTGGGTGGGGGGAGTTGTCCAGTGTGGCTCCTGCTGCGGTCCTGGAGAATGAATGGTTTCTCATGGCTTGTGATGGGCAGGGAAGAACAGACCTCAGCACTGAAGAGGGTGGCTGACCACTGGGCCATCAGGGGGAGTGGGTGCTGACTGGTTTCCTCAGGCACCAATTTTTTGGCTTTCTGGGTGTTAGCCAGGCTCAAAGGTGGCCCCCACTGACTTGTCCTCCTGGGATTCACACTCGTGTATAGTCCCTCTCCCACAACCTCGTGCCAGGGTTGGTCTGTGTGACCAGTAAGATGTGGAAGAACTGATGGGGTCACTTCTGAGGTTAGGTTGGAAAAGACCCTGCAGCTTCAGTCCTGGTCATTCTCTCTCTCTCTTAGATCATTTGCTCTTGGGAAGGCCAACTGTGCCGCTGTGAACAGCCTGACAGAGAGCATAGTGTGAGGAGGGACCGTAGCCTCCAGCCAACAGCCAGCCAGAAACTGAAGCCGTCCATCAGCAACCATGTGGGTGAGCTTGCAAGTGGGTCCTCCAGTCCCATCAAACCTGCGGAAGACGCAGCGTCAAACCTCACGTGAGACCCTGAGTCAGAGCCACCATCTAAGCTGCCCTGTAACTCTTGCCGCTCAGGAAGAGCGTGAGATCAGTGCTGCTTTAAATCACTAAATATTTAAAGGGGATCTTTTGTTATGCAGCAATAGATAACTGACACATCCTGGATTATGTCCTCTTATTTGAGATAGCAACTGTTTCCCCTGCCTTACCCCATCTAAACAATCAAGACTGAAGCCTGGTGTCATGTGGGTAGACCACCTGGTCTAACACAGCTGATTGGACGAGGCTGAGACCTTCTTTTACCAACAAAGGTCTGTATAGTGAAAATTATGGTTTTTCCAGGAGTCGTGTATGGATGTGAGAGTTGGACTGTGAAGAAAGCTGAGCGCCGAAGAATTGATGGTTTTGAACTGTGGTGTTGGAGAAGACTCGTGAGAGTCTTGGACAGCAAGGAGATTCAACCAGTCCATCCTAAAGGAGATCAGTCCTGAATATTCATTGGAAGGACTGATACTCAAGCTGAACCTCCAATATTTTGGCCATCTTACGTGAAGAACTGACTCATTGGAAAAGACCCTGATGCTGGGAAAGATGGAAGGTGGGAGGAGAAGGGGATGACAGAGGATAAGATGACAGAGGTTGGATGGCATCACCAACTCAATGGACATGAGTTTGAGCAAGCTGCGGGAGATGGTGATGGACAGGGAAGCCTGGCATGCTGTAGTCCATGGGATTGCAAAGAGTCAGACACAACTGAGCGACTGAACTGAACGGAGACCTTCTGCTGCTGCTGCTGCTAAGTCGCTTCAGTCGTGTCCGACTCTGTGCGACCCCATGGACGGCAGCCCGCCAGGCTCCCCCGTCCCTGGGATTCTCCAGGCAAGAACACTGGAGTGGGTTGCCATTTCCTTCTCCAATGCATGAGAGTGAAAAGTGAAAGCGAAGTTGCTCAGTGAGTGTCCGACTCTTCGCGACCCCATGGACTGCAGCCCACCAGGCTCCTCCGTCCATGGGAGTCTCCAGGCAAGAACACTGGAGTGGGGTGCCATTTCCTTCTCCAGGAGACCTTCTAGGTATTCTTTTTTCTCTTCTCTTTTTTCCTTTTCACCTCCTTCCCTCCTTTTCTGTTTTTCTTTCGACAGGAGGAGAAGATTGAATCAAATAACGTGATGGAATACAGTACTAGGTAAACTCTGGGGGGGAGCAGAACCATCAAGATGATCTGCAGAAAGAGGAAATTGAAGTGAGAGAGAAACAGGGATGAGGGAACCAGCTGGGGAGATGTGTGCAGCCTGAGGGCCTGGCAGGGTTGGTGTGTCCAGTTGTTCTTCTGGCGATTAAATTCTGGGAAACTCCTCTGATGCTTAAAATAACCCTCCTTTTGACTTGAGTTTCTTTAAACTTCCCCTTTTCCCAATCAAGTCATTTGAAGTCAGTAATCATCATAGGCAACATTTTCTTTGAATAGACACAGAATGTTCCATTGAGTGGATGTGCCTTAAGTTTGCACAACTGTTCTCCTGTGCTTGGACATTTAGGTTATTTCCCATTTCTCTCTGTCGTAAACAATGCCGTGATGAACATCTCCAGCCCTCGAAGCTTTGTTTCACATCTCCAGTGATATCTTCAAGAGAGCTTCCCAGAAGTGATGAGTGAGCCAAAATATCCTATTAGATGACTTTCCAGAAAACTGACACTGTGGTGCTTTCGCCAGCTGTGAAGAAATCACTTATCTCACCCGTGCTCATGAGCCCTAGGCTTCTCTCACTGGCGGTTGCCTTGTCCTGCCACTTATTGGGTCGAGGTGGATCTGGCTCAGTGCACCGTGCTGGGGGCAGAGCCCAGATGTTGTAGCAGCCACATCGTGCCAGCGCCTCTAGCGTCTAAACAAGTCAGGAGAGATCTGCCTCATGTTCTTTTATTTAAAATGAAGTGGATTCTAAACACCACTTAAAAGTACATTAATAATGGTGTTGGTGTATCATTCATCTTGAACAAGTGACAGATATTTCCCCCAGCAAAATGCCAAAGTGGGAAAGTGGGTTAGGGAGTTAGATTGATGAGTTTCTGTCAAGGGGCTCATTACCTCTTGCCCAGACGATCTCCCGACTGGCCCCCCTGCCTCCAGCTCCCGCACCTCCCACTCTGGCCCCATCTGCTCCCTCCCACGCTGATGGCTAGTTAATCTTGCTCACGGGATTCATGGCAGTGTGATGGCGGGAGGCCTGGAGCCAGGTAGCCGGGGTTCTGACCTTGGTTCGGTCACTGAGTTCCTGGGGATGGTGGCCCCCTGCTTCTGTTCATCCCCTTCTCAGGTCAATACTCTGATTTTTCTTTGGGGTCCTGGTCCTTCCTCAGTCCTGGGGTGTCATGTGGGGCTGACACTGTTCTGCCTACCTGATATGCACTCCAACAAGAGGCATATCATACCTAGGCTTGCTCACTGAGAGTTCTGCAGACCCCTGGCTCAGTAATTGGTCCGAGGGATGGGCAGCATGTGTCTCAAGCTGAGCCAGCCATTGTTTGAGGCCTGGATCCAGCTGTACCTGAAGTTCACGCTTCAGCATCCTAGTTATGTGAGTCAGGTCCCCTCTTCCTTCTCTGCTTCTTCTTTTTCCTCTTCTTTTAAAAGAAGTCCATCTGAATTGGGTGCGTGTTCCTTGTAAACGGGCTTCCCTTGTGGCTCAGCTGGTAAAGAATCCACTTGCAATGTGGGAGACCTGGGTTCAATCCCTGGGTTGGGAAGATTCCCTGGAGAAGGGAACGGCTACCCACTCCAGTATTCTGGCCTGGAGGATTCCATGGACTGTATAGTCCATTGGGTCACAAAGAGTCGGACACAACTGAGTGGCTTTCACTTTCACTTCACTTTCCTTGTAAACGAAAGCGTTGTGGCTGATGTGCAGTATGACCTTGAATAAATCCTTTTTGATAACCTCAGTTGCCCCACCTTGACGATGTAAGAGTTGGATTCTCATGAAGAGATTCCACCAGCCGGGGAGGTTCAAGTCCCCCATCTGGGTTGGGGGGACCCACTTACCGGGAGGGTCACAGATGGACAGGCTGACTCATGGAGACGGTCACTGTGCGGCCTCAGGAGAAACCTTAGTTGGGTGTGTTCTCCTGAGACCTCCCGAGGGCTGCCCGGGGGTGAAGGCCAGCGTGGGGGGTGGGCAGGCTCCCTGGGGGGCGGCCACTGGGGTTCCCTAGTGTGGAGCATCATGACCCGCAGTGAGATGTGCTCCTTTGCTATGTGTCTCTCAATGGCTCCCAAGTACCTTCAGGGCTAAGTCCCTCCCCTTAGGTGGGCGGGAGGCCAGGCTCCACATAGGGCTTAATAACTGAATGAATGAATAAATGAGCAAAACTCTTGGTGACCAGGTTCTCGCCCAACTCCCCACCCCCAGACGCAGACCCTCCGTCCTCTGCCCTGCCCACTCCACTCGCCACCTCCTTGAATAGGCTGTCCTCCTGCGCCTCAGTCTCCCCCATTCAGTTCCTCTGCCGGCATCTCTTCCAGAATCCCCTTTCCCACCCCCGACAAACTTTCACCCTTCCTTCCATACACGGCTCATTTGCTGACCCAGTGAGTGTTTCTGAAGCCCCTACTGTGTGCTGGGCACTCTTCTGGGTGGCTGGCATTGACCCAAACTGGTGAAGCACCTGTGAACATGGAGCCTACTTATTGCGGGGGGCTCAGCAGACCCTGGAGAAGGAAATGGCAACCCACTCCAGTATTCTTGCCTGGAGAATTGCTTGCACAGGGCAGCCTGGAGGGCTACAGTCCACAGGGTCACAAAGAGTCGGACACGACTGAGTGATGAAGCCACCACCGCAGACGCAGAGGAGGCCAGTGGGTGATACGGGCTATGGAGCGGGGGCTGGAGACAGGGGTGCGGACGGGGGCGCGGCTGTTTTGTTATGAACAGAGGGGAGCCAGGGGAGATTTCATGGATCTAGTGACATTCGAGCTGAGACCCATAGGAGGGATCGACTGATCTGTGAGAAGGGTGGCCCAGGAGGGACGAGCAAATGCAGAGGCCCTGAGTGCAAAGTGAGCTTGGAATGTTCAGGGAGACCCCTGTGCAGGCGGAGCGGGGAGTGGGCAGGGGCAGAGGTCAGGGTCAGGGACAGTGGAGGGCTGGGAGGACAGCTGGGCAGGGCAACCTAGGCCCTCACTGGCTTTAATCCTGACTCAGAGGGGAGCCATGGCAGGGTTTGAAGGGGCCGGGGCAGAGTCGGGAGACCGGTTGGGAGGGTCTGGCAAAAACCCAGGGTGATGCCCTTGGGAGGCAGAAGTGATCTGCTCGTGTTTTGAGGGCGGGAGGGGCAAGATCCTTCCTGTCCCGTGAGAGGGGTGAGCGTGAGCGAAGGGGTGCTTATTCAGGAGCTGGGAAGCGTGCTCAGCAGGCTGGGGGCAGGCTGGCTCTGGGTGGGGGTTAGGCACGCTGACTATGAACCACCACCAGGGCTCCTGGAAAGAGGGTGGACGGTGGGAACCCAAGGTCTGGGGACAGATTGAGGGTGGAGGTGTGAGTTGGGTGTCATCAGCAGAAAGGAGGCGCTTAGAAGCAGAGGCTGTGTGGGGCTTCCCTGGTGGTCCAGTGCCCGAGAGTCCATGCAGCGGCCTGGGTTCCAACCTGGTCAGGGAACGAGACCCCTCGTGCCTCAACTAAGCTTTCACACGCTGCAGTTAAGACCTGGCGAAGCCAAATAGACACATATATTTTTTTAAAAAAACAAAAACAAAAAACAGAGACTGTGCGATGGAGTAAAGGTGAAGGAGACCGCCTCCCACGTGTGCAGGAGACCACCTCCCACATGTTCAGGAGACTGCTGCTCACGTGTGCAGGAGACCACCGCCCACGTGTGCAGGAGACCACCGCCCACGTGTGCAGGAGCCCGTGAAGCAGGAGGAAGACTGACAGAGGTGCCCGAGAAATAAGAACAGGCAGCGTGCTGTCCAGGCTGTGTCCAGGCTGCTGGCGGGCCACTTAATCAGGAGGCTGAGACTTGGCCACCGGGCCTGAGGTCGTTGGTGACCTTGGCAAGCGTGGTGGGGACCCACTGGCTCCAGAGGGAAAGGACGGAGGGCTGGAGAAGGTTGGTGGCCCGTGGTCAGGGGTCCAGGAATGTATTTTTGAGCAAAGCCTTAGTGGAGAGTGAGGATGAGGGACGGGGAGCTGGTGGAGGGAAGTGCCGCAGGCGGAGGGAGAGGCTGGGGCCAGGTCGGATTGGAGGCCGGTTGGGGGGGCTTGGGGGGGGAGTGGAGAGGGGCCAGTGGGTTTGGAGAAGAGGAGGAGGTTAGTGGTGAGGGAGGCAGCAGTGGGCAGAGCTTCGTGCGGCTGGGGAGCAGCTGGCATTGAGTCCAGAGGAGAAGCTACAAGAGGACTTTGAAAGCTTTATTTATTTATTTTAAAAAGCAGGGCCCTCTGGCTCCCAAATGGGGAACTTTGGGAGGCTTTGATTCCCAGCGGCCCCCGCTGAGCCCCTTCCTGCCGCCCCCTTATCGAGGGCCCTCCCCAGCCCCCCGCCGGCGGGTCTTGGCCTCTGTGCCCTTTGCCTGTGATGTGGGGCAGGCGGCTGGCGTGGGCCCCCCTTGGCCACCCGGGCCGCGGAAGTTGGGGGACAGCGGGCGGGTCCTGAGCAGAGCCGGGCCTCTCTGGCCGTGTGTGAGGGCCCTTTGTGCCAGGTCGGCTCTGCAGTTTGATCAGGCCCCTAGTGGGGCCAGATCTGGCCTCTGATCCCTGCCGCACAAAGGGCCTCATTGAGAGGCAGGAAGTGAGGAGCTGGGCTTTATCTGCCCAGGGATTCGTGGGACCAGTGAGGGGCCAAAGAGTGAGGAGCCTGGGGCTCTGGCAGACCTTTCCCTGACACGTTATCCAGAGTGTGATTGGTTGGAAGGTGCTTTCTCCCTCCCCCTGAGCCAGCCTCAACTCCGATGCCAGCCTCAGCCCTTCCAAGGAACCTGTCTGGGGAGGGCGTCTCACCACCCAAGTGAGTGAGTGATGCAGGACTCAAAACAGGATGGCTTTCCCTCCATGCCAGACACAACCCTTTCCCTCCAAGCACCTTCCGGATATCAGTGCAGTTCATCCTCACTGTGACTCTATGAAGGCCAAATTGGTATTAGCCCCATTTTACAGATGAGCAAATGGAGGCACAAGATTAAGGAATGGGCCTAAGTTCACCTGTAAGGGGTGGGGCTGGGGTTCAGTCCTAGGCAGTATCTGACCTCCTGGGCTCATGCAAGATCACGACTCTCAACCCCTGAATTTTATAGAAGGCTTGGGGGTGGGGATGGGGTTGTTCAGGATACAAAGTCAGTTAGGGAAGGCCGGGACCAGAGCCCAGGGCTGTGATGGGAGTGCTGAGGCCTGGGTTTGAATTCCAGCTATTTGATGTTACTTGCGGGACCTCAGGCAAGTCCCTTACCTTTTCTGGAGCTTTTTTCCTCACCTGGGGGACAATAACCTCCTTTCTCGGGATTTCTGTGCTGACAGGGTGAGGGCTGTGTGTGCTCAGCAGTGTCTGATGAGAGGCATGGCCTCCCCGTGATGTGAGTTCCTTTCCTTCCCCTTCCCTGCTCCCAGGCGCCAGTGCTGACCTCAGCTTAGAGGGTGACAGGCTCCGTGGCACTCACACCTCACTAGTGGCCCCTAAAGCCATGACTTTTCAGCAGGGTGCTGGCCCAGGTTACCAGGGAGCTGTACAAAGACCCATGCCCTGAACCAAGCTCCTTCAAGCCTTTAGATCCAAAGAAGTGAATCTCTAAGAGTGGAATGCCTGACTCTGACGAGTGATACAGGACAGACTTGAAAGGCTGTGTGTGTGTGTGTGTGTGTGTGTGTGTAGGGGGCAGTTCCTTCTCATATCCCCAGTGTGTTCAGCCAGCCCTGACTCTCTGACAAGCAACCCACTGTCTAGTGGGTCAGCTAATTGCGTCCACTAAGCTTTGCCCTTAATTAAAGGGGAGGGCAGTCAGCAGTCTGGGGGTTCAGGGAGCTGCGGATCTGTCAGGACCTGATGCTTGATTTCCTCCAGTCAAATCTCATTTCCAAATGTCTCTTCTTGAGAGGGGAACAGCTAGAGTAGGGCCTCTGTTTCTCTTTACTGCCCTTTGCTTCTTTCCTAATAACAGCTGAACTTTGTGTATGCTCTGTCCTGGGCTGAGGGCATTCAAGTGTCCTTCCAACAACACTATGCAGTAGGTACACCTGTGCCCATTTAACAGATGAGAAGATGGAGGCTCTTAGACCACAAGCCCACTTTTTCAAGAATATACAGCTGCTAATCTATAGGCTAATTTAAGACCACTCTTAACCTCTACTCATTGCTGCTCTGTATCAGATGGGAATGAAAACCGAGATAGGCTGCAGTGAACAGAAAGCTTAGTAGTGTTGAAAGAACTCAGGGTTAACATTCTCACATAATGAGAAATCTAGGGCTGATGCGGCAGCTCAGTGACAGTGTCAGGAACAGGCTCTCTGTACTCCATTGTCCCTAACTTGTGTTTTATTGTTTTTTTTTTTTTGCCCTCATAGTTCCAAAGTGGCTGCCAGACCTCCAGCTCTCACATTTGCATTTCAGCCAGGAAGGCAGTAGAAAGGTCAAAGGTCTCTAATTTGGGAGGCTTTGTTTTTTTGGAAAGTGAAGTCTATTCGAATAGACTCCCACCTAGATCTTGGCCAGCACGTGTCCCTGGCTATTGTTGGCTGGAAGGTAGTTTGAAAATCGAGACTTTAGCTTTCCAGCCTATAGACTTGTGGAAGGCAGTGAGGGGGTGTCTGGGAAAGGTGCTATGGGGCCAGCTCGGGCTCTTTCCTGCCCTCCTATTTTGATCTCTCCTTGCAGGTCTCTTCACGTGTTCAATGTCCCCGCACAAAGGCTTGAGTACAGCCTGGGGAGTTGAGAGACTTTTTAGGTGCTTCTGTTATCCGAGGTCTGGGCAGTGATGGGGGTTCTTGAACAGCAGGACAGTGTGTTTTCTGGGCTTCATTTCTTCATCTGTAAAATGTGACGTCCTTGTCCAGGCTGCGGTCCCCCCGCTGGAAAATGGGAATGAACTCATTGTATCTGAGCTGTAGAGTTGTTCTGAGGATTACACAAACTTGCGCACCAAGGTGCCCCCACTACAGCTGTCTGTTTCTGATGGCTTCCTTGGGACAGGTTCCTAGAAGGACGAGGCCTTGTTCCACAGGGAGGAGGTATAGTTTTCAGTAGCAATTGGAGGAGGGAAGTGGGGTCAGGATGCGGAGGAGGGGAGAAAGGCCCTGCAGAGACCCAGGGGGCTCCCTGACACCTCCCCAGGCCTGCTGCCTCCAGAGAGGGCCCGGGGGACCCATCAGACGACCATCTGATGACCGTCCTCTGCAGACTCGTAACAGACCGACCCCAGCGCCCTCCTGACCACAGATCCAATCAGTGGCTCTCTGTGGGGCTTCGAGCCGGCTACCGCAGCAGCCTGGTCTGCTTGGCCAGGCACAGCCCTATCCCCAGATAAGCCCCTTGGAGGGGGAGAGAGGGGCTCGCTGGGCCCCACCGCAGGTTCCTGAGCTGCTCAGGAGGGAGGCAGGCAAGCGTTGCCTCTCTGGGCCTCAGTGTCCTGGGAGGACAGGGGATGGCGGGTATGCTCTAGCCCCCTCTCCCCACAGTTCCATTTTGTCTTGGCCCCTGGCCTCTGTCTGGGCCCAGCTCTCCGGGAGCCTGGAGAGAAGGAAGGAATAGGTGTGTGCTGGAGGCTGAGAGCCATGGGGTTCCCATCCTATTCTGCCCTGCCCTGCAACCGTGGCAGGTGCCTTCCAGGCTCTGGACTCCTCACCTCTGTAAAGAGGTCCCAACCTGGACAGCTCCGTGGCTGTGAGTTCATGGCGCAGGGTGTCCCCCGCCCAGGGGCAGCTTTCAACAGACCTTGGAGCGTCCTGCCCAGGAAAGGCCCGCAGGACAGTCCCCTCTCCCTCCATCCGGAGTGGGAGGCACGCTGGGTTTGTGGGTGCAGTGCGCCCCCTGGTGGCCACTCCGGAACACTGCTCGTGCAGGCCCCGGTCCCCAAGGCGTCCCTCCTGGGTTAGGGCCCCACTGTAGGAGAAGCAGTTTTTGCTCCTTCTGCAGGGTGGGTGGGGATGGGTGGAGATGGGGTTGCTATAGTTCCTGGGAAGCTTTGGGAAGCTTTTGAACACCCAAATGTAACCCCATTACCAGCCTCCCTATCTCAGAGAAACCAAGCTCCCGTTAGGATTTTTTTCTCTTGTTTTTGGGGAGTTGAGAGAGATCCTTTTTCTCTGTGAAGTGAAGCGAGTGGATCATCCCCATGTTGCAGATGGGGAGACTGAGTCTCAGGGGCCTCAGGGATAAGTTCCTGGCCCCAGCCTCCCTCTGCCCCGCCCAGAGGCTCCCTGAGGATCCTGGCCGCCCAGGCTGGACTCACGGTTCCCTCTGCTAGGACACCACCCCCTTCTTTGGAGGAATGCTCATCCTTCAGATCTCGTACCAAATGCTCTTTTATTTATGTTTATTTATTGATTTTTTGGGGTAAGAGATGCATAACATACAATTTACCACTTTTGTGTGTAGGGGTTCAGTGGCATTAAATACGTCCACACTGATGTCACCGCCATCTGCCTCCAGAACATTCCCATCTTCCCAAACTCAAACTCAGTACCTATGAAAACAGGAACTCCCCATTCTCTGCTCTTCCCAGCTGTTGGCAACCACCGTTTTACTTTCTGTCTCTATGAATTTGGCTATTTGAGGTAGCTCATACAAGCAGAATCATATAATATTTGTCTTATTTCACTTAGCATAATCTCAAGGTGAATCCATGTTGTAGCATATGTCAAATTTAAAAGCTGAATAATATTCCATCGTATGCATATTTTATGCTTTGTTTATCATTCTTTCATTGATGGACAATTGGGTTATTTCTTTATTTTCTTTGTTGCTTATTCTCTAAGTTGTGTCGAATGTTTTGCAACCCCATGGACTATAGCCCACCAGGCTGCTTTATCCATGGGATTTTCCAGGGAAGAATACTGGAGTGGGTTACCATTTCTCCTCCAAGGGAGCTTCCCTGCCCAGGGATTGAACCCACGTCTCCTATGTGTCTTCTGATTTGCAGGCAGATTCTTTTTGACTGAGCCACCTGGAAAGCCCAGGTAATTTTGATACACACTCAAGTGTGAAAACCACTGGTCTGGGCATCGTGCCAAGCATTTTCCAGCATTGTTTCATTTATTACACTGTTATTATTCTCACTTGGCCTATGAAAAAACCAAAGCTCAGAGGGGTAAACTCCTTTCCCTAAATTCACAAGGAGTGCAAGCTCCAAGTTCTTTAACTGTTTGCCTTTCCTGGGATTGACCAGGAACCTGGGCTGGAGTTCCCTGTCTGGCCAGCAGGGAGCGTCCTTTACCTAGGACCTAGAGCCTAGGCATGGAGGGAGTGGGGAGGGCTGAGCCCCTGAAAGCTGAGCAGAGCGCTCCCAGCTCACCCCCACCCGCTTCAGTCCTCACCACTTACCCGACCCTCATCTCTCCCACTTGGACTCTCAGCCTCTGACTGCAAAGAATGCTGGGGCAGGGACTCAGGGCAATTTGGTTGGCGTTTGAGAGGTCCCATTGTTGTGTGACAACTTGGGTACGTTGCTGAACTGTCCTGAGCTTCAGTTCCCCATCTCTAAAATGGGGGTTACCATCCTCCTTGGTGATCCATTGAGAGCATGGAGGGCCCTTCAGATCTAAGGTGTTTTGGCTTCCTAGAGGACTGAGATGAATGATGTGGTTTGAGGGGAACAGAAAAGTGAACACTTACTGGGTGCTGAGTACACGCTGGGCACTCGCAATGTGACATGAGTTTATGCTAATATAGTGAAATAAGGACTATTCTACCCATTTTACAGATGAGGAAACTGGGCTCAGAGAAGAAAAATGCGTTGCCTAAAGTTCCCACAGTAAGACAATGGCAGAGCTGGATTTCCAGCTCAGGTTCTCCCTTCTTCCGGGCAGCTGTCCAAACAGAGGGCTAACGTCCAGTCCAAGAAGGGATGCAGAGACTAAGAGGCTCAATTGTCTCTGTCCCTCCCTTTCTCCCTCCCTCCTTCTCTCCTTAGACTCTGGAGGACCACCTGCCTTTGGCTCCACCACCATTTACCTCTCCTCTCCACAAGCAGATCATTCCTCCTCTGGGCTAAATGTTTACTTCTCCAGCAAATTCCNGGATGCAGAGACTAAGAGGCTCAATTGTCTCTGTCCCTCCCTTTCTCCCTCCCTCCTTCTCTCGTTAGACTCTGGAGGACCACCTGCCTTTGGCTCCACCACCATTTACCTCTCCTCTCCACAAGCAGATCATTCCTCCTCTGGGCTAAATGTTTACTTCTCCAGCAAATTCCTATGTTGAAACCTAATCCTGAGGTGATGGTATTAGGAAGTGGGGCCTTTGGGAGGTAATTAGGCCGTGAGGGTGGAGCCCTCCAAAGTGAGATTAGTGCCCTTATTAAAGGGGCCCCTACAAGTTGCCTTGCCCCTTACACGTGTGAGTTCAAGTGAAGACGGCTGTCTGTGAACCAAGCAGTGGGCCCTCACCAGACACTGAATCTGTTGCCGTCTTAATCTTGGACTTGCCAGCCTGCAGAACTGTGAGAAATAATTTTCCATTGTTTGTAAGCCACCTAGACTATGGTCTTTTGTTATGGCAGCCTAAATAGATTAAGACACTCTTCATCCTGAGCCTCAGTCTGCTTGTTTGTGCAAGAGATGATAAACCTCGGGTTATTCAGGATTTTCACTGGCTCACAGTAGGGGAGGTGCGGGGTAGAAATAGCGGGGAGGGCTTTGCTGTCAGCCAGTCGCTCTGTCAGTCTCCGTGTCTCTTGGTTTCTGCATCTGTCTTCCACCTCTCTTGGCTCCGCTTGTCTCTAGGTGGTGGCCTCACTTTCTCCTACTGCACGCTGCACTACGCTTTCTCCTGCTTGACATGGTGAGTGAGGACCGGTGGGCAGGGCCATGCACACCATTGGGCTATGTCTTTTCAGCTCAGCCACACCAGAGAAACAGAGAGCATCTCTACCAACATCCAAATATAAAACACCAGGGCAAAAGTCTGATTGGCCGAGCTTGCCTATTCCTGGGACAATCACTGCGGTCAGTCGGAGATGAGATCTTCCAATTAGCCACCTCCAGGTAACTTGTCTGCCCTTGAAGTTGGGAAAGATTAAAAGCAAAAGGAGAAGAGGGCAGCAGAGGATGAGATGGTTGGATAGCATCATTGACTCAATGGACACCAACTTGGGCAAACTCTGGTAGACAGTGAGAGACAGGGAGGCTTGTCGTGCTGCAGTACACAGGGTCACGAAGGGTCAGACATGGCTCATGACTGTGTAACAACAGCAGGTCACATGTCCACCCTTGTGGTTGGGGAGAGAGGTCCTGTTATTGGCACTCTCGCTTAGGCAATCAGCAATAGCGAACACATCATACTTACCGTGTTCCAGTGCTGTTCTAAGAAGTACCTTAAATGCACTAATTCATTTCACTCTGGTAACAATGATCCCACTTTGCAGGCCAAGAAACTGAGGCAGAGAGGCCCACAGCTGGTGAGTGGTGAGGCTGGGATCTGAACTTTGATTCCAGAGTTCTTGCTCATAATTCACCTAATAGGGAACTCTAATGGTTGCCATTACCGGAAGCAGGGGGAAGGGCTGGTGGGTAGACAAAAGCTGTCCATGTTCCTTCTACCACCCATGGGATCCTTGGATGACACAGCAAGTACCCAACCTGGGCTTGGCACACAGTGGGGTTTAGGGGATGGAAGTTGCCTTCCCTTTGCTTGGGAAGTCAGGGCCCACCAGCTTCTTCCCCAGGGAACGGGATTGGTGTGCCCAGTGGGGAGGGCGCTGTGAACATAACCAGGCCTGAGAGGCTCAGGAGGACCACTGCTTCCCTGATGGGAGAACTGAGGGGGGGCCACTCAGGCCCTCCCCTACATCCCCCTTCCCTGCACAGAGGTCTTTCTCCCAGCGCACAGGGATCCTGAGCGAGGGTTGGGGGTTGGGGTTGGGTCTGGAGTCAGGGCATGTTGCTCCTGGGGCATCGCGCCCCCTCCTGGGCATCACTCTCTTTCCCTCTGTGTTATCCTTGGGGCCCGCGGGTCATGGGCTCACTGGGGGCTGGGGTGGGCCGCTGCTGGGTATACAAACACCAGACGGCCATCCGGTGGCCGGTGAACAAGGGGAGCCCTCAGCAGGACTCGATAAGGGTTCCAAAAACAAGACTGGGCCCCCCGGAATGTGTTCCTCCCTCCTGCTGGCAGCTGCTGATTTATGCTAAACAGATGCATGAAAACCCCAAATCCCCAGCGGGTCCGGGGGACAAGGGAGGATCCAGCTGGCTGAGCTGGCCATGAAGGGGACCTGTGTTCCCCTGGCTGCCCGGTCCCTTACCCGGGCCCCCGGTGCACCCCTGATGCTCTTGAACCCTTGCCCTGCTCTGCTAGAGGGGCCCAGCTTCCTCCTGGGAGGGGAGGCAGGGACCCTGGGAAAGGTCAGGGGCATGAGGGCTTTGGGATGTGTAGGCTGTGTGGCTGGGGACGAGCAGGTCCCCGCCAGGCATTTTCTCCTATCCTGATGCCCCCACGGGAGTCACAGTGGCTTTGAGGATGCAGAGGCCAGGAGGGGTTCAGCAACTTGCCTGGAAATGGGAGCAGCTGGTGACAACTTGGTGTCAGGCAACCTGGGGCTGAGCTCCTGGATTGTCCCCTGATTGGTGCCCGACCTTGAGCAAGCTGCTCAACCTCTGCGCCTCAGTCCCTTCATCTGCAAAATGGGGATGATCCCAGCTTCCTTCATGGGTGTGCGGGGATTAACTGAGAGGCTGAACCGATGGGTAGGGACGCAGCAGCCTCCACTGTGAACATTAGCAAAGCCTGGAGGGAACTGGGGGCTCCATGTCTGACTCTGAAAAAAACCTGGGCTCTTCCAGAAGCTGGGCTCCTTCCCCGCTGAGGAATCCGAGGACAAGGACTTTTCCAAGCCCCAGACTCTTTCCATTTGAGGCTCCTGCCTTGTGTGATATGACCAAGGATAGGGGGGTCCTTGGAGCTCGCTCTTGGCTCCTCCAGCCCCTGGATGGGCAGCCTTGGGTCACTGGAAGGGCATGTGGCTTGGGTTCAGGGGCGCGGGTTCAAGCTCGGGTGGATCGCTTTCCCTCTGGGTGTCCGAGCGCGGCCTCCGGCCGTGGATGAACCCTGTGCACAGGGCATCGTGGTCCCACCTTTTCACCTTTGCCTGCTCTGCTTCTGCTCCCAGAAGTGCCTCTCTCATCCCCTCCTCTCTCCTGGGCACAGATTGCATCTGCAAGGCCCCCTTGAGGCCCCTTTCCTTTGTCAAGACCCCCGGCTGAGATTCCACACCCTTGACCTTCCGCAGCTGTCTCTGTGTTCTGCACTTAATCTTCCGCCTCCTCGCTGCTCGCTCAGTTGCTCCCTTCAGTGTTAATCTGCACTCAGCAATAATACCAATACTCGATGGACATGAGTTTGGGTAAACTCTGGGAGTTGGTGATGGACAGGGAGGCCTGGCATGCTGCAATCCATGGGGTCGCAAAGAATCAGACCCAACCAAGTGACTGAACTGAACTAATACTTTGGCCACGTGATGCGAAGAGCCAGCTCATTAGAAAAGACCCTGATCCTTGGCAAGATTGAAGGCAAGAGGAGAAGGGGGCGACAGAGGTTGAGATGGTTGGATGGCATCACCAACTTGATGGACATAAGCTTGAGCAAACTCTGGGAGTTGTTGATGGACAGGGAAGCCTGCATGCTGCAGTCCATGGGGTCCCAAAGAATCAGACGTGACTGAGCGGCTGAACAACAACTGTGCCCAATACCTGCAAGAATCTGACAAAGCATGCTTCTGCTCCTATGATTTTATTTATTAATGTATTTAGTATTATTTTTTAAAGTTTTTTGTTTTTTGATGTGGACCATCTTTAAAGTCTTTATTGAATTTGTTACAATATTGTTTCTGTTTTATGTTTTGGTTTTTTGGCCTGGAGGCAAGTGAGATCTTAGCTCTCCAACCAGAGGAGCACGCCCTGCGCTGAAAGGCAGCATCTTAACCACTGAACCACCAGGGAAGTCCCAGCCCTTATGGTTTTAGTTTTCTGGCCTCAGTTTCCGCATATGTGTGATGCTGGAAGGGATGTGACTCTGAACATCCGACGGCGCTGGCCATACTGTGACTGCTGGCAATGGGAGGGAGCCCAGAGACAAGGGGATGGCTTCCTTGGACTTCTGGAGCCATCAGGACCTTGACAATGAGGTGATTCTGGGTGGCCCATCTAGAGGCCTGGACCTTGCAGCCGTAAAAAATTATCTTAAATTTTCCATGGAGGGATTGGCTCCCAGCCCCGGCCACGTGAGTTTTATTTTGGGACACCCTGGCCAGTGCACTCTACTCTGGTCCAAAAAAGCTGGCCCCAACCAGCCTGAAAGGTCCCGCCCCTCTTGTTTATGGCTCTGCTGGCCTTTGTGGACAGGCAGTGGCCAGCATCAGCATATACCCTGGGCTCCCTCAGCCCAGGCTGGGTGGAGTGGGCGCAGGGGCCTCAAACGTCCTGACCTCTTAATGGCGCTGTGGTTTCTGGGCCGGGAATGGGCATCCTGAAATGAAGAAAAATAAAACAAACATAAACAATCCCAATGTCACCCTTCTGTGAGCCTCCCCAGAGTGTGACGGGGCATGCGATACAGCCTGAGACCAGGAAGAAAACCACTTTCCTGTCACCTGATCACAAACACACAGGCAGCCCACAGAATGGGGCAAACAACTGTAGTTTTTCCACTGAGTGCTTTCAGCCCTTACAGAGCTGGCTATGGCCGACTGTCCAGGTGTCCAGGGGTCCATCTCTCTGTTTCCCATCAACCTTGTCCCCGCATCCAGGGGCTTGTACCCTGCTGCTGGTCCTGCCCAGAGACTGGGGTTCCTGGCTTGCCTAGAAGGCCCACAGCAGGCCTTGCTGTCCTCCACTGAGCAGCCTGGGTCTTTGCAAACTGAGCATAGCCTCCTCAAGATAAGGCTTTCTCAGGGGTGGGGTTTGGGGGTCCTCACATTGGACAGCTCTGGTGACTCATGGGGCTAAATAATGCCACAGACCCTGATCCCAACCCCAGCAGAGAGACAGACAGGGGGCCAGCTCAGAAAGGGCCTGACCTCATCTTCCTGTTGAGGCAACAGCAGCGGAAGCAGCCATCCCTGACTGAGCCTCTGCTGGGTACCAGGCACAGTGCCAAGTTCTCTGAACAAGTTCACTTGTTGCCCACAGCAACCTTGTGCAGGAGATGCTATTCGGGGACACGCTAGCAGAGTCCCTCTGAAAAGCAAAACAAACTACAATTCCTACCGACTAGTAGCATCTGCCAATTTCCAAGGTGTAAATACTTCCATTGTATCTGTAAATACCTATCATCGGGCTGATAAGGTTGCTGAACGCAGAGTTACAAACGTGCATGCGCAGTTAGCCTCACCAGCCCGTGGGAGCCTGCCCCCAGCATGCCCCTGATCTGTTCCTGTTTACCACACCTTAGGTAGCAATCAAAATTTGCAAATAAGCTACAGTTTTTCCAGTGGTCATGTACAGATGTGAGAGTTGGACCGTAAAGAAGGCTGAGCCCTGAAGAATAGATGGTGCCAGAGAAGACTCTTAAGAGTCCTTTGGACTGCAAAGAGATCAAACTGGTCAATCCTAAAGGAAATCAACCCTGAATATTCATTGGAAGGACTGGTGCTGAAGCTGAAGCTTCAAAACTTTGGCCACATGATGTGAAGAGCTGACTCACTGGAAAAGACCCTGATGCTGGGAAAGACGGCGGGAGAAGGGGGCTACAGAGCATGAGATGGTTAGATGGCATCATCGACTCAATGGATGTGAGTTTGAGCAAACTCTAGGAGATGGTGAAGGACAGGGGAGCCTGGCGGTCCATGGGCTTGCAAAGAGTTGGACATGACCGAGCGACAGAACAACAATGAGGTGTGAGGAGAGCAGCTTTGTTTCTAAATTCTGAACTGATCTGAACTTCTGTGTGATGCCTTCACCCCATTATGGAAATATCATCATCTAGTCATTCCCTGTGCCCCTGGCCCCTGGCCCCTGCCCCAGGGCTGTGGAAGGTCTGAGGGCTTAGGTGGGAGGGGCGCATTAGAAACCAGTGCTGCCATCTGCGGGCTTGGCCCTGTGTTTCTGTCCTTGAGGCCACTGCTGAGTCCTCCCTGATCTCTCAGCATAGCATCCCTTTGGAGCCACCAGCTCCCTGGGGCCACGTCAGTGCCATGGTCGTGCCACCGTGGGTACAGGGGAGAAAGTTCCTCTGAGGGGAGAGCTCTCTGCTCACGTGCTGTGGGGGCGCTCTGGCTGCCTCATCCGCCCCTAGGAGAGGCTTTGTCCCTGGCTCCTGAGCCAGGTAGGAATTCTGTTCTCACACATCCTAGGACATCAGACCCTCTGAGCATCCGGACTCCCACTCCAGTGGGAGCTGAGGGACTCACGGCCTCCCAGGTTCCCTCACAGCACCTTGTCTCCATCCTCCGCAGCCCAGAAATCTACCTGGTCCCAAAGGTGGATGCCTCTGCTTTATCACCTGGGCGTCCACATTTTCTACACGATGGTGGAGTCTGGACTTTGGAAACTCAAAAGTCAGTGAATTTGACTCTCGCGTCATCTGCATGCTTCTGTGTTATCCTGAGGATGGCAGCATGCCAGGCCCCAGATGGGGACTGGGGAGCAGGGGGGTGGGATGGAAACGGGACATGGGAAATTCTGGAGAAGGAGGCATTGGTGAAAATTTTGACATGTTATCTTGCCATGTGATGATAAGGAAACAATTGCAGAGAGCTTCAGTGACCTGTTCCAGATTATCCAGAGGGCCAGGGACCGAAATGGCTAAAGCTGAGTCCCTGACTCGCAGCCCCATAGAACACCACTAACTTGCTGTCCGCTTGGACCAGAGATGGGGATGGAGACCTAGAGAGGGGAAGACCTAAGTGAACAAGGATGAACAAGGCAAGGCGAGAACAAACTTAAGAGTTCTGGTCTCTGTCTGGTGTCAGCCCCGGGGGAACAGGTGCTGCCTAGAATCCCGGGAGGCCTCAAAAAGCCTGAAGGAGGGGGACGGAAATACAGGAAGATGGGAGCTGCCAGGCCTGCTGCCCTGTTCGCTGTGTGGCCTCAGGCAGGGCTGTGCCCTCTCGGGATGTCCGTTTCTCATTTCATTTGCTGGAAGTGCTTCGAAGGAGGTGGGAGGAGCCGGCCTCCTGCAAGGCAGCCCCTTGCTCCTCCTGGCCTCCGCTGGGAATCTTAGCTCAGGACTCAGGGGGCCTTAGATTCATGAAGTCCCCCTCCCTGCTCTAATTTTCTAACGATCTTGAACATCATTGAGAAGGTACAAGTCAAGCCCTAAAAACCATTCCCCCTAGACCAATTGCGAATAAGTCGCAGTTATGGTGACCCAGCCCCCTGAATACTTTAGCGCCTGTTTCCTGCCAATAGGGACCTTTCCCACACACATACACTTCCACCTGGAAATCGGGACGCTGATGCTGACGCATCTCTTTGGCCATCCTCAAGCTCCATCTGAAGTCACCTGTGGTCGCCGGAGTGCCCTGGCATTGACTTGTCCTGTCTCTCCAGTAGACTTTGGCCTGGAACAGCTGTTTCCTCATCTCGTCTTAGCTTTCACAGTCTCGATGCTGCTGAAGATGGCAGGCCAGTCGCTTGGCAGAGTGAGCCTCGTTTGGGGTTTGCTTGCTCCTGGCCAGATTCAAGTTGGTGCGTCTTTAGCTGAGCTATCACAGAAGCGATGCTGGGGTTCCTGCTGTGTCCCACGAAGTGGCACGTGCTTGGGTTTTGCTCCATTGCTGATGAAGGCCCCCTGGACCCTCAGCTGGGATAGACCTGCAGGCTTCTCCATAGTCAAGTTACACGTTTCCCTTTGTCTCAGAAAAGCATGTTCAGGGAGGTACTTGGAAGCAATGCTAATTACTAACTTCTCTCATCACACTTCTAATCGTTTGTGCATTTATTCACGGTGATAAATGATAACACCTGTTTTATTCAATGGGTAATAATGTGACTATCCTTTTCTTATTCTGATGCTCAGAGTGGGCTGGAGGGGCCCCTTCTTGCCGGCTCTTGTGACTTCAACGATGGCTTCATTGCTCTTTGAGTTCTCCCTTACTTCCTGATGCAGAAAGATGTTTTGGGCTTATCTCTTTCTGTCCCTGGCCTGACCCTGGAATCAGTCATTTCTCCAAGGAAAGGATTCTTTTAAGTTTTCCCGTGTGATTCCCAAGTGAGATAAAACAAACATTTATTGTATCATATGCATGTGTATGGATGAGTGTTAGATATTTGTTAAGAGAGTGTATTTATAAAATACAACACTAAAAAAAGACCTCAGACATTTTGCTGTTTGGGTAGTTCTTATTAAAAAAAAAAAAAAAGACACTGGAAGCATTAAAAGCTGGGCGAGGGTGAGGGGGTCATGGGATAGTGCTCTGGGCCCCTCGCGGTTTCTGCTTCCCCCTCCGCCCCCAGCCTATGAGGCACTCGTCTGGGCCCCTGCTGTCTTGGCTGGCACGGCGGGAGGACAGAGGGGCACAGGCGAGGCTAGGGGTCCCGCCAGAGCAAACACAGCCCCTGCACAGGCCAGAGGAAACAGCCCTGGGTCAATATTAGCCCGTGCGGAGCAGGCCCGAGGAGTGCACGGTTTGTTCCCGAGGCTCGGAGCGGGGGGGTGGGGGGGGCACTCAGGAGCTCATGGACGGTGTAGATGTCCTAGGTTGTCCTGGGTCCATCCTCCTTCTGCGGGACGGGGACACGGAGCCCCAGGGGTGGCAGGGACTTGCCTTGGGTCGCAGTGTGGGTGGCAGGACCGGCCATCGAGGGAGCCGCCAGTTGTGCTCTCCATTCTTTTCCTTCGGGTGGTCCTGTGCCACCCTTCCCACCTGCCTTCACAGCCCATGGCTTCTGGGAGGCAGCGAAGGCAGGTCGGCAAGCACTGGACTCGGAGTCACGGATCCTGACCCTACTTCCGCTGCTGCCTGGCTCCACGGTGGGGCTCTGGGATGCTGCTGCCTCCCTCTGGGCCTCTGTTTCCTTTGTTTCAAAGACCTCCCTTCTCCCTGCAGACTATCACCTCTGCACCTCCTGGGTTCTGTGCCACTAATTCAGGTCCTCAAACTCAGAAGTCACCAGGGGCCAGCCAGGTGGACAGCATAACCATGTGATGTGAGCAAGTTGGGAGGCAGTGGAGGAGAGCTTGGAAATGTGGGTCCTGCACAACGGCGCTCACAGTAAAACAAGAACACTCCCGGCAGGGAAATGTGCCAGGAGACGCTCCAAAAGCTGAGCGGTGAGCCAGGCCCCACGAAGCAGGAAGTGGGCTTCCCCGGGCCTGGGTTGACGTGGTCCCTCTCCTAGCCTTTGGGTCGGGCTAGTCGAGATTTCATCTAAACTCCAGCTCCCGGGACGGGCACATTGCCCGCCCACCATGGGCCTTATCCATGGGCCCTTGGCCTCCTATCGCCCAACTCCAGCTGCTTCCCAACGCACGCTCCTACCACAAGGAGAGTCACTGACCGCTGTCCACTCCCAGAGCCAGCACCCCTGCACCCACCCCCCCAGCTCTCACACTGAGAACCCCAGCTTCTGCTCATCACAGGCCAGCATCTGAGGCCCAGCTCTACCGTGGACTGGCTCTAGGATCCTGGGCAAGTTGCTCAATATCTCAAAGCCTCAGTTTTCTCATCTGTGAAATGGGCAGAGCAAGGTAATCCAGTCTCACTGGCTCACTGGGTTGTTTTGAGGACTGAAGCAGGTAAGGTAAGAGAGTTTGGTACAAAACAGTGGCTTCTGTCATCTCCAGCTCCTAGACTAGGCCTGGATGAAGACCCACCTTCTCCTGGAAGCCTTCCCTGATTGCCACAGCCCAGGCAACTCCAAACTCCAGACTCAAAGAATAAATAGCTCAACAGTGAGAGAGATGGGGAGAAGGAAGTGGCCTTTGTGAGCACTCAGATCAACTTCCTTGTTCTGAAACCCAGGGAAGGGAAGGGACTTGGCTAAGGTCACACAGTGAGAGAAATGGACCTGGAAATCCCCACCAATCCTCCTCCTGTAATCTCTACCTTTTCTGTTTAATGTCCTTCCCAGTGATATGAAAGTGAAGTCGCTCAGTCGTGTCCGACTCTTTGCGACCCCATGGACTGTAGCCTACCAGGCTTCTCCCTCCATGGGATTCTCCAGGCAAGAGTACTGGAGTGGCTTGCCATTTCCTTCTCCAGGGGATCTTCCCGACCCAGGGATCGAACCCAGGTCTCCTGCATTCCAGGCAGATGCTTTAACCTCTGAGCCACCAGGGTCTTTATTTCCAGTGATATGACCACTGAATATCTATAAGGGAAGACTCTTTTATTTGGTGAATGGGTAAATCAAGGCAAAGAAAATCAATCAGAGGAGGGAATGATGTAGAAACAAGAGCATAAAAGTACTAGAAAAAATGGAGGAATATTTTTATAATCAGACACTTAAATAGCTATAACCCCAAATATCAATAAATTTAAGTATCCTTTAACAATAGTGAAAAAAATTCACCAGCAAATCAAAAGATACACTTTGTGAAAATACTTAAGCTTATATTACTGAGAAAAGAGTAAGCTCCTTAATCTATAAGGAACACCTCCAAATCAGTAAGAAATAGATTGACAACCAACAGAAAAACTGGGCAAAGGATTCAGGCAGTTTATTAAAAAAGGAAATACTGGGCTCCTAAACATACAAAACCTTAAGTAAAAGGTTACTTATGAAACACAAATAAACCTTAACCTTACTTATAAAATGAATTGAATTGTATTTGCAAGCCATTTTTCATCTATTATGTTGGTAAAGATCAAAACGTTTGATAACTGTGTTGGTGAGAATGTGGGTAACAGATTCACTGCTGGTGGGAGTATATATTGGTACAAACTGTATGAAAAATGATTTGCCAATATGGATCAAAACTGATAGGTTTGTACCCTTTAACCTAATGATTCCGCCTTTTGGAATTTATCTTATACATGTCCTCAAATATGTGAAAATGATGCATATAGAATGATATCTATTGCTGCAGTGTTTGTAATGGAAAAAGATTGGAAGCAATCTAATATCCATTGGTTAAAGTTTATTTGGTTCTAAGAGAGTCACTCAAAGGAGTACCATGCAGCCATAGCAAAGAACCCTCTTTATGTACTTAAATGCAACAGGCTCCAAACCTATCCTTCAGGGAACACATGATGCAGAACCCAAGGTAAGCTACTGTTTTTGTTATTGGAATGTATGTGGCTGTGCTTGTACATGTGTAGAAACCTCTGGGAGGAAACACTAGAAAGCAGGTCACCCTGTTCCCCAGGGGAGGCTAATGGGGCAGCTGTTGGACAGGGGTCCCACCAAAAAAATATATCCCACATCCAAGGGTAAAGGAGAAGCCCCAACAAGATGGTAGGAGGGGCGAAACTGAGTTTAGAATCAAACCTCATACCCACCAGAGATGCTCAGAGGGCTCAAACGAAACCTTGTGTGCACCAGGACCCAGGGATCCCACAAGAGACTGAACCAGCGCTGCCTCTGAGTGTGTGACTGTCTCTTGCAGGGTCACAGGCATCAGTGACCTGCTGCGGGGACAGGGGCTCTGGGCGCAGCAGCCTGGGAGGACTGGCATGTGGCACAAGTCCTCTTGGAGGAGGCTGCCGTTAGCCCCACCATAGAGCTGCCAAGCAGACGAACTGCAAACTGGAGAACTACTATACCAAGAAGTTCTCGCACTGTTGCAAAAGTTCTAGGCCCACAACAGATTTCCCAACCTGGGAAAGGGACTGAGAAGCCCCAGGGAATTTGACTTTGGTGGCCAGTGGGATTTGATTACAGAACTCCCACAGGACCGGGGAAACAGACTCTTGGAGGGCACAAACAAAGCCATGTGCACACCAGGACCCAGGAGGAAGGAACAGCGACCCCACAAGAGACTGAACCAGGCTTGTGTGTGTCCAGGAGTCTCTGGCGGAGGCATATGTCAACCGTGGTCTGCCATGGGGTCAGGAGCACGGAATGCAACAGTCCTGGGAGGTGCGGCATGGTGCATAAGTCCTTTTGAAGGAGGTCGCCATTACCTCCATTACCCCTATCATAGCTGGCCTCAGGCCAAACTATAGGGAGGGAACACAGCCCTACCAATCCCCAGAAAGGTGGATTAAAGATCTACTGAGCATTTACCACCCATCAGAGCAAGACCCAGATTCCTCCATAGCTAGTCCTTTCCATTAGGAAGCGTCCATGAGCCTCTTATCCTTCTCCATCAGAAGACAGACAGAATGAAAACCATAACCACAGAAAAACTAACCAAACTGATCACAAGGACCACAGCCTTGTCTAACTCAATGAAACTGTGAGCCATGCCATGTAGGGCCACCAAGACAGACGGGTCATGGTGGAGAGTTCTGACTGAAGATGGTCCACTGGAGAAGGGAATGGAAAACCATGTCAGTATTTTTGACTTGAGAACGCCATGAACAGAATGAAAAAGGCAAAAAGATATGACACTGAAAGAAGAACTCGCCAGGGTGGAAGGTGCCCAGTAAGCTACTGGAGAGACACAGCCCTACCAATCCCCAGAAAGGTGGATTAAAGATCTACTGAGCATTTACCACCCATCAGAGCAAGACCCAGATTCCTCCATAGCTAGTCCTTTCCATTAGGAAGCGTCCATGAGCCTCTTATCCTTCTCCATCAGAAGACAGACAGAATGAAAACCATAACCACAGAAAAACTAACCAAACTGATCACAAGGACCACAGCCTTGTCTAACTCAATGAAACTGTGAGCCATGCCATGTAGGGCCACCAAGACAGACGGGTCATGGTGGAGAGTTCTGACTAAAGATGGTCCACTGGAGAAGGGAATGGAAAACCATGTCAGTATCTTTGACTTGAGAACCCCATGAACAGAATGAAAAGGCAAAAAGATATGACACTGAAAGAAGAACTCGCCAGGGTGGAAGGTGCCCAGTAAGCTACTGGAGAGCAGTGGAGAAATAACTCCAGAAAGAACGAAGAGCCTGAGCCAAAGCAAAAACAATGCCCAGTGGTGGAGGTGACTGGTGATGGAAGTAAAGTCTGATGCTGTAAAGAACAATATTGCATAAGAACCTGGAATGTTAGGTCCATGAATCAAGTTAAGTTGAAGTGGTCAAACAGGAGATGGCGAGAGTGAACGTCGACATTTCAGGAATCAGTGACCTAAAATGGACTGGAATGGGCGAATTTAGTTCAGATGACCACTGTATCTACTCCTGTGGGCAAGAATCCCTTAGAAGAAATGGAGTAGCCCTCCTAGTCAACAAAAGAGTCCAAAATGCAGTACTTGGGTGCAATCTCAAAAATGACAGAATGATCTTTGTTCATTTCCGAGACAAACCATTCAATATCACAGTAATCCCAGTCTATGCCCCAACCACTAATGCTGAAGAAGCTAAAGTTGAATGGTTCTTTGAAGAACTACAAGACCTTCTAGAGCTAACAACAACAACAAAAAAGATGCTCTTTTCATCATAGGGGACTGGAATGCAAAAATAGGAAGTCAAGAGATACCTGGAGTAACAGGCAAATTTGGCCTTGGAGTATAAAATGAAGCATGGCAAAGTCTAACAGAGTTTTGCCAAGAGAATGCACTGGTCATAGCAAACACCCTCCTTCCAACAACACAAGAGATGTCTCTACACATGGACATCACTAGATGGTCAATACCAAAATCAAATTGATTATATTCTTTGTAGCCGAAGACAGAGAAGCTCTATACAGTCAGGAAAAACAAGACCAGGAGCTGACTGTGGCTCAGATCATGAACTCCTTATTGCCAAATTCATACTTAAACTGAAGAAAGTAGGGAAAACCACTAGATCATTCGGGTATGACCTAAGTCAAATCCCTTGTGGTTATACAGAGGAAGTGACAGATAGATTCAAAGGATTAGATCTGATAGATAGAGTGCCTGAAGAATTATGGACAGAGGTTTGTGACACTGTATAGGAGGCAGTGATCAAAACTATCCCCAAGAAGAAGAATTTGCAAAGAGGCAAATGGTTGTCTGAGGAGGCCTTACAAATAGTTGAGAAAAGAAAAGCGAAATGCAAAGGAGGAAAGGAAAGATAAACCCATCTGAATGCAAAGTTCCAAAGAATAGCAAGGAGAGATAAAAAAAGCCTTCCTAAGTGACCAATGCAAAGAAATATAGGAAAACAATAGAATGGGAAAGACTAGAGGTCTCTTCAAGAAAATTAGAGATACCAAGGAACCATTTCATGCAAAGATGGGCACAATAATGGACAGAAATGCTATGGACCTAACAGAAGCAGAAGATATTATGAAGAGGTGGCAAGAATACACAGAAGAACTACACAAAAAAGATCTTAATGTCCCGATAACCACAATGGTGTGATCACTCATCTAGAGTTGGACATCCTGGAGTAAGAAGTCAAGTGGGCCTTAGGAAGCATCACTACGAACAAAGCTAGTGGAGGTGATGGAATTCCAGTTGAGCTATTTCAAATCCTAAAAGCTGATGCTGTGAGAGTGCTGCACTCAATATGCCAGCAAATCTGGAAAACTCAGCAGTGGCCACAGGACTGGAAAAGGTCAGTTTTCATTCTAATCCCAAAGAAGAGCAATGCCAAAGAATGTTCAAACTACCACACAATTCCACTAATTTCATATGCTAGCAAAGTAATGCTCAAAATTCTTCAAGCTAGGCTTCAACAGTATGTGAACCGAGAACTCCCAGATGTTCAAGTTGGATTGAGAAAAGGCAGAGGAACCAGAGATCAAATTGCCAACATCTGTTGGATCATAGAAAAAGCAAGAGAATTCCAGAAAAACATCTACTTCTGCTTCATGGTTGACTTGACTTGAATATGCTAAAGCCTTTGACTGTGTGAGTCACAACAAACTGGAAAATTCTTCAAGAGATGGGAGTACCAGATCACCTTACCTGGCTCCTGAGAAATCTGTATGCAGGTCAAGAAGCTACAGTTAGAACCAGACATTGAACAATGGACTAGTTTCAAATTGGGAAAGAAATATGTCAAGGCTGTAAATGTAAATATACAGCCTTGACATATTTGTTTCTTTAACTTAATTTCTTGTTTCTTTAACTTAAATGCACAGTACATCATGCAAAATGCTGGGCTGGATGAGTCACACAGGCTGGGATCAAGACTGCCGGGAGAAATATCAATAACCTCAGACATGCAGATGACACTATCATTATGGCAGAAAGCAAAGAGGAACTAAAGAGTTTCTTGATGAAAGTGAAAGAGGAGAGTGAAAAAGTTGGCTCAAAACTCAACATTCAAAAAACTAAGATCATGGCATCCGGTCCCATCACTTCATGGTAAATAGATGAGGAAACAATGGAAACAGTGATAGACTGTTTTCTTGGGCTCCAAAATCACTGCAGATGGTGACTGCAATCATGAAATTAAAAGACGCGTATTCCTTGGAAGAAAAGCTATGACCAACCTAGACAGCATATTAAAAAGCAGAGACATTACTCTGCTTATAGTCAGGACCTTTACAAAGCTCTGTATAGTCAAAGCTATGTTTTTCCAGTAGCCATGTATGGATGTGAGAATTGGACCATAAAGAAAGCTGAGCACCAGAGAATTGATGTTTTTGAACTGTGGTGTTGGAGAAGACTCTTGAGTCCCTTGACAGCAAGGAGATCAAAGCAGTCAATCCTAAAAGAAATCAGTCCTGAATATTAACTCAGTTAATTTGCACTCAGCACCAATATTTTGGCCACCTGATGTGAAGAACTGACTCATTGAAAAGACTCTGATGCTGGAAAAGATTGAAGGCAGGAGAAGGGGACAGAGGATGAGATGGTTGGATGGCATCACTGATTTGATGAACATGAGTTTGAACAAGTTCTGGGAGTTGGTGATGGACAGGGAAGCCTGACATGCTGCAGTCCATGAGGTTACAAAGAGTCAGACATGACTGAGGGACTGAACTGAACTGGACAGGGGTGGGATAACTGAACTGAACTGGACAGGGTGATACTTACCTTTCACTTTGTGTCTTTTTGTATATTTAAAAGTTTATGCATGTTATCTATTAAAAAATAAACTTAAAAAAGTGAATGGTAAGAGTTTTACTTTACCCATGAATAATAAGATAATGATTAGGACGTTGCACTCCGAGAAAACCCATTCTCCCCTGGAATCCTCAGTATTTTAGTCTGTAACGTGGAGACAAGAATAGCAACTTCCCAGAGTGAAAATGAAATGATGCGTGTGAAAGGCCAGGCTTCCAGAGGTGCCCTGTGATGCTGTCCGTCCAGTTTCCCTGGACCTTATTAGTACCTTCTGTCATCCCTGGAAACCCCCAGAGGGGGATAGGACTCAGTCCCCTACCCTTCCGAGGCAGGAGCACAGGGCTGTGTTACTTAGCAAAGCAGCTTGGGGGTGGGGTGGAAAATGTCAACATCAGATTAGCCCTGATGGGAAACAGCACGCTTCTCCAACCACAAACACCCCCACATTTCCCTCCAGTGTAAGGGGGTTTTGGGGGAATGGGGTGGGGCTGACGCTGGTGATACAAGTGACAGCTTCAGGCCTTGTACCCCCAAGGCCTCGTACCAAGGGATCCCGGGGCAGGGGGGGGTGGGGTTGGGGAGAGTGTGGTCCTCCAGCTGCCTTGCTCTGTGGGATCCGGAAGAGCTCGGCCTCAGAGAAAGTCTTAGCTTCCCTGGGGAGCTGCAGGCAGAGCCCCTGATTAGCGGCTGCCAAAGAATGGACTTTGCAGGCCATAGGAAGCCACTGGAAGTTCTTGAGCCAGACAGGAATTGTTTAGAATCCGCCTTTAGGAAGTATGGTTGGCAAGGGTAAACGTGATGAGTTGGGGCAGGTATAAATGCTTCAGAGGCCACCTGTACAGCTCAACGTCCTAATCATTATCTTATTATTCATGGCAATTTTGCCGGAAAAGTTGTCTTATTGTTATATCCATTTTACAGATGAGAAAACTGAGAAAGGCCGTTAGACTAGACCTAGGTTACACAGCTTACCAGGGACAAAGATGGGTATGAACCCAGACTTGTCCTCCTCCAAGGTCTGCGGATTTCCCCTATGCCTGATGCCTCTTGAACTGAGGGTCCAGCTATTTTTAGACCACCGGCGTCATCTCGATTATGCCTTTTACTAAGAGGTGGTATTGTCACCTGTCCCTCTGATGCTATTAATAATGCTGTGACTATTACTGGCCTCTCCTTTCCCCGGTTGGGTTTTGGCTGGAATCACTGGGGCTGCCACCTGTGACCGCAGGCTCAAGGCAGCCCTGATTGGCAGGAGGCCCCCACTCCAGTTTTTACAAGTGGTGGGTTGGGATCTAGCTGGCACCCTCCATCGACAGCCCCTTGCAGACTGGGCCTTTGTCTTGTTCACTGCTTGACCCCTGAGGCCCAGCACAGGGCCTGGCACACAGTAGGCATGCACTAAGTGCTCGTCAAATGAACTCACAGATGAGACCTGTCAGATTAGCATTTCCGCACTGTCTCCTTGGAGGAGGCACAGAACAGACTGAGGTTCCCTGGACCATAGGGCCAGTGTAGATGGGGCTGCAGAGTCTGAACACGGTGTCTTCGTAAGCACAGTGCTGGACTTGAGGCGCTTGGGCAGACTCTTTGGGGGGAGGTGGCCTTCAAGTCAGTCACATGTCCCAGGTGGGCTCCTCATCGTTTGTCCAGGGTTTCTAATGGTTTCTAATGTAATTCAGAATCAATGGATAGATAGTATAGCAGGGACAGATAATAAAAGGATATCCTTTTTGCTCGGAGGTGGTATTATTGTCTGTCCCTGCTATGCTATCTACCTATCCATTGATTCTGAATTTGTGGCCTGGACCACCTCCTTTTCAGACACTTGGAGGAGGACAGAGGGCCCCAAAGAGCAGGTCTGACAGCAGACCCAGCCCTCTGAAAGCCTTCAGGCCAAAGAAACCCCTTCCCTCCTGGGAGAGTGTGGGAGCTGGGCCGGGGGACCAGCCCTCAGAGCCTGCTCAGCCCCAGGGGCGGGGAGGGGGGCCCTTTCCCTTCTGCCCGAGCCTCTCTCCACAGGCAAGTCCAGTGGGAGGTGGGGGGTGCTTGGGCCCTGTATGTGGGGATGGAGCAAGGCAGAGGAAAGGGAGGCTGGATCCACAGGGCTTGGTGACTGGGAAGAAGTGAAGGTGAGGGGGAGGTGAAGGGGTGTTGAGTGAAGGGGAGGCTGTGGGGGGGTGTTCACACCCAGAGGGCCCTGTTTGTGGGGTGCTGAGTACAAAGTGGGGTGTGTGGGGTCTGAGGCACCTGGGCAGGAAGTTAGCAGCCCCTGGGGTCCCCAGGACAGGGACAGTGGCCTGGGACAGCAGCCTGGTGGCTGCAGAGTAGTCTGGCCTCTGCTGGCCCGGCTTCCCAACCTGCGCAGGGTCGTGTCCACCGCTGGCAGGGAGAGGCTGCGACCACAATCGGGCCCTTCAGCCACAGGCTGTCTGGGCACAGATCTTTCAGCAGTTGCTTGAGATTTACTGGTGGCTCTGAAAGGGCTGCAGTCAGGAGGTCTGGGCCAGGGCCTCCCAGCTGTTTACCCAATGCCGAGAAATTCGAGGGCAGCAACAGCCCAGTCAGCCTGGAGGGTGTCCAGGCTCTGGGAGCAGTTTCTTAGAGTAAGTAACCTGCCTGGCATTGGGGCCTGGCTGAGGAGGCCCAGGCCTTAGGGAGGATGACTTTGGACCCCTCCCTGGTGTTACAGACAGTGATACAGAGGTTAGAGTGGGTAAGTGATTATCCCAAAGTCCCACAGAAAATCTGTTCTCTAGTTGAGACCAGAAGCCAGGCTAGCAGAGGCAGCAGAGCACAGCGATTGAGAATTATTTCTTACTGAAATGACCTTGTTCTGTGGGTCCTTGTTTGCTTCCTGTCTTCCCTATTAGAATGTTCACCCCATGAGAGCAGGGACCTTGTCTGTCCTGTCTACTGTTGTGTTCCAAGCACCTAAGGCTTGTGCTCCAAGCCTCTAGCTGAACACATGAATTATGTCAGAATTCCTGGGTAGGTTTCTCTTTTTACAGTTCAAGATGGCCAGAGAAAGGGAGTTCAGGGCTGATACAGAGGTTTCATGATGCCATCAGGGCCCCAGGCTCTTTCCATCATTCTCCTCAAGTATTCTTAGGGTTTGACTTTTGTCCTCATGCCTCCAAAATAGCTGCTGCTCCTCCAACCACTAAACTTGCATTCCTGGCAGGAACAGGGGAGTTAGGACAAAGGGTAGAGAGCACATACTTATCAAGTCTGTCCCTTTTTGATCAGCATAATCATAGTTTTCCTAGAAGTCCATTAATAGTGCATTGGTCAGAACGATAAATCCTAGTTTTCAGTCGTCCTGTTTTTTAAATCTCTTGTAGTGACTTGGCTTTTAGCAGGCCCTATCACTTTTGTTGTTTGGTTGTTGTTGTTTTTATTTGATTAAGGAAAAATCCCCTAACTTGGGGAAATGCCCTAATGAGGTCATTCTTATTGTGGGGTTAATGGCAGGTGTGCAACTTTTCAGGGACCTGGATCTTTGAGGTTCTTTCCCAGGCTGGAGTTGACAGCTAGGAGAAGGGAGATGCTGTCAGAGACTGGTGCTCCACAGAGATTGCCCTCCAGTCCTTGCAGCAGCCCTGAACACAGTATGACAATCCCCACTCTATAGACTCAGAGTGAGAAAGAGGCAGATTGGAGACCCGAGCGAGGAGAGGAGTTGGGTTCCTAGATCTGGGATCAGTGATCTTGTCCCTGTAGACAGCATTAGTGGTACCCCTGGTCTGGGATGCTAGACTTTGGGGAATGCCCAGAGCTGACTTCCTGCCGGAGGGCAATGGCGCGGCTCTTCCTGCTCTTTCCGGCCAGCACCCTTTCTGCATGCAGTGCCACCACCCTAGAGCCTCCTGCTCAGGAACCTTCTGCCCGTGAAGACCAGGGAAGCACTGACAGAACTGTATATGGGGCGACTGTGCCCCTGGGGCTGGCCGGTGACCACGGGATTGCTGGCCAAGAGATATCCTCTATGACGGAGTGTTAGACAGACAGCTTCAGGGCCCCTGCCTACCTTGGGCACTGACTTGCTGGTCATTGGAGGGCCTGCTCTCCCCAAGTCCAGGCCTTTGGGCTGTGGTAGCCAGGCTGATCCTCTGAGGTCAAGGCCTGACCCCCGTTCACAGGACAAGGGAGCAGGGGAGGGATACCAGGTTGCATATTCAGGCTGTGGGTGCTGATGAGTCTGCTCAGTTGGGAGCAGGAGAAGGGGAAGATGGGATATGTGGTTTCTCATATTTTCCAGACCACTGGCCTTGGCCCTGCAGGTCCCAGCTCCAAATCTCAAAGGCAGGAGTGAGATGGTGTGGGCTGCCAGGAGGGAATTACAGACCAGTGGTCTGGCAGGAAGCTTGACCCTTGGCCAGGGCAAGCCGCAGAGGGTACCCAGGAGTCCCCTGGGGAGGAGAGTTCTGGTGAGTTACCCGTGGTTGCACCACTCACATGCTTCCCAAGCCGCTATCCCAAAGTGGGACCCCACTTATGGCTCTGCTGTTGCTCGGCTGCGTGTCTTGTGGCAGGCCACTCTCCCCTCAGGCCTGCCAGGACCATACCAGCAACTTCACTCTGCCTTCCTCTCCAGGCAGGGTCTGGGGGATGCTCCCCTGAGCAATGAGCTGAGAAAGAGCTTAGCTAATAATAGAAATGATCATCAAAACAATCACAGTCAAAATAGCTCCCGGCATTAGGGCTTTACTATGAGCCAGACACTCCAAAGTGCTTTACCTGGTTCATTGAAAGGACACAAGACTCCCCAGTTCTTTGTTTAAATATGAAACCTGATAGTCATGGCTTTTATTTTTACCTCCAGGCATGTGTGTGAAGAGGGAAGTTCCAAAGATGTTCTTCTGGCTTCACAAAGAAAACCCGCAAGTAACTCTGCCTTTGAGGAAACAGAGGTGTCCATTGCAATATTAATATACCACGGCAGTAAATAATTAAGCAAGGCAGCCCAACCAGAATTAGAGACTTTTTCTGGATGAAAGGTGACTTTCTAGGATATGTGAATCATCCTTGAAGTCAGGGAGTCTTTAGAAGACTCTTTTGAAAGAAGTAGAACTTAGGAGGACAGTTTCATAAGCAGATTCATCTCTGCAGAGATGTGGAACATTTCTTCCTCCTTATTTTGAAGAGTTTGGAAGACGTGAAATTTTCAAGGGTTCTACCTGTTAACAAAGGGAGTTTAAAGAGTAGCCTGGAGGAGCCCAAAACTTGGTAATGGAAGAGGACAGACTTGGAGTCGGAGCATCTGCAGCTTTGCCAGCTGTGTGTGCATTTTCTTCTCTCTCTCTCTCTTTTTTTTTTTTGCCACATGGCATGTGGGGTCCTAGTTGCCCCCACTGGGGATCGAAAACATACCCCCTGCACTGGAGGCACAGAGTCCCAACCACTGGACCATCAGGGAAGTCCCTATGTGCATTTTCTTATTTAATTGTCACAGACGATGAGATGGGTGTTATCATTATCTCCACCCTGTGCAGGAGGAAACTGAGACTCAGAGAAGTCCATGACTTGGCCAAGATCACACAGCGAGGAGGTCAAGGGCTGCACTTGTGAAGATGGGGACTGGGGCTTCCACGGTGATGGAGTGTACTGTGATTCCAAAGGCAGAGACTTCCGGGTTGCATTGTGGACTCTGCTGAGTAGCTGTGTGAGTTACCTGTTGCTGCTATAACAAATTACCATAAATCCAGTGGCTTAAAACAATACACATTTATTATCTTATAGTTTTGGAGGTCAGAAGTCTGAAACAGTGGTCACTGGGCTAAAAGCAAAGTGTCAGCAGGGTTGCATTTCTTTTAGAGAAAATCTGTTCCATTGCCTTTTGCAGCCCCTTGAAGCTGCCTGCATTCCTTGGCTTGTGGCCCCTTCCCTATCTTATGAGCCAGAAGTGTAGCATCTTCTAGTCTCTCTGTCTGACTCTGATATTCCCACCTCCCTCTCTCACTTTCGAGGACTCTTTTGATTACATTGGGTTCACTTGCATAATTCAAGACAACCTCAAGATTCCTAACTTAATCACACGTGCAAATTCCCTTTGCCATGTAAAGTAACATGTATCTGCCAGTTCTGGGGATTAGGACGTGGGTACCCTTGGAGGGCCTTTATTCTGCCTACCACAGTGGTCTTGGCCAAGGGACCTAGTTTTGGGATAATAGCTATCCCTTCCCTAGGAAGTTGGAGGGAGTGAAAAAAAAAGAGGATCAGATTTCCAGCCCCCAGGAAGTTACTGAAGCTCCACCCAGGGACCAGCATGTGCTGGAGGCTGGCCATCCAGTGAGGGAAAGAAGATCCATCAGAACTCTGATGTTTCCGGAAGGGAGACAGACAGTGCTTGGGAAATGCCACCTGCCACAAAGCACATGTCCCTTACGGTCACTGGACCCTCCTGGAGGCGTGTCCCAGGACTCAGCGTCAGACAGATCAGAGTTCAGATTTCAGCTCTGCCTTCTCCCAGAAGCTTGGGTGTGGTTGAGATGGGGGAGTAGGGTGGGCCGGAAAGGGAGAAACAAACAAGATGTGTGCACGTGACCTCATTTCATCTCCACTGAGGTGGAGCTTCTGCCTCCTTTTTGCAGATCTGGAAACAACAGCTCAGACAGAGAGATTAGGCGCCTTGTCTGAGATCACATAACCACTGTGGGATTTCTCATGCGCCAGGATTCCCAAACTGGCAATGCCCTTACCCCATCCGAGGCTGTTGGCTGCATATGCCTGCCTCATGGGCTATGGCTCCTTGATAATTTTCTTTAAATCAACTTATTGCTTTTTAAAAAAATTTAAATGCTTCTGTTCTAAATTGAGACTTCATATTACTCCCATAAATGGAAAATAACAGAATCCATGGAGTAGTTATGTATATTTTTATAATGTACATGAAAATGAATTTATCACCATAAAAATGAAAAGTACTCATCCCTATGCCATGTACAATGAGTTCTTGGCTCCATTAGTACATTTGGCCTTCTCTTTGGGAATTGACTCCATACCTGCTCTGGTTTCACCAAATCATAATATTATTCATGGCTATCATTTATTACAGTATTAAATTTTTAAATGTCTTCCCAGCACCATTAAATCCAGACTCGTCAGCCTGGCCTCAGGCCTCTGCTGTCCTCATCTCTGGCAGTCTGGACTTGTTATTCTTGGGGAAAGAAGGATTTTTCTTGCTGCACTGGCTACCCAATTTTGCTGGATTGCAAGGAGATCCCGATCCTATAGGAAATCAGTCCTGAACATTCATTGGAAGATCTGATGCTGAAGCTGAAACTCCAATACTTTGGTCACATGATACCTGGTCTCAGCAAGGTCCGTAACAACAACAAAGGCAGGCTTGAAAATTAAGTAGGGAAGGGCTTGGCTGGGCCACCCAGGAGCCCCAAACTTGTAGAACCTTTTTGATCTCATTGGCAAAGAGAAAGGCTTAATCAAGACCCCCAGCCAAGTTTTGTAGGTCTAACGGAGCAGCTCCTGCTGAGAGGGAGGAGCTAGAGACCTTTAATAACCTCTCCTGGTGTATAAATGATGGGCAGCTGTAGTAACCAATCCTAACTCTGTGATCTCATAAGAGGGTGGGACTTCATGGCAGGTCCTGCTGAGTTTCTCCACTGGAGGAAGCTTCACATAGCAAGTGAACTCTCAGAGTCTGGACCAAGCAGACTTCTTGCAGGAATTCTGCAAGTGCCTCCTATTCCCTTCCTTTATTGCAACACGGATAATTTCTCACTGAGAAGGGAGTATAGATCCCAGTGTAACTTGTTTAATAGTTTCAGTAGATTCATTCCTGCTTTCCCTAAGAGTGAGGCAGAAAAATCCCTGATTGCATGGGAGCATCGGGGGCCTTGAGGCTCACAAAGCAGGACTTGATGGCGGGTCCCCCAGATTGCTCTGACGCATTGATGACCCAGCTGTGGGAAGAGCCTAGCCCAGGACCTGACACCCAGTTGGTGGGTTTGTTTAGTAATTATTCTTGTCCTGGTTTGGGCTTCTCTCTGAGGCTCAGATTAGGGTGAAGACACTGATTTCTAGAACCGAATCAAGCCTTAGTTCAAATCTCCATTCCTTCACAGGTAAAATGTGTAACCTCAGGCAAATCACTTCCCCTCTCTGTGCCTCAGTTTCTTCATCTGTAAAATAGGGATAATAGTACCTCCCTGAAAGGGCTGAGGAGAAGATGAGAGGAGTGGTTAGCCTCCCTGGTGGCTCAGAGGGTAAAGCGTCTGCCTGCAATGCAGAAGACCCAGGTTTGATCCCTGGGTTGGGAAGATCCCCTGGAGAAGGAGATGGCAACCCACTGAGGTATTCTTGCTTGGAAAATCCCATGGACAGAGAAGCCTGGTCGGCTAAGGTCCATTGGGTCGCAAAGACACGACTGAGCAACTTCACTTTAGAGGATTAAAGGCGTGGATCCAGGACTAGGTTTGCTGCTACTGCTAAGTCGCTTCAGTCGTGTCCGACTCTGTGCGACCCCATAGACGGCAGCCCACCAGGCTCCCCTGTCCCTGGGATTCTCCAGGCAAGAACACTGGAGTGGGTTGCCATTTCCTTCTCCAATGCAGGAAGTGAAAAGTGAAAGGGAAGTCGCTCAGTCGTGTCCGACTCTTCGCGACCCCGTGGACTGCAGCCCACCAGGCTCCTCCGTCCATGGGGTTTTCCAGACAAGAGTACTGGAGTGGGCTGCCATTGCCTTCTCCGAGGACCCGGCTTAGGAAACGCTAAACAAGGCAGGAGACACTACGCAGTAGCCGTTTTTGTAGCTGAGCAGACCTGGGGTGGATCCTGCCACCAGCGCTAGCTGCTGCGTGACTCTGGGTGGGCGCCTTGGCCTCTCTGAGGGTCTAACTTCTGTCCGGAAATGGGATTGGTAACAGTCCCTGCATCCAGGGATGCTGGTGAGCATCCTGTCAGCGGGGTTTTGTGAGTGAAACTGCTTAAACCCCAGCCCTGAGCCCTGGCAAACAGCAGGCAGCAGCGATGTAAGGGAAGCCCCGAGTGGCAGCGCCCCCGCTGTCCTGCTTGAGGCAGGCCGGGGCCCTTCCCCTGCCGCCCCGCCCCAGTTGTGACGCCCACACCCCTGCCTGTCTGAGGGGCAGGAAGGAAGTGAGGAGGGCAGCCGGCAGCTTCCCCTTCTCTGCCCCTGCTCCGGGCTCCTAGCTCCTTCCCCATCAGTGCCTCGGAGGAGGGGAGGCAGCATCATGGCCCCCCGCGCGGCCGCCATCCGCCAGACCTGCTGCTGCTTCAGCGTGCGCATCGCGACCACTGCCCTGGCCATCTACCATGTGGTGAGTGTGCAGGTGGCCCCGGGCACTGTATGTGTGTGTGAGTAAGACAGAGAGGGAGAGAGCCCCACCCCCCATCTACTGAACCCCCTTGAATGGGAGGACCGTTGCTCACCACCTCTTCGTAGAACCCCGGTCCGTCCCTTCTCTGCTCTGGGCCTTGGGGTCCCTCTCTGTCCAAAGTGCCTGCCGGTGGCAAGGTTTGGGGGCGGGTGGAGCTCTGCGGCAGTGGCAGGAGTGGAAGGAGGGGGTCCTTGTTCTAAGCGAATCTAGCTCCCATTCTCTCTGAGGCTCAGTTTCTGCCTCTGTGAAATGGGACCTTCAGCTCCGCAAGCTCATTCAGGTGCACACAGTTCCAGATGTGAAAGTGCTTTGGAAACCCGGAATCTCAGGAGGAACGTGGGCCAGGAGTGTTGTCAGGAAATGGGGTCAGGTCACAGGCACAGCTGTGCCGACTCTCCCTGGGGCATGGGCCACCGGAAGGGATGGGAAGCGGGAATCTCCCTTCTGTGCTTCCAGAGGGGACAGAGGGGCCTGAGTCCTCCTGGTTTGGCTTGCATATGAGCAGGGTGACCGGCCTGGCCCTGGAGACTTGGGCCAGTTGAGGAGGAACGGGCCCCGGGACTCCTTTGGAGGCTGGTGCGCACAGCTGGGTGTTGAGTCTTGTCTCTTGTAAACTCAGAGTGACTGACTCTGGGCAAATCATACCCCCGGGGGCCAGAGGCTCTCCCTCTGTCTAGCTGGCTGAAGGTTGGGGTTCTCTTTTCGGGCCCTGTCCAGACCCATCCCCCCAGCCCACAGCTCTGAGACACACGCAGCTCACCAGACCTAGCTCACCCTCCCTCCCAGGGTGACTCAGGGCCTGTGGTTAACAGTTCTTTTATGAGCCTGGAAGGGCTTCCTTAAAATTAGCCTAAATCCGGCAGTGCTGTGGCGGGCTGCTATAAACTGTTCAGACCTGGTCGCATCTGCTTCCTGTCACAGGCAGAGCTGGCAGGGCTGTGGCCAGAGCCCAACCTTCAGGGCGCTGGTGCTGCTCAGGGTCCAGCACAGTCTCTGGATCCGGACTCTTGTGTGCCAGTCCTGGCCTCATCACTTCCTAGCTGTGCAGCCTTGGGCCACTTACTTAACCTCTATGAATGCCTGTTTCATCTAAAAAAAAAAAATGAGCTTGAGAATAATAATACCTCTCTAATGGGGTTGTTGCGAGGATCAAGGGTATAAATATCTACGAGGCACGTAGTGGGAACTTTTCCTGACAGGTTCAGTTCAGTTCAGTCGCTCAGTCGTGTCCGACTCTTTGCGACCCCATGAATCGCAGCACGCCAGGCCTCCCTGTCCATCTCCAACTCCCAGAGTTCACTCAGACTCGTGTCCATCGAGTCAGTGATGCCATCCAGCCATCTCATCCTCTGTCGTCCCCTTCTCCTCCTGCCCCCAATCCCTCCCAGCATCAGAGTCTTATCCAATGAGTCAACTCTTCGCATGAGGTGGCCAAAGTACTGGAGTTTCAGCTTTAGCATCATTCCTTCCAAAGAAATCCCAGGGCTGATCTCCTTCAGAATGGACTGGTTGGGTCTCTTTGCAGTCCAAGGGACTCTCAAGAGTCTTCTCCAACACCACAGTTCAAATACATCAATTCGTAGTTGAAGTTATTATTAGCAGGGCCTCAGACACAGAGCCTGAGGCCGGCACACCCAAGTCAAGTGGTCAGATCCCCAGAACACTGGTTTTGGGTGGAGCTCAGAGGTTGCTCCGCCAGGCTCCTGCCAATGTGAGAGTGATTCTGAGAAAAGTGAAAGGCTCTTGACTGTCCCCAGACCAAGTCCTTAGGGCCTCTTCAAGCTCTGAGATTGTATCGTGTTCTTGGAAACACAGTGTCCTAAGCAGGTGTGTCCCCGTGGGAAGCAGGCCCCTGGGTCTCTACCCTTGCTCTGCCGCTAACCAGCCATGCAACCTCGGACAGGCTGCTTCCTTGGGCCTCAGTTTTTCCTTTACAAGATGATGGATGAGGGGTGTGGACTGGCTCAGAGGTCTCAATCGCAGATGCGTCCAGGGCCAGGCAGCTCCTGTAAATGAGTGCCCTCGCTGTGACCTGGGAAGACGGTTCTGCGTCTGTTCCGGCAGCTGCTCTCCGTTTCCACCGATTGTTGCTATGTGGGCCCCAGCAGCCGCTCTTGTGACATTTGGAGAAACAGGAAACACAGGCTTTTATGTCACAGCTTCTGCTGTCTCCATGTTGGCGACTGATTTGAGGAAAAAAAAGAAATCCCTGGGCAGGCCGAGTCAAATCTACTTGCAGGCTGCAGGGCCCAGAGTCTGCCTCGCGAACCCCTGACTTTGTGACTTGAGGTTTCCTTCTGCTCATGCCACCCGAGATCCTCTCCTGTACACAGTGATGCAACGTCAGCCTCTGCCCACAGGGCTGGAGAATGTGTACGCAGGCGCTCAGGAAGCCTTCTTGGAGGAGTGCCACTGGCAGAGGTGTAGTTTGGTTATGGGGAGGTGGATCTGGGATGGAGGACCTGGGATGGAGGATCTGGGATGGATAGGTGTGCAAAGCTGTGGCGGCTGAGGACTGTGGCTTGTGCTTGGGACCTTACGCAGACCAACTGGAGGCTTTTGGTCGGGGAGTAGGAGGTGGGAGGGGGTTGGATTGATAAGCTAGAGGTTGGGCCTTCACGACAGGGCACTATTGATATTTGGGGCTGGTGCATTCTTTGTTGTGGAGAGTGAACAGTATACTGTCAGATGTTTAGCAGCATTCCCTGGCCTTTATTTATAAGATACTAATAACTCCCCACCAGCTGTGATGACCCAAAATATCTCCAGGCACTCTGAATGTATCCTGGGGGTGAAATCACACCCAGCTGAGAACCAGCGTCTTTCATGTGGGTCATGGGGAGCCTATGGGATGTCCTGGAGCAGAAGGCAGGAGAACGGAAGAAAAGTCTGGAAGCTGGCCCGGGCAGTCTTCTCTGGGCTGGGATGCTTGATTGACTCCGGTGGAGGATGGTCCTCCTGCCCTCCTTGTGAGAGGTCTTGCTCCTTCCCAGAAAGGGCAGGGCTTTCTCTGTGGCCTGGTAGTCACGTAGCAGGTGTACTGTCAGGGGCTTGAACATCTGGATGGAAAAGTAGAAGCTGCCCCCCAGATGTATTGATCACCTAGACTGGTGTCATCTGGAGCCACTCGTGGGTGACAGCCCTGCACACGGAGAGCTATTCGTGGACTGGGCCCCTCTAGGGAGGGTTAAATCGGGCTCTTGGCATCCTGAGACTGTGCCACCGTTTATTGAGTCATTGGGGCGTTATCACTGCAGGACCTCCACGTCCAATGGCCGGAGGACCTTCTTCCCCACTTCCCTGGGTTTGTACAGAGGATTCCCTGGGTCACAAATGATTTCTGACCCAAAGTGGCACCCCTAGAGGAGTCAGAGAACTTTCGTAAATTGGTCTCTTTGGTCCTCGTTTATCTGGCAGCTCAAAGCATGTCTGTCCCAAGTTAATGGCAGGAGATAAGGACCCCAGAAGACCCTTTTGCCCAGAAATATCTCCCTCCCAAGGTGCTGGAGTTCCATTAGAAATTCATTGTCTGATAAAAAGCTTACACCCACGGTGATTGCAACCCTGTAGCGAGAGGATACACCGAAACAAGCCAGGAGGAAATGAGACTGGTGCTGGTCTTGGCTTGTCTCTGGGTTACAGGTTGTGAAAGCTCTATTTTTTTTTCTTTCTACTTTTCTATATTCTCAGTATTTGCTACAATGAGCATGTATTACATTTTAAAAATAAATATTTTATTTTAGAACAGTTTTGGATTTATAGGAGAACTGTGAACAGAGTTCCTGTATATCCGCTTTCTGGGCTCCCCGATTGATAGCATCTTACATTAACATGACGCATTTGTCACAATTGATGAGTCAGTACTGATAATACTATTATTAACCACCAGCCCATACTTTACTCAGATTTCTTCAGCTTTTCCCTAAGATCCTTTTTCTCTTCCAGGATCCCACGTTGTATATAGTCATCACACCTCCTTAGGTTTCCCTTGGCTGTGATAGTTTTTTAGGTTTTCCTCATTTTTGATGACCTTGACAGTTTTGAGGAATATTAGTCACACATTTTGTCAGATATTCATCAAATGGGACTTGTCTGGTGGCTTTTCTCCTGGTTAGACTTGGACAACGTGTTTTGGGAAGGAGATCGCAGAGGTCAAGTGCCCTTCTCCGCACTGCACATTGAGGGTATATGCTTGCACGTGTCTTACCACTGTTGATGTTGACCTTGCTCTCCTGGCTGAGGTCCTGTCTGTTGTGCTTCTCCACTGTAAAGAGACTGCTTCTCCGGCAGTGTTCTGCTTGACTTACAGGTCTTCTGGCAGCAGCCTCCATGTCTGAGGCACTGCTAATAAAGCACTCAATCTCTATTACTTGAAGGACCCTCTTGTCAATGCAGATTCTCTCTCAACATGTCTTTTTTTTCCATGCCCAGCCCCAGGCCAGCACACTTTCATGGCCTCTGTCCTCTAGGGGTTCCAACCTACCAAGGAAAAATTGTGATAATGGTGCTGAAGGATAACAGTGCTGGCTCAGATGGGGGCACAGACGAGCTGCCTTAGCTCAGCCCTGGTGTAGAAGCTGTGGGATTCTCTGGTTGCTCGGTGGTAAAAAAAATTCTGCCTGCAAGGCAGGAGACACGGGAGACATGAGTTCGATACCTGAGTCACGCGGGAGACGTGGGTTCGATCCCTGAGTCAGGAAAGTCCCCCAGAGGAGGAAATGGCAACCCACTCCAGTATTCTTGCCTGGAAAATCCTATGGATAGAGGAGCCTGGCGGGCTACAGTCCATGGAGTTGGAGTTGGAGGCCTGAGTGCTAAGCAAGAGCAGGACTTTGCTTGAGAACGTAGAGGAAAAAAAGGGCATGCTGAGGGGGCAGCAGGTGAAGTTTTGGAAGTACTGAGAAGCTCATGGAGCTGGGATGGAGGGAGCGATGTTTATGAGGTGTGGTAGGGGAGGTTGCAGAGGTCAGCAGGGGTAAGACTGAAACAAATCTCGGGCTTCTTTCATGGATCTCTGCTTGCCCTAGTTCTCTCATTTCGTAGAGGAGTGAACAGGCTCCAGAGGGTCCCTGACTTGCTCCAGGTCACACAGGGAGGTGGGGGAGGGGCTTGCTCCAGACCTCGGCTAGCAGCACACAGGTGTGTGGAATGAGCCCACGGGTGCACAGATGAACTCCTTACCTGGTCCACGGCCCAGGGGTGGTCCGTCTGTCTGAGAGGCCCTTCTCTCACCCTGCGTTCGTTCCTTCTTCATGGTCCAGCTCATGCGAAGCTTCCTCCTCCAGGAAGCCCTCTGGTTTGTCCTCCTGAGAACCGCAGTAGCTCCTCTCTCCCTGCTCCACTTTGGGGCCTGAAAAGATTGTGGACTTGTCTCCATCACTCACTGACAATGTGACTGAGCAGGCAGTTGCCTTTGCTGTCTGGGCCTCAGCTTACTATCTGTTAAATGGGGCCAGTGGTCCCTGTCTCAAGGGTGATGGTTTTGAAATATTGAACTGATGTGGCCCTACGAGAGACGGGGGCTGGCAGGCAAGAGCCCAGTGTGGGCTATGGGATGTGACCAGAGGCCACTCCTTTCTAGAGCTATCTGTTTAGAGTCTAAAAATAGGTCCTAACTGTTAGGTCCGTCTGTTAAAGCCTCTGCCTTCACGCCCAGTGGCCCCATGTGGGCAGAAAGCACTTGCTCTACATGCTGCCTGAGCGGCGGGGGAGGCCAGTGGGGGCAGGGTGGAATCAGGGCCCCTCTCCAGGGCCGTGGCCAAGGTGCCCTGGTGGGAACTCAGTTGTGCTCCCCATCTCCAGGGCGTGCACCCTGCCTTCTAGCTTATAACAGGTCAGAGGCCTTCAAGGGGCCCCCTGGACCAACTGGGCCCAGTGTGGGGTGGCAGGCAGGGCCTTCTGGGGAGCAAAGATAGTTGGGCTCTTCTTGCTACCCCAGGCCTGGTGGGCTGAGTGGTGGGGACCAGTCATCTGTGTGAGGTGGGCCTGGACGGGCCAGACCCTAGACTGAGCCTCGTCCCATCCCCACTTCCTGATTCTCAAGCCCAAGGAAAGAGAAAGAAAGGGCTTCTGGGAATAGGAGGTGGTGAATGGTGGTTCCAAGCATTGGGGTCACCTTGGCTGGCGGGACCCACTGCTGTCAGAGAGCCATACCAACCCCGTGGAGGGTCCTCCCTGGTATAGGGGCTGGGGCCTCACTCAGACCTAGCCCTCTGGCTGGAGGGCAGGGCCTGGGTGGGCCAAGATTCTCGGTCAGCACCCTAGTCCAGAGCCCCGCTGCACCCCCCCAACCGGAAGGGAGGCTTTTATTTTGAGCCCAGGGCAGTGGCTCAGAACCAGGACTGCTATCTGAGGCCTGCATTGGTCTCCCAGGGGACCCCACACCACCAGGGGCACAGAGCTTTTAATGAGGCAGGAAGCTGAGCACGGAGCTTGCAGAGTGAAGGTGCTGGCTCCCCGCCTTCCAGACCTCAGCCCTGCTGCAGGCCCAGTGAGTCCCTCTCCTGTTCCGAACTTCAATTTTCTCCCCTGTCAACTGGGGGCCAATAACCCTGACCGGCATGGTCAGAGACTCAAAGGGAACCAAGTGGGAGACCCAGCGAGTGCCCACAAATGGGAGCTACCCCTGGAGCGCCTGTTTGACAGAAGAGGAAATTGAGGCTTGCCCAGGCCAAGCTACTTTGCAGCCCGGGGTAGATCCAGAACAAGAGCCCAAGAGTCCTGCTCGAGGCCCAGGCTTCGCTGCTATTGCTCCACACCGAGGCAGGGGAAGGGCAGGCTTCTTGGTAGCCATGGAGTGGGATTCAACAGTAGTATCCGGGGAGCATTGTTCTTAGAAACGCGGAGCCCATGTACAAAGATGCAATCTCTATTTCACCTGTAAAATGAGAGGAAATTGATCTCTCCTAAGTGCTCCCGTCATAGTAACGCTTATTATCACAGTGGGGGCGTTTGCCCTGAAGATAAATAAGGAATTGATGCTTTGTGGGGATAGTTTGGGGGTGTTCAGAAAGTGGAGGAGGATGGGAGCATGGACTCAGCTTGGAGGCTCACTCTGAGCCCCCAAATGGGTTCCCATAAAGGATGCCCACCCCTCGTCCTCCAAGGATAGCAGAGACCCCCTGGGATTCACCGGGTCAGAAAGCTCACCTTCGGTGCCTCTTCCTTCAGGGGAAGGCTTGCCCTCCTGTCTTCTTTCACAGGGGCAGGTCTGAAAGGTCAAAGGGCAGAGGGCAGAGGACAGGCCTTGCTGGGCTGTCACACTCGAAGCACGGGCGAGGGACGGGGCTCAGAGGCTGAGACCCTGGTGTCCGGGACGTGGGCCCAGAGCGAGCTGCGCCTGTGCTGGCACTTTCCCCTTTCCGCTGCAGGGTAGTGAACCATGGGGCGCGCAATTCCAACCACGCTCTCTGCCAGCTCCCGACCTGTGCGTGAGCTGTTCCTTTTTTCCCTGGAGTGTTCTTTCTCCCTTTTTTTGCCAACCTGACAGTCACATCCCTGGAAAACCACATGTCCCCTTAGCGTCTCCTGCACCCCTCCACCAGCCCAGCCACCCAACGGCAGCTGACACTTTCTGGGGGCCTCCTGTGTGCCAGGCATGTGCTGAGCCCAAGTCGCAGTTCCTCAAGAGAAGCTTCTTGCAGTTTCCTCATCCTTTTTTGCTTTTGCTCTTCCCTCTGCCTGGAACACCCTTCCCACTGCCCTTTGGGGAAAATCTTTAATTCTCTCCACCTCTCTCTCAGAAGCCTTTCTGGAGCCCCGACTCCTAGACCCTGAGTTCTCAGCGTTTCCCCCATCCCAGGGTGGCTCCCACCTCCACCTGTGGGGGCCCTGAGGGTCCTGTGGTCTGGCCTGGAGGCCTGAAGGCCAGGGTTGGCCTTGCCTGATTCATCTTCATCATCCCCAGGGCCTGACATGGAGTAAGTGAAAGTGAAAGTGTAGTCGCTCAGTCGTGTCCGACTCTTTGCGACCCCATGGACTGTGGCCTACCAGGTTGCTCAATTCTCCAGGCAAGAATACTGGGGTGGGTTGCCATTTCCTTCTCCAGGAGATCTTCCCAACCCAGGGATTGAACCCCGGTCTCCCGCACTGTAGGCAGACGTTGTACCGTCTGAGCCACCAATAGAGGGAACTGACATGGACTAGGTGGCTGCCAATCTCAATTGTATTTTACTTTTGCAAACCTTTTATTGATGCATAATTTCTATAAGTGCATGTCTTGATGACCTTTTTCAGGGAGCAACATCCAGGTAACCTCCAGACTGAGAAATAGGATGGGACCAGCCCCCAAGGGCCCCTGGTGGCCCCTGCTCTTCACACTCGACCCTCACTGACTTCTTTCAACCCTCGTAGCTCTAGAAGCACCCAGGGATGAGTTTACACATCACGGGCTCTTCTTTTCTCTCAACACTGTGTTTGTGACCTTTCTTTGCATGACTGTGTGTATCCACTTTGTTCCCCCCTTGCTGTTTACTATTTCACCGCATGAATATATCAGAGTATGTTTGCCTCTTGTAGGGAGGAGGAAGACACTGGGGTTGTTTCCAGCGTGGTGCCCTTACAATGGCCACGGGGACCTATGGCTTGGTGTCTGCCCTAGACACAGTCACTTGATCTTTCTGAAGATCAAATCTTCGGTAGCAGACGTCTGTCAACCTCATCTGCTCTGCACAGCAGCCACGCTAGTGGGTGGGGCCTTCTCTCTGTTTTACAGAGGAGGAAATCAGGCGCAGAGGAGTCGAGGGGCCAGGTGGGGCGAAGGAGGGGTGGTTAGTAGGAGGAGGGGGCGGAGATGGGAGGGAGGCTGGTGCAGCTGGGCTCCCAGGGAAGTGAGGGTGGCCTGGCTGCGGCAGCCGCTGAACCGTGGTTCTGGGAAGGCGCCCCGTGATGGTATCTAGGCCAGCTGGGGAGGTGTCTGGGGAGATAGCGCTGGCAGGGGCGGGAGGGGGAATGGCCCCCACCCAGTTTCCCCTGATAAGCTGCGACAGGAAGTGCGGGGTGGGGTTGGGGGAGGGAAGCTTCCTCCTGACGCTGATGCATCTGGTTCTTTTCTCCCATCCTCTGGCCAGACAGCCCCAGGGGGTCCCCCCCTCCCACCCCCAGGGAAAATAGGGTGGGTGGGTGAGGTGGAGGGGAGTGAGCTTCAGGGAGGGGGCGATGATGATGATGATGATGGGAAGGAGAAAGCTAACAGTAATGACAGCCTGAACAAGCAGGAGTCCATGAGTTCCTTGGCCCCCAGAGCCGGGGGACCTGGGGTCAGGTTGAAGCAGCCCTGGAAGGCTGGAAGAACTGGGCGATGGGGACCGGTTTCCCATTGTGCAAACCGCTTCATCTCTGTTGGCCAGGGCGGAGGACAGGCCAGGGCCTGACTCCTTGTGCAACCTTGGCGGAGGCACCCACAGGCCCCGTTCTCCTCGGTTGGAAGTGGGTCAGCAGTTCTGACCTCACAGACTTGTGAGGAGGAGTCAGTGGAGTTAACAGACAGGAAATGGCCCATGCACCGGCTGTCACATAGTAGATGCTCACTGAGAGTTAGAGCGCTCTGTCAATTTTACCCCCGGAAGCTCAGAGGATAGGTCTCTGCCTGCTTGCTTGTGAAAGGGTGGGTCCTAAGCCCCCTCAGGAGGTCTGAGAAGTGGGGCCCCCATTCTTGACTGGGAAATGGTGCTTGATCCCCAGAGTCAGGGGATCTGGCGTCATCACCACCATCGCCGTGATCTTCGTCACCACCATCATCAGGTCATGCTGCCAGGAGTGCCGTGGACACCGGCAGCAACAGCATGGCCTGACAGTCTTTGCAGTTAGCTAATTACAATTCCCAGCAGGCCCGTGGCTCCCTCCATCACCACCAGCCTGCCACCTCCACTGTCGCCTCTATCATCGCTGCCCATAGGATCATAAGCCAGCCACAGGGCAGCCAGTCCCCGCCTCCCAGCTCCCGCACCATTGTCAAGCCCACCTGACCCTTGTGTCTACTCCACTTAGCTGCGGCATCACCGCCGATATGGCCCCGGCCATGCTCAATAGGGCTCCCGTACCCCTGCCCTCCTGGCCGCCTCCTCTCCTACAACCGTAGGTTAAGGGAGTTAGAGAAGACGAGGTTCAGAAAAAGATGGAGACAGGCACTGTACAGGAACAGATCACCTTTAATGAGGCGAGAAGGGGCAGCAGTCAGACTAGCGAGCTGCTGCACTTACCCAAGAAAAGAGTTAAGTATATATCGGCATGTATGTGGAAAGCTACTGTCTTGACGGGGCCTGTTCTTCTCCAGGGTTGTTCAGAGAAGTTATCTCTTAAACGGAGATCGGAGATCGGCCAGAGGCTGGGACTGGCTGGGAGCTGGGGGTAATCAACCTTAATGTCCATTTTTTTTCTTCCTGCGAGAGAGCTCTTTGTTTTGCATAGAATGTTGGGGAGGACCTGGAGGGGAGTTTTAACTCCAGGCTATTTCGAGCAGTGTACCTTTCCTTCAGCTGCCCTTTTATTTTAGCTCAGGCTGTTGGTTTGCTCCTCAGAACCGCCAGGAAAACAAGTAGAAATTCTCCTGGCCTCCTGGCCACTTCCCCCATCACACGGCTTAGGGAAGTTGTGTGTTTGTTTTTGAGAAAGAAGAGTTGGGGTGGGGATGAAAGTGGGAACTGAAACCAGGGAGAAGGCGAGGGAAGAGGTGAGAAAGGGGAATGGAGAGCGAAGGCGGCAGTGGGCGGCTGAGCGTGGTCAGAACTCACGCGGCCACAGCCCGCGCCTGAGTGCGGTGTCCGGAGGACTCAAGCTGATTCTGACTCTGCAGTCTGTTTGCCGTGTGGCCTTGGGCTGGCCACTGCCTCTCCTTGGGCTCCACGTGCCCATGGGTGACATCCCCTCTTTCAGGGAAGAGCCATTCCTGTCCCCAAGTTTCCCTGGATCTGTCCTGCCATGCTCCAGGTCTCTTCCAGAAATGCTTTTCTCTTCTCTCTGCTGGAAAACTACTTCTCCTTCCAAGCCATGATCAAGCTTTTCCTGTTTGTGAAACCTTCCTGGGGCCTTCCAGACAGCTATGATCAGGCCCCCGTCAGGGACTCTCAGCCTCCCGCGTGTCCCATGACTTGGCTCTCAACACTCTGGTCAACTGTTGGGTTCTCCTGGGGACTGTGACACCTGCAGGCCAGGGTCAGTGACTTTTCAGACAGGCCTGGGAGGTGGTGGGTGCTCAGAAAGTGTTTACTGGATGAACAAACAAGGGAGCAGGTGTGTACCTGCCCAACAGCGTGTACTGATGGGGCACTTGCTGTATGCCAGGCTCAGGGCTGGAATGCCATTTGACCTATAGCAGCCCTGCCAGGCTGGTCCAATTATTATCCCATTTCCCAGAGGAGGGGACTGAGGATCAGAGAGGTTAGTAGCGTGCTCAAGGGCACAGAGCTGGGGTTGGGGCAGGGTCACTTGAGTCCAGCACCCTGGCTCTTAGTTGTAACTGACCAAAGATGCTGTGATGGAAGAACAGGTGGGCAAGTCAATGCCGTGTGCACGGGCATTGTGGGAGGAGAGAAGCCCCATTCCTGTCCCAGAAGGGCATGAATCACGGCCCAGGCGGGCGCTCAGACTCAGGGAGAGGACAGCTCTGCTCTGGTGGGAGGAGGGAGATGAGGGGAAGGGGAAGGCCAAGTGGCCTGGGTAGTCTGGACTCTCGGGGTTTCCTGGCCTCTCCCAGCTTATGCTATAGGTAAGTCAGGTACTTTCTGGAGCTACAAACTGCTCTTGGTTGGGGCCTTGGGTGGAGCAGTGAGGACTTGCTGATGAGTGGGGTAGATTCCGGGGTGGGAGACGCTGGGCAGCCTGGGTCTGACATGCCATGGGTGGAAGGAGTTCAGTCATTCCAGTGAGAATAGGGGTGACTCTCTTCATTGACTGGGGGGATAAACTGAGGTCAGGGAGGAGCCAGGACTTGGCCAGGGTTATCTAGCCGTGAGACAGTGGGAGAGGCCTCTTCTACCCCAGCTATTGTCCCTTGAGCTGTGGGCGTGGGGTCAGTGGCCTGGGGAGGGGGGGTGGATGGTTGGTGAGACCAGGGCTGGGCCCCAGGTCAACCACTCAGCTTGGAGTGGAGCCTGGACTCCGGGAGCCCAGGCAACCGGTTCATATCCCAGCCAGGCCACATGACTCAGGGCATGTGAATTTTCCTCTCTGAGTCTCCATTCCTCATCTCTAACACGGGGAAGATGTTGGCTTTCTTGCAGGGTTTTGGGAGATGGCGGTGCAAGCCTGTGGATACGGGTCTGAGCACCGAGTAGGTGCTCAGGGAATGTCAGTTCCTCTCCACTTCATCTCCTGTAGAACTGAGATGCCTGTCTTCCTCCTGGATCAGGGACCCGTGTCTTCCATTGATGGTCAGAGGCCAGCAGAGGGTCTGAGTCAGGCTGAGGTTGCTCAGGTTGGTTCCTGCCTCTGTGAGCCTCCAGGTTCTTATCTGGCAAATGGGGACAGGGTTATCACTCTCATCCTACAGGATGGTAAGGTGAGAAGGTGAAACTGGGTAAAGGAGGAGCTTGGTTTTAAGCACAGGTGATTTTTTACAAAAGTGGAAATGCTTCTAGTGTCTGCTGCTGCTTCTAGCACAAGCTGTGGGAGGTGGAAGAGGTGGCAGAGGGAAGGGGAGGCGGGGCCCTGCTGGCTCTGCTGGGCTCTCACATGGGAGCGGGGGAGGGCAGACCTCAGGCAGAGCCAGGAGGTGGGGAGATGCTGGGAGGACACTGGAGGGGGGAAGAGAATCAGATCCAGCGCCCATTGGCCTGGGGTCCTACAAATGATCAGCTGACAGGCCTTGGACAAGTTATCGGACCTCTTTGAGCCTCACTTTTCCCATCTGTGAAATGGAGGTGGGAGCATTACGATCAGTCCCTTTGCTGGATTTGGGAGGATCACAGGGATGGTGTGAGTGGTGAACCAGGCATGGAATCAGGCTGTAAAAATGTCCCCCGTCTTCGCTCTCCTTCCTGGGATCCCAGGATATTCAGGAGGGGGTGGTTGAAGAGGCGTAGTTAGGACGCTAGTGGCAGGATTGCTGGTGTGGCAGCAGGGCTGTGGGAGAGTGTCAGGGCCAGAATTGAGAATCTCGGGAATGGTTTGTGGGTTGGCACCGGTTTCCAAAGTGGGGTGATACCCAAGGTAACCACTGGGGCCTCAGAATGACAATATTACAATTTCTAAAATTTTCAGTCATGTTCTTTATTCATTTCTGGGTATGTTGTGTGTAGGTTTTATGATGTTCACTCTAAACCAGGACGGTGGCACATGGGTATAATTTGGAAATCAATAAACAGAGAGTAGTGTGTGCAAACGGTTTTATTGACATAGGTACATGATCAAAGTATCTGAGCCCTCTGGAGTCAGGAAAAGCAAGGCTCCGAGTTGACTTGGGGATTGGGGTGTGTGGGAAGGGATCAGGACAGCCCTGGGACACTGGGACTCCAGGCTCCTCTTTGTCTCCAACTTGCTCTGTGTCCTTGGTCCAGCCACTTAACCTCTGTGAACTTAGAAAATGAGCAGATGGAGTTTATAAAAGAAGCAGACAGACTCTAGCAGCTAGATGTCAAGACTGTCTGATTCTGAGTTTCGTCCTAGACTCAGACAATCCTGGACTCTTGGGACTGCAAAGGGCTTCCTGTATCACGGCTGATATATACTCACGCATTTCTAAGCCCGGCTATGGCGAGTCGTCTGTGCTCTGCTCGCACATCCCAGGGAACCCCAGAGCTTACCATCTTTCAGGATGCCCTGTTCTGTCCTCAACTGAGCCGTCATGTGCCTCCCTTTCTCTTTCCCTCATTACAGGGGAAACTGGGGTAAGAGGGGCTGGAATCCAGTCTTCAGGAGGTGAGGAAGCAGCCTTTCTCTCTCCGAGCTGTTTCCTGTGGGTATCAGCCACAGCCCCCACCACATCTGCCTTCTGCTGTGAGGTGCTTTCCACCCTTCTGGTGAAACAAAGCCTTTTTCACCAGGTAGAGGGGGCCCATGTCAGCTCACACCAGCCAAAAGCAGCTTATACTTGCTGAGCACCCACTGAAGGGCTTGAAGCTCAGTGCTTTGCAAATATAATACAGTTTATTTCCCACTTAATCCAGTGCTTGCCAGTTTCCAGATGAGGGAATTCGGAGAGGTAAAGTGACTTGCTCAAGGTCACATAATGACCTGGGTTTGTATCCATGTCTGCCTGACTCTGGAGCCCAGCTCCTCAACAGTCTTCTTTGCTGTTCCTTTCTGCCCCCTGAACAGGATGTAATATGGCAGGAAGACAAATTGAAACCTATGTCTGAGCTAAAAAAAAAAACCATCACAAGTCACCCGGGGGAAACAGATGGTGAGTGTCTAGCTGTTTGTCAGCTGAGCATCAGTTACTAGTGCAGGGCCGCCTAGAAAGCCCATGCAAACTCAGGCCATATTAATAGAGGTAGGCCATCCTCTGCAAGGGAGGAGACAGTCTTTCTCACAGTGTGGTCAGATGGCACTGGAGAAGTGTGCGTGTATGATGGGGAGAAGGCTTGCTGTAAGGACATGAACTCAACGAAGATTAAGTTCGCTGTGGTTGGAAGCATTCAAGTAGAGGCTGCCTGGTACAGGATCCCTGCCTTAGAAGATGGGGGGCAGGGATAAGGTGACCTCTAAGGCCTTTGAAACTGCAGCTTTGTGGCTGAACCACAGCTCTTGGCAGGACCACAGCAATGCTCCTGTCCATCAGGTTTGCCCCTTCTCTGTCATTCTTCGCAAGGGTCCCCTGAGGGAATAGGGTTTATCCGATCATCCATCCATCCATCTGTTCATTCATCTGTAGCAGCTAGAGCAGTGAACGAGACACAGTCCTTTCCTCAGTTCAGTTCAGTCACTCAGTTGTGTCTGACTCTGCGTCCCCATGGACTGCAGCACGCCAGGCCTCCCTGTCCATCACCAACTCCCGGAGCTGACTCAAACTCATGTCCATCGAGGCGGTGATGCCATCCAACCATCTCATCCTCTGTTATCCCCTTCTCCTCCTGCCTTCAATCTTTCCCAGCATCAGGATCTTTTCCAATGAGTCAGCTCTTCCCATCAGGTGGCCGAAGTATTGGAGTTTCAGCTTCAGCATCAGTCCTTCCAATGAATACTCAGTACTGATTTCCTTTAGGATGGACTGGTTGGATCTCCTTGCAGTCCAAGGGACTCTCAAGAGTCTTCTCCAACACCACAGTTCAAAAGCATCAATTCTTCGGTGCCCAGCTTTCTTCACAGTCCAACTCTCACATCCATACATGACCACTGGAAAAACCATAGCTTTAACTAAATGGACTTTTGTTGGCAAAGTAATGTCTCTGCTTTTTAATATGCTTTCTAGATTGGTCATAACTTTTTTTCCAAGGAGCAAGCGTCTTTTATAATCCAGAGAGAATAATAACAACAACAATAATAGCACAGACTGTGCTTATTATTTGTCAGGTACTTTAAGTGAATCATGCCATCTGGCCCCACTACAACCTTATGAGACGAATATTAGTATTATCTCCATTTGCATATGAGGGTTGAAAAGCCAGGAGGACTGGGATTCATAGATCAGAGACTCCCAGGTCTGAGTTGATGATCCCAAGAACTTGAATTTTTGCCATGCTCAGATGCTGTGACTAAGATCCCGTGATGTCCAGAGCCTGTCGTTATAAAAGAGGGTACACAGCAGGGGCCCAGTCCCTGGCGAGAGCCCTCCGTTTCCCCCACTTCCTCAAGCCTGACCTTCAGTAGCCACAGTTACCGCTTTGCTAAGAACTGGGTGTGGTTCTAAGCACCGTCGTGCGATGTTCTCCTTTACTCTCCCCATTAGCCTCCTCATTTTACAGATGGGGAAACCGAGGCACAGGGAACTCAAATAATTTGCCCAAGCTCACACAGCTAGGAAGGAGAAGAAGGAGGGTTAAGAGCCTGAGCTGTCTCTCTGTCTAGGCCACACTGTATCCAGGATGCCCCTCTTCCCGGCATTCCACCTCCTCCAGGACCTCTCCTTACAGGCCCTGACTGCACACTGTTGGAGTGGAAGCGGTTGGTGGTGGGACTGTGCAGACCCCGCCTCACTGATGCTCTGTTCTGCCCCCAGATCATGAGTGTGTTGCTGTTCATTGAGCACTCGGTGGAGGTGGCCCACGGCAAGTCCTCCTGCAGGTTCTCGAAGACGGGCTACCTCAGGATTGGTAAGTCCAGGGGAAGCCAAAGGGTGGGGAGGGGTGAGGGAGGGGCGCCTGCCAGGGGTGGAGCAGCTGGAGCTGAGGCCCTGCCACTCGTCCTTTCTGACGTCTGCAAGTGGAGAAATTCCCACGTGTCCATACGAAGTCNTCGAAGACGGGCTACCTCAGGATTGGTAAGTCCAGGGGAAGCCAAAGGGTGGGGAGGGGTGAGGGAGGGGCGCCTGCCAGGGGTGGAGCAGCTGGAGCTGAGGCCCTGCCACTCGTCCTTTCTGACGTCTGCAAGTGGAGAAATTCCCACGTGTCCATACGAAGTCTCCAGGTGTGAGAGCAAATAGGAGGGTGCTAGGTGGCTCAGACAGTAAAGAATCTGCCCATGGTGCGGGAGACCTGGGTTCAATCCCTGGCTCAGGAAGATCCCCTGGAGAAAGGGAATGGCAACCCACCCCAGTATTCTTGCCTGGAGAATCCCATGGACAGAGGAGACTGGTGGGCTACAGTCCATGGGGTTGCAAAGAGTTGGCCATGACTGAGCGACTGACCCACTTTGCAAGCCTAAGCAGCCTTTCTAGGCTGGACTGGTGGCAGAGTGGCAGCAGGACTCTACCCTGCTTAGCCCGGACAGGCGCCATCACTCAGCTCCTCACCCTGGGCTCCAGCCCCTGCTCACCTCCCTGGTCTCAGCTCTCATCTCTTTCTACCCTTCCCCTGCGCACCCACCACACTGAGCTGGGCCCTGTCTCGGGGTCCCTGCCTGGCCTCCTGGCTCACGGGCCACCTCCTCAGGGGCCTTCCCAGGCCCCTGCCACCCTGCTCCCTTTCTTCCACCGTCTTTGTTACCTGAAATGTTCTGTTTGCAACTTGGTAGCCACTCAAGACAGAACCGCAGGAGGGCGGGGCCTGGGCTTTCTTGCTCACTGGCATAGTGCCCACACCAGAGGTTCCCAGAGTGTGGCCCTTGGAACCTGGAATGCCTCCCTAGGGGGCACTTCTGGGCCCCTCACCGCTCTCTTTGCCTTTCAGCCGAGCTGGTCTCCAGCTTCCTGCTCATCACCATGCTCTTCATCATCAGCTTGAGCCTGCTGGTTGGCGTGGTCAAGGTGAGGGCCTGGTTGGGGAGGGGCAGGGGAGTTGGGACCTGGGGGGTGAGCACGGAACCCTCGCTGCCCTCCTGCCCTCTCCTATTCATACCGGCTACGTGGGCAGCCCTGGATGCTGAGAGGTGGGAGGCAGGTATTTGGCGGAGATCCACCTTGCACCCTGAGGTCTTCAGACTTAGCTTTTGGAAACCTCCTGCCTTTTTCCATGCCAGACCCCTCGGGCTGGAGGCCCTGGTTTCCTATGAAAATCTGTCCTCCACAGGCAGGGGTGTGCTCAGCCAGCTGTGGCCGCCACTCATCACTGACACTTTGGCTGAACTAGCTGCCAAACCACATCCTTTTGAATTGCAGATGGTGGCAGGGAATTTGGTAGAGAGAAAAGGAAGGGGCATTTTGAGGCCTAGGTAGAGGGGAGGAAAGCAGTGGATTCTGTAATCAGGGAGAGGAGCCCAAGCAGAGGGGAGGGTGCAGTTGCGTCTAGCTCAGTGCCACCCAGCTAGCGGATGAGAGAGACGGGCTGTGGCTCAGCCTCCTGCAAAGAGGAACTTGTCTGTCCCTTGGCACCCCCGGGAGTGGGCAGGAAGCCAGGGCCCAGGTCACACAGTCATGGGAGCGGGCCCTGGAAAGAGAATCCTTCCTGGGCAGACAGTGGGCCGGGCATCCCAGGGCCAGCAGGGTGGGGTGGTGCTTTGGTGCTGGTGTGGAACGTCTCCACCTTGCTCCAAACACCACTGTTCACTCTCTAGCGAAGATCACTCTCTCAGTAGCTCTGCACCCCAGAGAGGGCTTTTGCCTTGGTTCCTGGTGGTTCCTGGGGGGTCGTGCAGAGACACAAATGGTCCAGCTAAGAAAATGGATCCGATCGTCCCTGAAGCCTCTGAGCTTTAGCCTGGGCTGGTTCGGCTGCCTCCTGAGCAATTTTGGATAACCACATGAGAAACCACGAAACCACCTTTTCTCTGATTTTGTCCCTAGCTGTGGGTTCCTATGAATTAATACTCGTCACAGTGGTCACTTGCTTTCAGTTGAGGGGGAGGGATGTCAGCCTCGACCTCCCAGGCCTTCTCACTGTGACTGAACATCCTGGGAGGCCCGCTACCCAGAGGTCAGATCCATTGTTAAAACAGCACAAGCTTTCTTTTCCCCTGGCTTAGCTCCTGCCAGCCCTGCTGCCTCCAATGTCCACCTCTTCCCTCCCTGCTTCTTTCCAGCTCTAGTCCCAGTGACTCCACTTCCAGGAAGTCTTCTCAGATTCCTTTTCATCTGTCAAATGGACACAAAGTCTTTCCTTCTTGGATTCTTAAGAGCGAGTTGAGGCAGACCTGGGTCCTAGAGCCCCGAGCACTTATCTCTGTAGATGAGGACTATTCCTGGTGTTCCTGCTGTCTCCCAGGACACCGAGACTGCTTACCCTCAGGGCCTAGGTCTTGCCTTCTCCCCATGTCTAGACCCTCGCTCAGAGGAAGGCATGTGGATCCCCATGGGGTGACCTCAGCTGAGCTGCACAGACGATTTAAGAGAGCATCAGGTTCTCAGGGAGGGAAGGGAGCTTCAGGCCATGGGGTGCCGGAGACCCTCAGGCTGCACAAGACAGCTTGTGCAAGGGACCCCAACCATGCTGGGCTTGCCTTTCAGAACCGGGAGAAGTACCTGCTGCCCTTCCTGTCCCTGCAAATCATGGACTTCCTCCTGTGTCTGCTCACCCTGCTGGGCTCTTACATTGAACTGCCTGCCTACCTCAAGTTCGCCTCTCGGAGCAGCAGGCGGGTGGTGAGTATATCCTGTGTCCCTGTCCCGTGCCTCCCAACCTCCAGCGGGGGAGACAGAGGAGCTCAGGCCGGTGAGGGCGGGAGCCCACAAGGCCCCTTTCTAGTTGGTGAGGTTGAGCAAGCCCCTGAGCCCCTTCAAATCACCCTGCATTTCTTCCTGTAAAATGTGTCTGAGATCATGTCTCAGCCATACGTACTCTAAGTATTAATTGGGGAATGTGTGCACAGGGCATGCAGCATGTGGTAAGCATGGAACAAAGGTGAATTTACACCATAGGAAAGGGGATGCCCCATTTCTGCCCTAAGCTCCTGCTTTGTCCCTCTACCACGTTGAAGAAAGGAAGGGAAAGATGGCGAGCATCCTTGGTGGGAATGCCCATGACACCTGGTGCCAATCACTGACTCAGCTTTGCAGAGTTGCTTTCACACTTCTCCTGACTGTGGCCTTTGAGGAGACTGACAAGCTATACTGCAGGTGACCCTGGGTTGGGAGTCAGGACATCCTGGTTCTTGTCCTGGGTCTGCACCAGCCCATGGTGGCAATGTCTGAGGAATGAGCTTCCGTTTCTTTCTGGGCACCACGGACCAGAGTGTTGTTGATGTTTCTGGTTGGTAGTCTCTCAAACTGAGGGTCCACTGTGTGCCCCAGGGTACGCAAGCTTTTGGGTTGAGGCTGACTTGCTGGTCTGTCTTCTTCCCCCAAAGAGCCCTTCCAAGGTCCCACTGATGACCCTGCAGCTGCTGGACTTCTGCCTGAGCATCCTGACCCTCTGCAGCTCCTACATGGAGGTGCCCACCTATCTCAACTTCAAGGCCATGAACCACATGGTGAGTCTGATGGGAGGGCTCGCTGCCGTCACTGGTGGCGTGGCCTTGAGCAAGTTGCTTCCCCTCTCTGTACCTGAGTGCTTAGGCTGGGTTCTCTGAAAGTGGAGCTGGGTGGGGAGATTCTTGTGCGAGTGATTTCCTGAAGGAGAGTGCTCAGGAAGAAATCTGAAAGGAGCCAGAGAAGCAGGTTAGACAAAAGGAAGAAGTCAGGCAGATATGTGGCTTTAGGAGTAGCCCTGCGGGACCCCAGAGGGCGCCCAGCAGTGTGAACTGCAGTGCAAAGATGTGATAGATTCTCGTTGCTCTCTAACAAATGATCTGCAAACAGTGGCTTAAAACAATAAGCAATTGATATCTGAATAGTTTCTGAGGATCGGGAATTTGGGAGTGGCTTGGCTGGGTTGTTCAGACTCAGGGTCTCTCTTGAGGTTGCCTCAAGGGCATGTGACTGTGGACACCGAGGGCTTTTCTAAATCTGGAGGATGCCCTCCCAGGCTGGCTTACTGGCATGGCTCTGGGGCTCTTTGCCTCGGTTTCCAACTATGCGAGCCTTTGAGAAGGCTGCTTGAGCATCCTCATGTCATGGCTGCTGGCTTTCCCCCAGTGAGTAGCCCAGTGAGAACGAGGAGGAAACAGCCCTGTGGTCTCCGAGGTCACACTTGCCTCTGGCACATCCTATTGTCTGTGAGAAGTGAGTCTCTAAGTCTAGCTCACACTCGAGGGCGGAGTGTCAAAGGATGTGTGCACACATTTGCATATTTGCACAATTTGCATATTGTCCCCCCAGAGCAGGACCTTCCATCAACCAGTCCTGCTGTGAGCTGCCCCTAGGGGAGGGGACATGTAACCCAGGTGTTTCAGGATTAGGTGGATCTGTCAGCTAAGACTACCCTCCAGAGAAGGACATGATGGGGACAGCGGGGGGTACCAGCCAGATAAGGGTCATCTGGATGGGCATCAGCTGCATTTGCCTCTCTGGGTTTGCCCCCTGGCCAGACAGGGCTAGCACCGGCCTCCCAGGGCCCTTGCAAGGGTCATCTGAGATAATGTGTTCCTATGTGCATGGAGAGCTGGCTTTTATTCCTGTTAGAGTTCTTTAGGGCAGAGGCACTGAAATGGCCCCCAAATCTGTTACAGAATTACCTCCCCAGCCAGGACGGTATGACTCACAACCAGTTCATCAAGATGATGATCATCTTTTCCATTGCCTTCATCACTGTCCTCATCCTGAAGGTGAGTGGTCCCTGCCCCACGGCTCAGGGAGGGGTGATGGGGTTGTGCTGCTCCAGGGCCTCCCATGCCAGGCTGTTAGGAGGCAGGGAAGCGTGTCTGCCATGTCTGCCTTCCCTGCTGTGGGCTCCAAACTCCAGCGCTCCCCACACCAGCTCCTCTGACCCCTCATGGGATCCTCAGGGACCCCCAGTTTAGACCAAGTGGGGTCCCAGCTGTGTTTGTCAGGGACTTAGTGTGTGACTCAGAGAAACCCTGATCTAGGGGAAAGAGGAGCTATTCTGTCTGGAATTAGATTCAGAAAGACCTGGATTTGAATCCCAGCTTTCCCCTCTGTAGCTATGCAGTTGATTTTCACGTCAGTTCTCTCTGGGTCTTAATCCTTGGTGGGAATGCCCATGACACCTGGTGCCAATCACTGACTCAGCTTTGCAGAGTTGCTTTCACACTTCTCCTGACTGTGGCCTTTGAGGAGACTGACAAGCTATACTGCAGGTGACCCTGGGTTGGGAGTCAGGACATCCTGGTTCTTGTCCTGGGTCTGCACCAGCCCATGGTGGCAATGTCTGAGGAATGAGCTTCCGTTTCTTTCTGGGCACCACGGACCAGAGTGTTGTTGATGTTTCTGGTTGGTAGTCTCTCAAACTGAGGGTCCACTGTGTGCCCCAGGGTACGCAAGCTTTTGGGTTGAGGCTGACTTGCTGGTCTGTCTTCTTCCCCCAAAGAGCCCTTCCAAGGTCCCACTGATGACCCTGCAGCTGCTGGACTTCTGCCTGAGCATCCTGACCCTCTGCAGCTCCTACATGGAGGTGCCCACCTATCTCAACTTCAAGGCCATGAACCACATGGTGAGTCTGATGGGAGGGCTCGCTGCCGTCACTGGTGGCGTGGCCTTGAGCAAGTTGCTTCCCCTCTCTGTACCTGAGTGCTTAGGCTGGGTTCTCTGAAAGTGGAGCTGGGTGGGGAGATTCTTGTGCGAGTGATTTCCTGAAGGAGAGTGCTCAGGAAGAAATCTGAAAGGAGCCAGAGAAGCAGGTTAGACAAAAGGAAGAAGTCAGGCAGATATGTGGCTTTAGGAGTAGCCCTGCGGGACCCCAGAGGGCGCCCAGCAGTGTGAACTGCAGTGCAAAGATGTGATAGATTCTCGTTGCTCTCTAACAAATGATCTGCAAACAGTGGCTTAAAACAATAAGCAATTGATATCTGAATAGTTTCTGAGGATCGGGAATTTGGGAGTGGCTTGGCTGGGTTGTTCAGACTCAGGGTCTCTCTTGAGGTTGCCTCAAGGGCATGTGACTGTGGACACCGAGGGCTTTTCTAAATCTGGAGGATGCCCTCCCAGGCTGGCTTACTGGCATGGCTCTGGGGCTCTTTGCCTCGGTTTCCAACTATGCGAGCCTTTGAGAAGGCTGCTTGAGCATCCTCATGTCATGGCTGCTGGCTTTCCCCCAGTGAGTAGCCCAGTGAGAACGAGGAGGAAACAGCCCTGTGGTCTCCGAGGTCACACTTGCCTCTGGCACATCCTATTGTCTGTGAGAAGTGAGTCTCTAAGTCTAGCTCACACTCGAGGGCGGAGTGTCAAAGGATGTGTGCACACATTTGCATATTTGCACAATTTGCATATTGTCCCCCCAGAGCAGGACCTTCCATCAACCAGTCCTGCTGTGAGCTGCCCCTAGGGGAGGGGACATGTAACCCAGGTGTTTCAGGATTAGGTGGATCTGTCAGCTAAGACTACCCTCCAGAGAAGGACATGATGGGGACAGCGGGGGGTACCAGCCAGATAAGGGTCATCTGGATGGGCATCAGCTGCATTTGCCTCTCTGGGTTTGCCCCCTGGCCAGACAGGGCTAGCACCGGCCTCCCAGGGCCCTTGCAAGGGTCATCTGAGATAATGTGTTCCTATGTGCATGGAGAGCTGGCTTTTATTCCTGTTAGAGTTCTTTAGGGCAGAGGCACTGAAATGGCCCCCAAATCTGTTACAGAATTACCTCCCCAGCCAGGACGGTATGACTCACAACCAGTTCATCAAGATGATGATCATCTTTTCCATTGCCTTCATCACTGTCCTCATCCTGAAGGTGAGTGGTCCCTGCCCCACGGCTCAGGGAGGGGTGATGGGGTTGTGCTGCTCCAGGGCCTCCCATGCCAGGCTGTTAGGAGGCAGGGAAGCGTGTCTGCCATGTCTGCCTTCCCTGCTGTGGGCTCCAAACTCCAGCGCTCCCCACACCAGCTCCTCTGACCCCTCATGGGATCCTCAGGGACCCCCAGTTTAGACCAAGTGGGGTCCCAGCTGTGTTTGTCAGGGACTTAGTGTGTGACTCAGAGAAACCCTGATCTAGGGGAAAGAGGAGCTATTCTGTCTGGAATTAGATTCAGAAAGACCTGGATTTGAATCCCAGCTTTCCCCTCTGTAGCTATGCAGTTGATTTTCACGTCAGTTCTCTCTGGGTCTTCGATCTCACCTGTGAAAGGTGCATTCTGTGTCTTGCGTTGCCCATGTCAACAGTTTTATGTGATTCAGGCACCAAAATGTAGACAGGTCTTGAGGTCATATTATTAGAGGTTTGGTGATGAGAAAGACTTTTAATTTCATGACTGTAGCCATGAAATTAAAAGACGCTTACTCCTTGGAAGAAAATTTATGACCAACCTAGATAGCATATTCAAAAGCAGAGACATTACTTTGTCGACTAAGGTCCGTCTAGTCAAGGATATGGTTTTTCCTGTGGTCCTGTATGGATGTGACAGTTGGACTGTGAAGAAGGCTGAGCGCCGAAGAATTGATGCTTTTGAACTGTGGTGTGGAGAAGACTCTTGAGAGTCCCTTGGACTGCAAGGAGACCCAACCAGTCCATTCTGAAGGAGATCAGCCCTGGGATTTCTTTGGAAGGATTGATGCTAAAGCTGAAACTCCAGTACTTTGGCCACCTCATGCAAAGAGTTGACTCATTGGAAAAGACTCTGATGCTGGGAGGGATTAGGGGCAGGAGGAGAAGGGGACGACAGAGGATGAGATGGCTGGATGGCATCACGGACTCGATGGACGTGAGTCTGAGTGAACTCCGGGAGTTGGAGATGGACAGGGAGGCCTGGTGTGCTGCGATTCATGGGGTCGCAAAGAGTCAGACACGACTGAGTGACTGAACTGAACTGATGAGAAAGAGGAAGGAGATTGGTTTTATTTTTCTCAGGAGCAGTCAGGCCCGGAGGACAGAGTTCCATTTCAGGTCCCAGTTCTTAGAGATATGGAAACAGACAGGAGTGTGTTAATTGTATCAGTCTCTAAAAGCATATTGATTGATACATCTCTGGTCAATGACGGGGTTCCCTGGTGGCTCAATGGTAAGGAACCTGCCTGCAATGGTCAGTAACATTTGAGTAACGAAAGATATGTTAATACGTCTCCGGTCAATAATGTGTTAATAGCAGCACAACAGGAAGGTGAAGGGGCAAGAAAACTCTGCCGTCTTAGGGAGTCAGTGAAACCGGGGCAGTTCAGCTTGAGAAAGAAATGACTCAAGGGGGATGTGATCACTGTCTCCAAGTACCCGAAGGAGTCTCATGGGGATTCTAGAGGCCACAGTGGGGCCCTGTGGCCGGAAGCCACAGGGAGGCTGATGTCGATTCAAGAGAAGGAAGGGCTTTTAAAAGCGTTCTTTTCTGATTGTGAAAGTAACATATGATCGCTGTAGAAATTTAGAAACTACCGATGAGCAGAAAGAGGATCAGCCCACCATCCACCGCCTCTTAGAGAGTAGCACCTCAGATATCTGGGTGCATTTCTGCCCCCCCGTTTTTTTATGGGTAGTGTTACCAGACATCACTGCCTCCTTTCATCTGAGGCCCTGAGCAGTCTCTGCTCTCACTTAATGCCAACCTGGAAACAGCTTCACTGCTTTTAACCCTTCCTCAGAGGACTGAGCTATCACAAGTGCATTAGTCATGCTCCGTGAGAATAGTTCTGAAGGCTGGCGGGGACCCAAGGAGGGGTTCACATCATACATGCTGCTGGAGAAAAACTGCCCAAACACAACTCCATCCCCTCAGCGCTCTCCGATTATTTTCATCCAGTGGGAGTGGGAGTCTGTTCTCTGTTAATATGGAGACCTCTGCCTCAGTGACCACCCTCCACTTGCTTGCTTTGCCCTGGCCCTTCATACTTCATTCTTTCATGGCTCATTTTATTTATTTCTTCTCCCTCTAAGTCTCCATCATGGGACTCCATGAAGCAGGGGACATTCCAGATACCAGGACCTGCTCTTCTTCCTTAGAAGGCAGTTTAGGGGCAGAGAGAGACTTATTGGCTCTTGTTCCTTGAATGCACCCTGGGGACTTCACTTCCCACCCTGGAAAACGTCTCCCCAATTCTTACATCAATTGCTAAGAGAAAACTATTGCTCATATCATCTGACAGATATATACATCTGTACATATAATTTTTATGTATTGATAAACATAAAACACTACTGTGTACAGTTTGGTAATTTGCTTAAAAAAAATCAACATATCATAAGTGATTTTGTAGAAAACTTTTCTGGCTGTTAGCTCTGTCTCAAGAGGGGTGGTGCCACCTTAGGAGGTGGTGAGTCTCCTGTCCCCGGGGTGAGGAATCAGGATCTGCAGAAGTGTTGCCAGGTGGCGGGAGGGTAGCCCAGAAGCCTCCAGAAACCTCCTCCCTGTGCTGAGTCTGCGGGGCAGTGAAGAGGGAAGCACCGTGGATAGCTGAGACAGGCAGGTGAGGCCCCCTCCAGCCAGAAGAGGTGTCTGAGCAGCAGCAGCTGAATGTGGTTTTGGGGGGTGAACTGGGGCTCCACAGGAAGCGCCTAGCATCTGTTCCAGGCCTGCTGGGGTGGTGAGAAGGGGATCACGAAGCATAGCCTGACCTGGGCCTTTGTTCCAGGTCTACATGTTCAAGTGTGTGTGGAGATGCTACAGACTGATGAAGTGCACGAACTCGACTGAGGAGGGGAGCGGCTCCAAGATGCTACAAAAGGTGAGCCTGCTGGGCAGCCAGGCCCCGGGTCTGTCACCCACGGTATCACTGAGGACAGGTATCTCTGCCTTGCTTGGTCTCAGTCTCTCCACTGGTAAGACAAGAGCTGGACCAGAAGAAGTGTGAAGATCCCTTTCCACTCGGATTGTCTAGGATTCAATCCATTCATTCACGCATTAAACATTTTCTGCTTCTTACTCTTTCTTGGCCTCACATCCAACCCTTGGGATATAGAGAAAATTAAGATGCCACCCTGTCCTGGAGGAGAGCATAGTCCAGAGTGAACCTAGAGATGGAGATTCAATGATAACTTGCAGAGAAGCACAGGGGCAATGGGAGCACAGAGGAGGCACCTAGCCTCATCTGGGGTTTCAGGGAAGGCTTCCTGGAGGAGGTGGCACCTGACCAAATCTTAGACTGTCAGTTGGCACAACTTAGCTGAGAAAGGGGAAGGGATCTTCCAGGAAGAAGGGTGAAGTGCACTAAGAAGCAGCTGATTGGAGAAATGATGCAAAATTGCAGCTGGTTTAAGTTATTGGAGGCTCACTTTCCTCATCTGTAAAATGGGGATTGTATTGGTTAAGACATTTTTGGGGTTGCTAGTGTCAGAAACCCAACTCAATCTTACTTATGTTAAAAAAAAATAGGGAATTTATTAGCTTATAGAACTTGAAAGTCCAGTGTAGGTCTGGTTCAGGTACAGCTGAGGCCTGATGTCCAGAAATGATTTCATTTTTAGACATCCCTATCTGCATGGTGACAAAATAGCTGCCAATAGCCCTAGACTGACATCCCACCCTCTAAGTAACCCCATCAAAAAGAAAGACATTCCAGGAGCACGTCTGATTGGGCCAGCCTGGGTTATAAGCCTATCCCCAAACCAATGGTGGATTGCCAGGGAGGATGAAATTCTACTTTGAGTGGCTACTGCAGGTCTCATATCCACTCCCTTAGGTCAGAAGGATGATGAGTTCTGAAAGCACACGGACTGAGAATGTTTTCCCAGGGAAAACGATGGACTATTCTCAGAACAAGGGGGCTCGATGCTGAACAGGCAGAAACAAGTCCGTCTGCACCTGTCTTGTTCACGTAATGTCTAGCACACAGTTAGTACCTAAAGCATGCTAGTGGGCATCCTCATCATCATTTTCATCATCTTGTCGGAGGTGGGGGTTGGAGCCCCTTGACCCCCGGGTGGGATCGTGGTCCCAACTGGTCAGTTCTCAGGCCTCGTCTCTCTGTCTCTCCCAGGTGGTCCTGCCATCTTACGAAGAAGCCGTGTCTCTGCCATACAAGGTTCCAGAGGGGGGCCCAGCACCACCCCCGTACTCAGAAGTGTGACGCTCGCCAGGCCCCAGCCCTGGTGCTGGGAGGGGCGGAGCTGCCTCGCAATCCGCTTCTTTGCTTTGGTGGCCCCCGTGGCCTGGGTGAACCACCTGGCTGACTTCAGGACCGTCTGCTTGTGTCCCCCTCGCTGGCCTGCTTATCCTGCGGGGCCTGGGAGATGTTCACAATGGGTCAACCCTTTTAGGCTGAATGATTCCTTGGGTCTCGAAAAATTCAGTCCAACAGCCCTTGGCTTCTTTCGATCAGCTCTGACATTGGTCTACATGACTGGTCTTTCTAAAGTCAGTGAGTTTGGTTATGTAACTCTCAACTTGACCAGTTTTACTAAGGGGATGACGAATCAAAAACACGCTTGTCAGTTTAGTGAAAATAATGTGGTCAAATAACAAAGTCCATTGCGTTGATCTGTAAATAGTTGTCAATTCACAGAGCAATTTAGTCACGTAATCATCAGTTGGTCCTCCCCACCAAATACATATGTCCAATTTCTTCCAATAGTTGCTTAAACAATGATTAAGTCAGTCAACCCTCAGTTAATTTAGTGATGACCTCCAATAATAAAAAAAAACTCAAATTAGCCCCCAAACCATTCAATTCAATCTAGTCCAATAACCCAACTGCCTGCTGTGGTCAATTCAGTCCTTTTGAGTCCTGAATAATTGTTCATTCAAATGAAAATGCAGTCAGGCATTTGCCAAAACAGGAAGTAGCAGTTGTTTTAATCATCAAACAGCCCCTACAGACACACAATAGGTTTGCTAAAGAGTTGTCATCCTCAACAACCAGTCACTCACGGCCAGTGTGGTCACATAGCCATGGGTCCTGGGAAACGGGTGTCCTCAGCCGCAGTCATCTCTAGGAACGCACTATCGGCCCATCCTGCAGCCTGTCCACCGCCAGTTAGCTGTAGGCCACCCAGCTCTGCCTGACACTTGGATCAAGCAGAAATTCAGCCCTGAAATCAGGCAAATGCATTTGTTGGACTAAATCCACAGGTTAGTTCAGTCAAAACAGGCAAACCCTTTGTGGGCACAGACCCAGCCCTGGGGGCTTATGTTGGTGGGGCCATAGGGAAGGCTTTGGTACTTGTACCACCTCTTCTGTCTGCCCCTGGGGGCCAGGATTTCTGAGGGCACAGATCCAAAGGTGGAGAGAAGGCCACAGAAGCAGATTCTCTGGGGTCTGTGAGGGGGGTGCAGAGGGAGAGGGCTGTGCAAGGGGCTCCCCATCAACACCCCTTGTGCCACTGCTTTGTGTGATGGGGAAGAAGTTTTAATAAAGCAGCAACACGCTTCTCTTTGGCTCATGTGGTTCCTAAAATATGGTGTGTGGCCAGGGGTGGAAAGTCAACCTTCATCACTCCAACACACACACACACACACACATGCACACACATGCGCACACGCAGATGTGCGTACACACACACACACACGTACGCACACATATACATGCGTGTGCGCACACACACACACAAACTGTTTTTTCCGTCCAGAAACTCACAGAGCCAATGTCCAGGCAGGGAGTGTCATGACCTGGCACTGTTTCTGATCACAAATCATGGACCCTGTAAACACCCTCAGGTTTCCCAGACACGGTATGAACTGCACTCACCGGGACAGCACCCGCCTGGAGCCAGGTCCCATGCTGGGCACTGGGGTGACCACAGTGGATCTGAGTAGCCTCCAGTTACCCTTCAGTCTGGGTAAGAGGAGGCAGAAGCATAAATGATTGTAAATAGCCTGTAATGATTATAAAAACATCATGGGGAAAGTCTGAGGGACCCCGTCAGCCAGAGGAGACTTCTTGGAAGAGGTTTCGCTGAGCTGAAGGATGAAAGGACAGCAGTGAGCACAGTAGGGAAGGATGCTCTGGACTGAAGTGGCAGAGTGTAGAAGGCCTTGTGGAGCGGGGAGAGGAACTAGGGGAGGCAGCCCAGTGTGGCTGCAATAAGGAGGAGGTTGGCAGTGTCTTGGGCCTGGGTTATGAAGAGCCTTTGTGTATGTCAGGGTTCTTTGGCTGCAGGCCCACCCTGGCTAACTTCAGCCAAGAAGGGCACTTATAGGAAGGAGATGGTTGCAAGTAACAGAAAATTTAGTGAACCAAGTTTACTGAAAATAGCAATCGAAATAAATGGTGGTTGTGATGTTTCTTGGCTCACATAAATGAAAATCCAAGGGAATTTCAGCTTCAGGCATGGTTGGATCCAGGAATCAAAATCTTCCATAATCTCTCTTTTCCCACCTCTAGCCTTCTTCCTTTCAGGCTGAGCTGCCTGAGGGTGAAGCTGGAGGACAACATCAGGCAGTCTGAGTTGGGCTGTGTCACCAGCACCAAAGGAGACCTAACAGAACCTTGAATGCCATGGCACGAGTGTGGGCTTATCCTGGGACAGGGGACTCTTTGAGTGCTTTTGGGCAGGGGAGTTACAGGCTTGGACTTGGGTTTTAGGAAGGAAGAGACCAAATTCTGGGACCCATAAAAAGGCTGACGATGTCCCCCTAGAGGGAAAGAGAGAAGGGAATTAAGGGTGCACTGTCCATCTGTCAGAGTTGTCAGCTTTTCTTGAGATTGGCAGGTTTCGTCATGGATTTTACCTGCTCTTTATCCAATGCCCAAACAACTGATAAGGCGAGACTCTAATGGAGATGGACAGCAACCTCCCATTTGTTCACACATGAGGGAACTGAGGCCCAGAGACATCAAATGACTTTCCTGAGGCCACACAGCAGTCAGGGGTTAGACTAAGTGCCTTTTTATTCTACTTGCAAGTGCAGGTTTAAGGGGTTTGGGACGCAGTCTGTGTGAGCTCTTGCTTCTTACGAAGATTCATATGAAGAGAGCCCTCACCTCCAAGAAACCCCCAGCAAGTGGTAACCTGGGGGCAGAGGTCACAGGAGGAGGGGACTGGCCTTGCCTCCAGCCTTGAGTCTTCATCAAAAAGTTGTCAAGGGGCAGTGGCCGAGTGTCCTGAGGACAAACGCTGAGATGACACTCCCATCCTCCTTCCCACTCCCACCCCTGGCCCGAAGCCAAGGAACTGGCAGAGATGTGTAGTGGAATTGTGCCCTGTGGCCAGGCGGCTGTCGGGGAGTGGGGGGACGCTGGCCCGAGGAACAGGAAATAGCTGGGTTTGGGGAAGTCATGTGGCCCGGGCCAAGCCAAGCCAGCCCACCATCACTGGGCAGTCCTCACCGCAGCCCCATCAATGCCCCGTTTGAGGCTTGTACAGGGATCCTTTGACGGGGCCGAGTGACCCACTGAGAGGGCCTATTTGAGCTAGCTGCCCGGAAAAGAGCTGGCCCCAGGAAAGAGGGGCTGCGTGCGAGCTGGGCAGGTGAGGGCCGCCCAGACGGGCCGTCTCTTGGAGGGAAGGAGGGCTGACAAAATCAAGCCCTGTGGCTGAAGGGAGGGAACATCCGTTTCTCAAGGCTGTGACGGTGGCAGAAACAGTCTCGGAGTGGGCTTAGCATGATATCTCTGCGACTCTCCCACTGGCCTCACCAGCAGGCACCACTCGATGCTGCTTCTTGAGGCTCAAGGCGGGCAAGTCCAATGTCACCGTCAGAGTCACCAGCATTGAGGGCGGAGCTGTGCTTGACTCTGACATGCCTGATGGAGACTGAGCTTATCCCTCTGGTCCTTCCAGGCCCCCCTCGGCCACCTTGCCGGTGATCAGAATGATGGCGTGAGGATGACCTTGGAAAGTCCTTTGAAGATGGGGACAGAGGCATAATTACCCTTGTATGCCTGGCACTGAGTTCAGGCCTGGCTCCAGAGGCCTGCACCGCTTATGGTAGAGACTAGGGGTCTGTTGTGGGTGCAGGACCCAGATGGAAGGTGACAGGGAGGTGGTCCAGGTGAGGTACGTTGGGGGCACAAACTCAAGCATGGATTCGCTGTGGGGCTGGATAGATTCATGAGACATTGGGAAGCAGGACTGGGCAGAAGTGAGGAAGAGGAGGGTAATGAGATTGGTGCCCAGGTCTGGAGAGTCTTTGGGACGGTGCTGCCCAGCTCTGAGGTGAGGACACCTGAGAGTGGACAAAAGGAGGTGCAATCATCTTTGTTTGCATGTGAGTTACCTGGGGGACTGCGGGATGGGAGGTGCTCAGGGGCAACTGCATCCACAGGTCTGGAGGCAGGAGCCTGGAGGAGGAGGGTTTCGGATATGAGTGCCACCCATGGACCTGTGAGTGGATGTCACGTGGGTGGGGTGTCATCAGGGTTGGTTTTAAACTAACTTTATTGCAGTGTCGCTGCTTTGCCGTGTTGTGTTCCTTTCTACTGTACAGACAAACGCAGCAGCCATACCTACCCATGTGTCCCCTCCCATCTGGACTTCCCTCTCACTTAGGGCACCACGAAGTAGAGTTCCCGGTGCTTTACAGTATATCCTCATCATTTGTCTATTTCATCAGGTCAGCGCAGTTCAGTCGCTCAGTCGTGTCCGACTCTGTGACCCCGCAGACTGCAGCACGCCAGGCCTCCCTGTCTATCACCAACTCCCGGAGCTTGCTCAAACTCATGGCCATCAAGTCGGTGATGCCATCCAGCCATCTCATCCTCTGTCGTCCCCTTCTCCTCCTGCCTTCCATCATTCCCAGCATCAGGGTCTTTTCAAATGAGTCAGTTCTTCGCATCAGGTGGCCAGATGACTGGAGTTTCAGTTTCAGGATCGGTCCTTCCAATGAATATTCACAACTGATTCCTATAGGAGGGATGTCTATTTTTTACATAGCATCAATAGTGTGTATGTGTCAATCCCAGCCTCCCAATTCCTCCTGCCCAACCCCTCTCCCCCTTGGCATCCATACACTTATTCTCTGCATCTGTGTCTCTTTCTCTGCTTTGCAAATAAGCTCACGTATACCATTTTCAACAGGGTTCACAGAGGTGTTAACCCATCAGCAGGATGTAATGTTGGCCCGTGGCCTCCCAGGGCATGCTCTCACGTGATAGCACATGCCCCCTTGCCCTGTCCAGCCTCTGGCTTCCAACCTTCTTGACTGCTTATAGGGCCTGAGACCCAGACAGCACTTGGTCAGATGACACATGGGAGACAGTGGTTCCCATACTCAGGGGCTGTGACCTGAAGGGGCCATAAGCCGGAAGGGCAACACAGCGACACTGCCCCAGCCTGGGGTGGTGGGAACGGGCACCGCCCCCACGGCCGATGAAGGAGCTCTGCCCTGCTTACGGGCAAGCTTTCCATATTGCGGGGAGATCTGGGGGAGACCAGCAATTCATGCCCAATCTGCCCATGAAATCTCCAACTTGGGGACTTCCCTGGCAGTCCAGTGGTTAAGACTCTGCCCTTTACTGCAGGGAGCCTGGGTTCAAGCCCTGGTCAGGGAACTAAGATCCTGCATGCTATGTGGCGTGGCCAAAAATAAAACAACAAAGAGAGAGAGAGAGAGAAAAAAAGAAATCTCCAGCTTGTAATGAAATAGTCTTAACTCGCAAGGTGAGTAGTTCCCAGGCTTAAGGATGCTGGGTCTGGGTGGTGTGCGAGCACCTGTTCTGCATGTGCAAGGCAGCTTCTGTGGGTCTCTGTGGCCCCTGCCCTCCTGGACGGGCTCTCTGGAGCCAGCACTCACATTCCAACCTCTCCCCTGGGACTCCAGGAGGAAGTGGCCTCCTTAGCCAGCAAGGGCGTTTCAACAGGCAGTGGGCTTGGCAGGGAGCGGCCGACACAGGGGAGCTGGAGGCTTAAATAAACAGAGTCCATCTGGTAAACAGTTTCCCTGCTCCTCCCTGGTCCAGGTGGTTAAGCAGGACATTGACCTTGAAGCTTCCTCTGCCCACATGCTGTGGGGACAAGCCAGGTTGGGGGACAGCCCAGGCAAAGACCCAGAGATGTTGATCACAGGTCAGAGCGTGGTTCTAGTCTGGAAGTCTCCCCTCTGAGAACTCACAACTGACGACAGACACCACAAGTTGTTCAGCCTTGTCCTTCTTGCCAGGGCCAAGTTACTGACACTTTATATGGAGGTGGAGCTGAATTCTAGCCCGAGGGTGTGGGGAAAAGCCAAGGTATTTTAAGGGGCTACAGGTGGAACCGTGGAGGGAAAAAAATGTCACTGTGCACCTTCCCAGCTCCTCTGCCCCAAGAAGTGATGTCAGGTGCCATAGGGGGAGGGTGGGAAGGAAAGGTTCAGATGTTCCTGGCACTGGGCATCCTTACAGAGGCTGTGGGCTTCCCAGGTGGCTTACGGGTCAAGAATCCAACTGTAATTCAGAAGATGCAGGAGACGGGTCAGGAAGATCATCTGGAGGAGGAGGGCATGGCAACCCACTCCAGTATTCTTGCCTGAGGAATCTCATGGACAGAGGAGCCCGATGTGCTACAGGCCATAGGGTTGCAAAGAAGCTATTAGCAGGCACGCATGCACAGAGGCTGTAGGCGGAACAGCCTCGACACCGTAACATCCCTCTGTTGCCCAGGGTCTCTGTAAGAACAGGGCCAGACCTTGCTCTCAGGTGATCACATTCCACAGGTTGCTTCCCCAGCACCCTTCATCACTGAAGGCACCACAGAGGGAAGGGCGTGAAGACTCGGTAAGCACTTGGCGCAGATTTGCTGTAATTAACACCTAGTCCTTTCCTTGTGACTCAGCTGGTAAAGAATTCGCCTGCAATGAGGGAAACTGGGTTTGATCTCTGGGTTGGGAAGATTCCCCGAAGTATTCTTGCCTGAGGAATCTCATGGACAGAGGAGCCCGATGTGCTACAGGCCATAGGGTTGCAAAGAAGCTATTACGCATGCACAGAGGCTGTAGGCGGAACAGCCTCGACACCGTAACACCCCTCTGTTGCCCAGGGTCTCTGTAAGAACAGGGCCAGACCTTGCTCTCAGGTGATCACATTCCACAGGTTGCTTCCCCAGCACCCTTCATCACTGAAGGCACCACAGAGGGAAGGGCGTGAAGACTCGGTAAGCACTTGGCGCAGATTTGCTGTAATTAACACCTAGTCCTTTCCTTGTGACTCAGCTGGTAAAGAATTCGCCTGCAATGAGGGAAACTGGGTTTGATCTCTGGGTTGGGAAGATTCCCCGGAGAAGGGAAATGCTGCCCACTCCAGTATTCTAGCCTGGAGAATTCCATGGACTGTATGGTCTATGGGGTCGCAAAGAGTCAGACACGACTGAGCAACTTTTCACTTTCACCTCCCCATACTGACCCTGAAGCAACTTTGCCTGAACGGAAAAGTGTTGTATTTCTTTCTTTCTTTTTAAGATCTGGTTTTTATATTTTTTTGGCTTCCCTTGTGGCTCAGCTGGTAAAAATCAGCCTGCAATGCAGGAGACCTGGGTTTGATCCCTGGGTTGGGAAGATCCTCTGGAGAAGGGAAAGGCTACCCACTCCAGTATTCTGGCCTGGAGAATTCCATGGATTGTATAGTCCATGGGTTTGCAAAGAGTCGGACACGACTGAACAACTTTCACTTTTATATTTTTATTAGATATAGGCCTAAATGTGGCATTCCTGGAATATAAGGTTCCAAATCAATTTTTAATTTTCTGAGGAAATGTCATCCTGCTTTACATAGTGGCTGAAATGATGTACACTTCGACCAAAAGGGAACAAAGATCCCTCTTCTTCCACATTCTCACAGATGTTTGGGTTACCTTGTCTTTTTAATGATGATAATTTTAACAGGTGTGAGGAGATACCTTATGGTTTGATTTGCATTTCTCTGATAGTGTGGTCATGTATGGACGTGAGAGTTGGACTGTGAAGAAGGCTGAGCGCCGAAGAATTGATGCATTTGAACTGTGGTGTTGGAGAAGACTCTTGAGAGTCCCTTGGACTGCAAGGAGATCCAACCAGTCCATTCTGAAGGAGATCAGCCCTGGGTGTTCTTTGGAAGGAATGATGCTAAAGCTGAAACTCCAGTACTTTGGCCACCTCATGCGAAGAGTTGACTTATTNGTCCCTTGGACTGCAAGGAGATCCAACCAGTCCATTCTGAAGGAGATCAGCCCTGGGTGTTCTTTGGAAGGAATGATGCTAAAGCTGAAACTCCAGTACTTTGGCCACCTCATGTGAAGAGTTGACTCATTAGAAAAGACTGTGATGCTGGGAGGGATTGGGGGCAGGAGGAGAAGGGGACAACCAAGGATGAGATGGCTGGATGGCATCATGGACTCGATGGACGCGAGTCTGAGTGAACTCCTGGAGCTGGTGATGGACAGGGAGGCCTGGTGTGCTGCGATTCATGGGATTGAGCTGAACTGAACCGGGTCTTCACTGCTGTGCGTGGGCTTTTCTCTAGCTGTGGCGAGCAGGAGTTGCCCTTCAGTTAGGGTGTGCAGGCCTCCCATTGCAGCGGCTTCTCTTGTTGTGGGGCATGGGAGCTAGGCACACAGGTCTCAGTAGCTGCGGCGGGTGGGTTCAGTAGCTGTGGCTTGCGGGCTTGATTGCCCTGTTGCATGTGGGATCATCGCAGACTAGGGGTTGGACCCATGTCCCTTGCATTGGCAGGTAGATTCTTAAACACTGGACCACCAGGGATGCTTTTCTCTCCCCCTGTTCTATGCCCACATATACCACCTAAGGTGGGTAGAATTCTAAGAAGACTCCAATGACCTACGACCTAGTCTAGTGCTCTCCCTCCAGTGTGGGTGGATTCTGGGATTCTGATCAGACAGTCACTCCTGGTTTAGGGTTATCTTATCTGGCAAGTTGACTTTAGGAAAGGGAGATTATTCTGGGTGAGCCAGACTTGATCAGTTTGATCTCTTAAAAGGGACTGGGCTCTTCTGGAAGAGGGGGGTTCGGCATGGGAGAGATGTGAAGGGTGAGAGGCCTTGGGGGAGCCCACGTAACAAGGAATGGCAGGTGGCTCCTGGAAGCTGAGTGTCTCCTGGGTAGCAGCCTGAACGAGGCTGGGGGAGGGGAGCGGAGGGGGGAGGTTCAGTCTGACAACCGCAAGGAACTGAATCCTGCCAGCCACAGTGTGAGCTTGAAAGAGGATCCTGAGATCCAGAAAAGAAGAACAAGGCCTAGTCTTGACTTCAGCTGGACTTCAGCCTTGTGAAGGACTGGTACCCAGACTTCTGACCTTCAGAAACTGTGAGGAACTTTGTTTGCTATGTTCAAGCTGCTCATTTTGTGGTAATTTGTTGCACAGCAAAGGGAAAAGAATGTAGCACTCCTTCCCAGTTTGGAGGAAGTTTTATTTTTCCTCTTCAATCTCTAAGTGGCAGCCGCACCAACAATCTTGCACGTCTGAAGTCTTGGTCAGGGGAGATTCAGAGTTTTGAGACTGAAGGGTGGAACAGGTGAGCCAACCACTGTTTGCACATCCTCAAATGCTCTTCTCAGGTCTCCAGATGCTCTGCTTTGAGGGAAAACAGCAGGGATATCAGGCAGCCAAGAGAGAGGTTAGATACCTCGGAAAAATGAGGGAGAAAATATATTCCGTTCTGCTAGCTAAAGCGTTATGTTGCATTCAGAGCTCTGATTTTTTAAGAGGGAAAGAGACAAATTAAAATGCCACTGGGAGCCGGCATCCATGTGTTGTAAGGGATGGTTGTAGGAAATGAAGTTTTCATTAGAGAAGAGTTGACTCAGTAGGGGTGTGACCGTAATCTTCAGGTTGCTGAACATGGTATGGGGAGACAGGCTCACTCGCTCTCTTAGCTGGATGGACAATACTTTGGGGGACCTCTAAGCTCCCTGTCCAAGAGGCTGAACACCATAGGCTGGACATCAGCTTCCCAGGGACAGAGAGAGAATTTACGTTTCTTGTTGGAGGCTGGGTGAGATTGGTGCTTTAGTTATAGCAGAACCACCTGGAGAGCCTAGAAATACAGGTTCCCTGGGTCTGGGATGGAGCCTGGGAATCTCTATCCTCTTCTGAACTATCTTATCCAAACTGTCTGGATAGCTTGGGAGCAACTGAAGGAAATACAAAACAGAGAGTGACTTGCAAGGGCATATGAATGAGAACTGTGCTCAGCACTCCACAGATCCCAGTTGCCCTTGGGGTCCTGTAGGGGCATGTCCCTTTCTAGCCTTCACCTGGGGGTTCTGTTCTTCCCCACCCACTGGCGGGCCCCAAAGCTTTGCCTTCACTTTGCTTAAGTTGCCCCTTGCCCTGCCAGCGCAGATCTTGAGACACAGACTTGGGTGCAGGTTGCTTTTTTGGGAGGTGGTCCCAGGGAGTACAGTGAGAGCAGGAGGGAGGCAGAACAGGGATAGAAGCTAATAAAAATGTGCAGTGATGGAACTTTCCTGGTGGTCCAGGGGTTAGGACTTGGAGCTCCCCGTGCAGTGGGCCTGGGTTTGATCCCTGGTGGGGGAACTAGATCCCAAATGCTGCCAACTAAAGTTTCTGTGTTGCAAGTAAAAAATTCCACAACTGAGACCTGGGGCAGTCAAATAAATAAAAGTAAATGTTAAAAAAAAAAAAAGTGTGGTGAGAGAAGATAGAGGAGGGAGTGACTCATTCTGTGGCAGAGCAGAGATGGGGAAGGCGGGGGGCAGGGAGAGAGACTGGCAACTGTCTGGATTTTGAAGGAGCTTAAATGCCCAGCTAGGTCTGAATATTCATCTAGAGGTGATACAAGACCATCACAAGGTATTTTGCCTGCTCACTTCCTGCCCCTGGAGTCACTCCTTCCCCAGGTAGAATCTGGTGAGGTCCTCTCTCTTTCTGTCTCTTGTCCATGTGGCTGGAGACAAAAGGCTTGGACTTGATGGGTTAGCAAGCTGGTGGCAGCTTTGCAGAGGGCCCATCTTGGACAGCAAGGAGATCCAATCAGTCCCTCCTAAAGGAGATCAGTCCTGAATATTTATTGGAAGGATTGATTCTGAAGCTGAAACTCGAATACTTTGGCCACCTGATGCGAAGAACTGACTCGCTTGAAAAGACTCTGATGCTGGGAAAGATTGAAGGCGGGAGGAGAAGGGGCTGACAGAGGATGAGTTGGTTGGATGGCATCATCGACTCAATGGACATGAGTTTGAGCAAGTTCTGGGAGTTGGTGATGGACAGGGAGGCCTGGCATGCTGTAGTCCATGGGGTGGCAGAGTCAGACACGACTGAGTGATTGAACTGAACTGATTGTGGCCTGAGTGCTTGCTTGTTATTGTCACTTAGCCTGTTCTCTGCTGACTAATACAAGAAGGCACTCTGAGAACCATAAGTACAGGTGGGGCCTGCAGTATCTTTCCTTCTCCACCGTCCTCTGACACTGGCGTTGAGAGTCCAGCTTCATAGGCGAAGGGCAGATCAGTGGGGAGACTCATCTAATGTCAAGACAACTGGCAGGTAACAGAACCGAGCCTCAAGCCCAGCTCTGTCTGCTTCCAAGAGTTTTTTCACTTCATAGGATTCCTTAATATCTGGCATGAGCACTGGTGACAGAAATCAAGATAATTTTCCGTGACATGTAGATGAAAAAGTTAAGTTTAATTCCTTTTGAATTTATTTGAAGGCATATTGGAATAAACATGTAATCTGTACATCAAACCAATGATTTCATGGCTAGCATTTCAAATTAGGAGGAGAAATTTTTGCCCCAAAGTGAGTTGCTTTAAAGTTAGAACGATTCATTAAAAAAAAACCAAAACAGTAAAGGCATACATGCCGAAGAATTGATGCTTTTGAGCTATGGTGTTGGAGAAGACTCTTGAGAGTCTCTTGGACATTAAGGAGATCAAGCCAGTCAATCCTAAATGAAGTCAAGCCTGAGTATTCATTGGAAGGACTGATGCTGAAGCTGAAACTCCAATACTTTGGCCACCTGATGTGAAGAGCCATCTCATTGGGAAATATCCTGATGCTGGGAGAGACTGAAGACAGGAGGAGAAGGGGCCGACAGAGGATGAGATGGTTGGATGGCATCACCGACTCAATGAACATGAGTTTGAGCAAGCTCCAGGAGGCGGTGATGGACAAGGAAGCCTGGCATGCTGCAGTCCGTGGGGTCGCAAAGAGTTGGACACGACTGGGTGACTGAACAACGACAAGTGCGGATCCAGTAAATGGTGATGATGGTTTGGAAGGAGGAAGGGGACAGGCACCCACGGACTGCGCTGCATCGAGAGATACCCAGGTTTGCTCTTCAGGAAGAGAACTGAGCCTGGGCCCAGCATGGGGAGTCCTGCGGGCCTTCCCCGACCCACACTCTGCCCAGAGGCCTCTCGGTGGGCCACTCTCTCCTGGATGAAACACTGAAGGCTTTAAGTCTCCGGAAACCCGAGGTGTGTGAAAACAAGGAGAGGGAACGGGGGAGCCCTTCACGGGCTGCCTGTCTGACTTCAGGAGCAGCCTCGGTGAAGGCGCCTCAACGCAGTTTCTCCTAGGCCAAGACCGGACACACTGTTCCCCATTCTGATTCCTGGGGTAAAATGTTTCACATTTTAAAAACACAAATATTTAGTTTCTTTCCTCAATGTATATATTTAACATCCAGGTCTCCTCCCCCTCCCCAGGCTCCCGCTATGGAATGTTAAAGCTGCCCCTTTGGGGGAAACCCATCTCCGTCCCTGAAAACCTACCTGTAGCATATTTCTGTGGCTTCACTAATGAGCAAAGTGACACAGAGAAGGCGCTTGTGTTCCTCCGAGGAGCCCATAGACCTGCCATTCAGAGACAGAGCTGAAAGAGCTGTTTCACGGCCCAGCTGCGGCCCCGGCCAAGAGGGCTTTGTACCCTGTCCATCGGGAGGGGGCGGTGGGGGGCGAGGAGATTCCAGCTCACGTTCTGCTTGTCCACCTTCAGGATGAGAGTGGTGGGGGACACTCGCCATCGGTCACCGTCGCCCAGCCCTGTCTGACCTCTGCTGGTTAACATGGAAATAGACCCAGTTCTTCACTAGCTCCTTCTTTTCATTCATTTCTTCATTTGCTCACCAGAGATCTGAGATAGGCACCAGGCCAGGCCTGGGGAGTCCACTGGTGACAGATAAGACCCCCGCAGGCAGGGAGCTGGCATCCGCTGGATCAAGGTCGGGGCGGCGGTGGGGGAGCAGGTCCTACATTCATAACACAATTTTGGGAAGTGATATGGGCCACAGTGACCATGCCCTGCGGCATCTCGGGAGGACGGAAGCAGACTTACAGGCTGCAGAAAGACAAGAAGTCAGCGTCAACTGATTGCAGGAGGCGGTGAATTGTGAAAAAATGAAACTAAAATGGAACGTCATTCGACTTCCTCGTTCCCTAAAATAGGGGTCAAAGGGAATGAGACCTGATTTCTAAGCTCGGCTCTGTCTCTAAAGAGGCTGGGTGGCTTCAGGCAAGTCAAGAACCTCTCTGTGCCTGTTTCCTCATCTGACAAATGGGCTAAGGGAGTTGGGCCTGCTGACCTCTCAGGTTTGCTGGGGGAACAAAAGACACAGAGTGACATAGTGAGTGATTGTGCCACATCACACGGGACTGTACAAGGGACTGTTACCTTCATTATCCCTGAAGGTTGTGACAGAGTTGGTTGGATCAGCTGTGCCTGGCAATCACTTTTAAAAAAATGTCCGTACATTTCCTTTTATGGAGGTGTAATTTATATAGAGTGAAATCACAGGTCTTAAGTATTGGTGGTTATACCTCCCCAGAGATGATGATCCTTCAGCCCTGCAATCTCCACTTCTATCCTCTCACTGACTCCTCACATGGTCCCAGTGAGGCAGGCAAGCCAAGAGTTAGCATTCCCTTGTCATCTTGCATAGCAACAAGCTGAGGCTCAGGGAAGCTAAGTCACCAGCTACAAGTCACACAGCTGAAGAGCAGCAGAAGCGAATTTGAACCTGGGTCTCTCAGATGGTCAAGCCCATGCTCTCTCTATCTCATCAACTACTGGACCTGCAGATGACACCGCCCTTATGACAGTGAAGAGGAGCTAAAGAACCTCTTGATGGAAGTCAAACAGGCGAGTGAAAAAGCTGGCTTAAAACTCAGCATTCAGAAAACGAAGATCAGGGCATTTGGTCCCATCACTTCATGGCAAATGGAAGGGGACACAATGCAAACAGTGACAGACTACTTTCTTGGGTTCCAAAATCACTGCAGATGGTGACTGCAGCCATGAAATTAAAAGATGCCTGCTCCTTGGAAGAAAAGCTATGACAAACCTAGACAGCATATTAAAAAGCAGAGATATTACTTTACAGACAGCAGTCATGTATGGGCGTGAGAGTTGGACCGTAAAGAAAGCTGAGTGCCAAAGAATTGATGCTTTTGAACTGTGGCATTGAAGGCTCTTGAGAGTCCCTTGGACTGCAAGGAGATCAAACCAGTCAGTCCTAAAAGAAATTGGTCCTGAATATTCAGTGGAAGGACTGATGCTGAAGCTGAAACTCTAATACTTTCTCTACCTGATGTGAAGAACTGACTCCTTAGATGCTGGGAAAGATTGAAGGCAGGAGGAGAAGGGGATGACAGAGGATGAGATGGTTGGATGGCATCATAGACTCAATGGACATGAGTTTGAGCAAGCTCTGGAATTGGTGATGGACAGGGGAGGCCTGGTGTGCTGCAGTCTATGGGGTCGCAAAGACTCAGACATGACAGAGTGACTGAACTGAACTGGACCTAGATGCAATGATGGGGACCCTTCCTGGTTATATTCCTTTATTTATAGCCCTTTAGTTTTGCCTCGTCTGTGCAGACCCTGAACTGGGCCCGGATGCAGAGATGAATCAACCAGACACTTATCCACTCACGGGTGAGACGGACAAGGTACAAAAGCACAGGGAAGGGGTCCTAACCCAGGGGAGCGGGGAGAGAGATGGGCATGCAGAAGGCGGAGGTACCAGGCTTCCCCCATGCAAGCAGGCTGCCTGAGAGCTCTGGCCTGGGGCCCTCTTCTGGCATCGACACTCAGCTGCACTTAAGATAAGTTACTTCAAAACTCTGGTTTTCAGTTCCTCATCTGGGAAGTGGGGGTAATAGTATTGGTTGCCTCAAAGGGTTATCCAGAGAATTCGATGAGATGGTTCATATAAGACTGCTTGCCCTGGGAGGTGGGCACCATTAGCATCCCCACCTTTCAGATGAGGCACAGAGAGGTGAAGCAACCTGCATACAGTCACACAGCAAGTAGAGAGCACCCAGGTCATCTGGCCCCTAAGTCTGTGCTCTCAACCGTCTTCCCTACTGCCCTGCTCCTAGTGTGCTGTGCTCAATTGATCAGTCGTCTCTGACTCTTTGCAACCCCATAGACTGTATAGCCCACCAGACTCCTCTGTCCATGGGGATTCTCCAGGCAAGAATACTGGAGTGGGTTGCCCCGCCCTCTCTAGGGCATCTTCCCAACCCAGGGATTGAACCCAGGTCTCCTGCATTGTAAGCAGATCCTTTACCATTTGAGCCACCACAGAAGCTCGCCCTGCTCCTACAAGGGGCTCATGTACCTGTTCGCTCCGATATGACTCTGAAAGATTGCTAGGCAGAGAGTGATCAGGAGGAGGGGGCAACATGGGCAGATGGTCCTGTGTGGACAAAGGCTTGAGGAGCACTCAGATCCAGGCGCGGATGGAGAGCAGGGTGTGTGTGGAGAGCCAGCAGACAGGACAGCTGAGGCTGGAGGTGGGGAACTGGGGCTGGAGCTGTAGGTGGGAGAAGAGTGTTGGTGTGGGATGAGGGCGCCGGGCAGGGCTGGGGTGTGAGGCTGTTAGACTCAGGTTTACCTGGGCTCAGTCTGGCAGCTTCGGGCCAGTGCAGGCTCTGGGCCCCGGAGGAGCCACCCTCCACCCACCTGATATTTCCTGGATTCCAGCTGCAGCTTCTGCAGGCAAAGGAGCCCTTGTGGTCAGAGGGGCCTCTGGAACCCAGCGGGGGAGACTCCTTCCCTCCCTCCCTGGCACACACACCTCCATTCAGCCTGGCCCCGCCCTCCAAGGGGGCTGACCCCACGTTAGTGGGGGGCCCGCCTGACTGGTAGGCTGGGCCAGCAGGCAGCGAGGTTGATAAGACCTGGCCCCCACTGGCCCCCACGACTGTGCTGCTACTGCCGCGTGCCAGAACCATGAGGGCGCTCAGCGGCCCCTGCCTCGTGCTCTGCGGCCTGCTGCTGCTGCTGTTCCAGGCCCCATGCGCCCTTGGCCTCGCCCCCCTGTCCAGAGGTGAGGGGGTCCCATGTGAGGTGGGGGATACCGGGCACTGAGACAGAGGCTAAATGGGATCCAGCACGGGCCGGGTGCGGGGGACAGGCAGGGGTGCCCCACAGGGCTGACCCAGGAGCAAACAGAGATGGTGATGAACACAGGGACCAGGGTGGGCTGACCCTGTCTGTTCTGTGCGGAGGGGGCATGAGACGGCTTCTCTCAGCCTGTCTCTGGGCTTCAGAGCTCCCAGGCTGTCCTCAGGGACCAGGCATCCTGCAGGGACCTTGGTCTTCTGGGTCACTGACAGCACAGCCTTCTGTCACCTGGGGCTGCAACCAGGCCCAGGGCTGAGCTCACGACTCTCTGATGACTGCAGATCTGATGGGGGGTGGGGTGGGGCAAGATGACATTCCCCCTTCCACCAGCCCTTCCAGCATATTCTGGACTGGGCTCTCCATGAGCTGTACCACTCTGAGTTTCAGCTGTGAAGACAGAGTCCTATGATGCCCAGCTCCTCCTGTGCAGATGGGGAAACTGAGGCCAGAGAGGGGAGGACCTGTCTAAAACCACACAGTGAGTGAGCAAGCCTCAGAGCCTCGTGGCTCCTGGTCCACTGTTCCATGGTGTGGCCAATGCCCTCTCCATCTCTGGGCCTCAGTTTACCCATTTGTAGCCTCAGCTAAGTGGGGACCAGGAAGCCAAGCTGCAAGGTGATTTCTGAGGTCCCTTGAGGACCTCTGATGTCCAGGCCTGGGGCACCATGGCTGGGAGATAGGACTGTCTACAATACACCTTATCTTTCTTGACTCTTCCTGCATCCCTGCTCGGGAGCAGCCCAGATTTAGTGCAGGACAGAGTGCAGACTTCTGTACTGGCTGCATGGCCAGGCCAGTGTTAACATCAAGCATTAAGTCTATCCTCCCCTCCAGGCAGATGAGAAAAGTGAAGCTTCAAAGCTGCAATGATCTGCCCAAGGCCACAGAGCTAGGACTCGGACTCCGTCTACCTCACTTGGGCTCTGTGTCCCTCCCAGCCCATGGTGCTGCCTCCCAGGCTATTGGAAAGACATCGCTTCCTGGGGTGTGTCTTGGGGGCCCACTTGGTCAGATTGCCAAGGTGGCTGCGAGGAACTCCTGCTGTTTTTCCTGCTCTTAGATACCAGCCAGCAGGCTCTGCGGGACTGGGGCAAACTGGGTGCACTCTGCTGATTCTCTTTGATGCTCAGATGAAAGAGCCCTCATTGACGAATGCTGCATTGGTTTTCAAGGCTGTGCCCGCTGGAAGGCCGACCCTCAGTTCCCTCCTGCCCAGGCAGGGCAAAGAGAATCCCTTGTTTACACTCTGGGCTGAAACCTGACGCATGAAGGCTATCTTCTCCTTTGCTGCCTCTGAGAACCCTACATGCCCAGCCTTGAGCTGGCACCTTACACATATTTTTGCTTGTCCTCAAAGGATTCTGTAAGGAAGGGATCGCCTGCCCATTGTACAGACAGGAAACTGAGGCTCAGAGGGGTGAAGGTGCGTTTGAACCTCTGTCCTTCCTATGGGCTGAGCTGGGGGCCTCTGGCAGGTTGCTGGCCCGGGTGTCCCCATGCTGAAAGCAGGGCCCAGCCAGGCTGATTCGCGTCTGGCCTACTCTGCCTGAGGCCTCGGGTCTGGACCTAAGTGGCCCCTGGTGCCCTGTTCCTTTGTCTGAAGTATTTCTGCTCCATCCTCCCGACCTTTGCCCCCTCCCAGGGCGCCTCTGCCGGACCCGGCCCACCGACCTGGTGTTCGTCGTTGACAGCTCACGCAGCGTGCGGCCCGTGGAGTTTGAGAAGGTGAAGGTGTTCCTGTCCCAGGTCATCGAGTCACTGGACGTGGGGCCCAATGCCACCCGCGTGGGCCTGGTCAACTACGCCAGCTCGGTGAAGCAGGAGTTCCCTCTGCGGGCCCACAGCTCCAAGGCCGAGCTGCTGCAGGCCGTGCGCCGCATCCAGCCGCTGTCCACGGGCACCATGACGGGTCTGGCCATCCAGTTTGCCATCACCAAGGCCTTAAGCGATGCAGAGGGTGGTCGCCCCAGGTCCCCCGACATTAGCAAGGTAGGGGCTCACAGGAACGTGGCAGCCTGCAGCAAAGAAAAGACACAGCTAGGTTTTCAGGGCCAGAAGCCTTGGCCTCAGGAGGGGAGGAGATTGTACGAGGCTGCTCCCCAGGGGACCCAGGGTAGGGATACTAAAAATATTGCTGCCCGCTCTGGCTTCTTATCAAGAATCATCTCAGCGGGCCTCACCACACTCCCTTTCTCCAGATAAAGAAACATGGGCTCAGGAAGGTGAGCTGTATTTCTAACCCAGGCGTGTCAGGTCACTAAGACAGGGGGTCAGGCATCCAGGCCAGGGGAGGAGACTCAGGAATCAGAAGCAGACTCAGGTCAGAAGCAGAGAAGCAGCCAAGGGGGCAGAACGCTGAGTCCCAGACTCCTACAGGGCAGTCTGGAGGACCCGACTTAGGGCAGGCTGGACAGGGGGTGGGTGAGTGCCAGCCGTGGCACCAGAGTCCCTTCCTGTGGCCCTTTCCCAGATACAGCACACAGGGGACTTGTGGGAGGGGAAGTGTTTTCTTCCTAAGGAAGTTAGTGTCTTGGGGAACGGAGGGAGAAAAGGCAGCATCTTCCTTCATTCCGTGGGCATCTATATGGGTACCGCCTCTCTCCCAGGGTATACAAGGGAAGATCAGCACAAGAGAGGAAAAACTTCCACTCTTTAGCTTCTGCCTCTCTCTGGTGGCCAAAAGGTAGAACTGCACCGAGTTGAGTACAGAGGTTCGGCCCTGCCCTGAGTCTTGAGTGATCTCCGAGAGATGGTGATGAACAGGGAGGCCTGGCGTGCTGCGATTCATGGGGTCGCAAAGAGTCGGACACGACTGAGCGACTGAATTGAACTGAACTCGCAAACACCCCCAGGCTGACGAGTGGAGGTGGCTCTGCCCTCAGAGGTCACAGAGCTGTCTGATGGAGGAGGAGACACCCAGAAGCCCTAGTCAGATAGAAGAGCACCTTCGCCACGCCTCTCACTCAGAAGAAACCTTTCTCCTCTTCCACTATCCAAGTTCTTTTTCCCGGGCCTGATATTGGTGGTGGTGGCAGTCATATCCACCTGCCACCGAACAGCTGTGTGACTGGGGCTTGCCACTCCGCCCCTCCGGGTCAATCTCCTTTTATGTCAAT
>SJYT01022398.1:466655-528628 GCA_006410635.1 Cephalophus harveyi
CGTCCTGGGGTGTTGGGTGGGTGGGGGGGGTGCTACTGGAGGACCAAGTGGCCCACTCAGCGTGGGGAGGGAGGCCAGGCCCTCGCACATTCCTCCTCTGCGTCGCAGGTGGTCATCGTGGTGACGGACGGGAGGCCCCAGGACAGCGTGCGGGACGTGTCTGCGCGGGCCCGGGCCGGCGGCATCGAGCTGTTCGCCATCGGCGTGGGCCGCGTGGACAAGGCCACGCTGCAGCAGATCGCCAGTGAGCCGCAGGACGAGCACGTCGACTACGTGGAGAGCTACAGCGTCATCGAGAAGCTGTCCAAGAAGTTCCAGGAGGCCTTCTGCTGTGCGCGGGCGGCGCGGGGCAGGCGATGGGCCAGGCTTGGGGTGGTGCTGGGGGAAGGGAGACTGGGGAGAGGCGATCGGGTGTCTGGGCGGGGCCAGGGCAGGGGCGGGGCTGAGAGTGGACCATTGGGGGCGGAGCCTGGGAAGGAGGCGGCCTATAAGGGGCGGGGACTGAGATTGAGACCACGTTGGGGGGCGGAGCCAGGGCCTTACCTGGGCTGATCCCCACCCAGGCAGAGGTTGAGGGACTTGGGGAGGAGATGCCGCTCAAAAGAGGTTTTTTCTTTTTTTGGAGATAAGAGTCCTGGCAGGGAACATGGGGAGGGCCTGTGCTATTTGGCTGCGGGGTGTGTATGCTGTCTCTTATACACATCTCCACCTGATGTGAAGAGCCATCTCATTGGGAAATATCCTGATGCTGGGAGAGACTGAAGACAGGAGGAGAAGGGGCCGACAGAGGATGAGATGGTTGGATGGCATCACCGACTCAATGAACATGAGTTTGAGCAAGCTCCAGGAGGAGGGGGGTGGAGGGTTGGGATGCCAGAGTCTTCTGCGATGTGGGAAGGTCTGAGGGGGCTTGGGCATCGGGGTGGAGAAAGTTCAGAACCTTTAGCCGGGTGGAGGGGGCAGTGCAAGGATTCTTCTTCACGTGTAAAACAGATCTAGGAAGAGCTTGAGTCTAACTGTGAGAATTCTAGGCCATAATGCACAGTACCACAAATCTGGTGTTTCACAAATATTTGTTGCGCATCTTCTGTGTGCTGTGCTCACTGGTGCATGTTTTGTTCTAGTCATTTGGGATACAACAGTGAACAAAAGGGATTTAGGCCCTGCCCCTCTGGCCTATATAATTTCAGCAGGAAGCTTTAGTTTATTATCAGCAATGCCACCGTCTCCAGGGATGTCAGCCCGGCTGCAGTGATGCTGGCCTGGGCTGAGGGTCTGGAACCCCACCTGGGTGAGGGCCTGAGTGTCCCTGAGCGTATGAGGGGCCATTCTGGCTGAGACAGCCAAGGGCCGGTGACCGTGTGATTCTGTCTCCTGTCGTCCCTGCAGTGGTGTCAGACCTGTGTGCCACGGGCGACCATGACTGTGAGCAGGTGTGTGTCAGCTCCCCGGGTTCCTACACCTGTGCCTGCCGCGAGGGCTTCACCCTGAACAGCGATGGCAAGACCTGCAATGGTCAGTGGGCCGGACACAGGCAGCCTGGGGAGGGTGGCGGGGAGGGGATGGGGCCTTGGCCAGTCCCCAGGAAGCTCACCCGAGCCTCCCTGCTCCTTGCCTCTGGACCAATCTGCGATAGATGTCTTCTCTGGACTTGTGGACACAGAGTGGGAAGGAGAGTGTGGGATGAGTTGAGAGAGTGTATTGGCATGTATGCACTCCAATGTGTAGAGCAGATAGCTAGCTAGTGGGAAGCTGCTGCGGCTTCATGGCTGGCTCAGTGGTAAAGAATCTGCCTGCCAATACAGGCGCTGCAGGAGACACAGCTTCGATCCCTGGGTTGGGAAAATCCCCTGGAGGGGGAATGGCAACCCCCTTTAGTATTCTATCCAGGATAATCACATGGGCAGAGGAGCCTGGTGGACTGCACAGTCTCTGGGGTCATAAAAAGTTGGACATGACTGAGTGACTGAGCAGGCAGGCAGGGGAAACTGCTGTAGAGCTCAGGGAGCTCAGCTCAGTGCCCTGTGATGCCTGGAGGGGTGGGATGGTGGGTGGGAGGGAGGCTCAAGAGGCTTGTGTACACATATAGCTGATTCATGCTGTTGTACAGCAGAAACTAACACGACATTGTAAAGCAATTGTCCTCCAGTTTAAAAGAAAGAGATGTCTTCTAGAGTTCGGTGTTTGCAGTTCTCTTCTCACTGTCCCTCTTTCTGCCACTGTGGATGGTGGGTTTAGTGTGGTGGAAGGAGTTATATAGTCTTGAACTCAAATGTTGGTGCCACTACTTCTGAGTTGTGTGATTTAACCATGTTTAGAGCTTCAGGTTTCAATGCTGGAGCTTAGGCTTCCCAGAGGGAGTTTTGAGGCCCAAATGGGATGATCTGAACAGCTGTTGGGTGTGGTGGGTACCCAGCCACTGGCTGGGATGAATGACTGTGTCCTTAAGCTTCACCTCCCTGCCTTCCTACCCTCTCCAGTCTGCAACAGTGGCGGGGCCAGTTCAGCTACTGACCTGGTCTTCCTCATTGATGGGTCCAAGAGTGTGCGGCCGGAGAACTTTGAGCTGGTGAAGAAGTTCATCAACCAGATTGTGGACACGCTAGATGTGTCGGACAAGTTGGCCCAGGTAGGGCTGGTACAGTACTCAAGCTCTGTGCGCCAGGAGTTCCCGCTGGGCCGCTTCCACACCAAGAAGGACATCAAGGCCGCCGTGCGGAACATGTCCTACATGGAGAAGGGCACCATGACCGGGGCTGCCCTCAAGTACCTCATCGACAATTCTTTCACTGTGTCCAGCGGGGCTCGGCCTGGTGCCCAGAAGGTGGGCATCGTCTTCACTGATGGCCGGAGCCAGGACTACATTAATGATGCTGCCAAGAAAGCCAAGGACCTCGGTAGGTGCTGCTGGGACCCTGAACGCCGCCAACGGTCAGGGGTACACACGGAACAGCTCAGCTCCAGTTTAGCTTAGTGTCTGTTCTGGTGAGTGCCCTAAACCCAGGTTCCATATAAATGAGGTTTGTCCAACTCTTTCTTATACTGATGAGAAAACTGAAGCCCCAGAAGAGTAAGTGGCTTGTTCTGATGGTCTTTTGGTAAGTGAGGCTTGGAACTTTTCCAGTTGAATATTCCCAAGAGCACACCATCTGTTGGCAGGCAACTTCACTTTGGGACAAGCCTGAATCTCAGCTTTATCACCTATTAAATGAAAATTATAGCAACCAGTAGATGGATATTATAAGGGTTACATGAGATTACAAAGTTCTCAGTACAAGGAGTCAGTACAAGTCTGATATATGGTAGCATCTCAGTAAATGTTGATTTCCTCAATGTCTTTGTCCCAGGCATTGTGCCTGCAATTCCAGCATCTGCCGCCAAGAGGTGACTGGTTTTGATTGCCTGGGCATTCCCCAGATTTAGCCATGGTTGCCTGTCCCCATGGTGAAAGTGAAGTGAAGTGAAAGTCACTCAGTCAGTCGTGTTTGACTGTTTGCAACCCCATAGACTATACAGACCAAAATACTGGAGTGGGTAGCCGATCCCTTCTCCAGGGGATCTTCCTGACCTAGGAATTGAACCGGGGTTTCCTGCATTACAAGCAGATTGCCTGCCAGCTGAGCCATCAGGGAATCTGCCTGTCCCCTTGGCCACCATTATTCACCTTGTTCCTCTCGGTAGGCTTTAAAATGTTTGCTGTGGGTGTGGGCAATGCCGTGGAGGATGAGCTGAGGGAAATCGCCTCGGAGCCCGTGGCAGAGCACTATTTCTACACAGCTGACTTCAAGACCATCAACCAGATTGGCAAGAAGTTGCAGAAGAGGATCTGTGTGGGTGAGTGAGACCAGAAAGGGCACTGGTGGGAGGAGCAGGTGGGGCTCTGACGATACGTGTGTGTGTCTATTTGTGTAACGGTCCTGGACTAGATATGGGTGGGGAAAACAGGAGCTGGGATAGCATCATGAGTTGGCAGAATTGGGAGGAGGGCTGACCAACCTGACTTTTCGGTTCAGTCGCTTAGTCATGTCCGACTCTGCCACCCCATGGACTGCATCACGCCAGGCTTCCCTGTCCTTCACCATCTCCGGGTGTTTGCTCACACTCATGTCAATCAAGTCGGTGATGCCATCCAACCATCTCATCCTCTGTTGTCCCCTTCTCCTCCTGCCTTCAATCTTTCCCAACACCAGGATCTTTTCCAGTGAGCCAGTTCTTCACATCAACTGGCCAAAATATTGCAGTTTCAGCTTCAGCATCAGTCCTTCCAATGAACATTCAGGACTGATTTCCTTGAGGGTTGACTGGTTTGATCTTGCAGTCTAAGGGACTCTCAAGAGTTTTCTCTAACACCACAGTTCAACAGCATCAATTCTTCGGTGCTCAGCTTTCCTTATAGTCCAGCTCTCACATCCATACATGACTGGAAAAACCATAGTTTTGACTAGACGGACCTTTGTCAGCAAAATAATGTCTCTGCTTTTTAATGTGCTGTCTAGGTTGGTCATAGCTTTTCTTCCAAGGAGCAAGCATCTTTTAATTTCATGGCTGCAGCCACCATCTGCAGGGATTTTGGAGCCCAAGAAAATAGTTTGTCACTGTTTCCATTGTTTCCCCATTTGCCATGAAGTGACGGGAATGGATGCCACGATCTTCGTTTTTTGAATGTCAAGCTTCAGCATCAGTCCTTCCAATGAACATTCAGGACTGATTTCCTTGAGGGTTGACTGGTTTGATCTTGCAGTCTAAGGGACTCTCAAGAGTTTTCTCTAACACCACAGTTCAACAGCATCAATTCTTCGGTGCTCAGCTTTCCTTATAGTCCAGCTCTCACATCCATACATGACTGGAAAAACCATAGTTTTGACTAGACGGACCTTTGTCAGCAAAATAATGTCTCTGCTTTTTAATGTGCTGTCTAGGTTGGTCATAGCTTTTCTTCCAAGGAGCAAGCATCTTTTAATTTCATGGCTGCAGCCACCATCTGCAGGGATTTTGGAGCCCAAGAAAATAGTTTGTCACTGTTTCCATTGTTTCCCCATTTGCCATGAAGTGACGGGAATGGATGCCACGATCTTCGTTTTTTGAATGTCACGTTTTAAGCCAGCTTTCTCACTCTCCTCTTCTCCTCTGTCTGATTTTTACAGCCAGCAAACATGTACTGAATGCTCTTCCACAGCAGCACTGTTCTCAGTGCTCTCCAAATGTGAAATCATTTAATCCTATTTGGTAGGAATATTGTTATCCCCATTTTAGAGACAGGAAAACCAAGGCCAGAGAGGTGGAACACTTGAGTAACTGGAGGAGCCGGGATTTGAACCCTGCTTCCTCTCCTGGTTCCCAGTGGTAAAGAATGTAGATTCCCCAGTCAGACAGGCCTGGGTTTGCATGTTTGCTTTGACGCTAATCCCAGGGACGGGGGATCCTGGCGGGCTGCCGTCTATAGGGTCGCACAGAGTCGGACACGACTGAAGCGACTTAGCAGCAGCAGCAGCAGCAGCTGCTGCTGGCTCTGGGAAAGTTATTTTCCTTCTTGAGTTCTTCGTTTGTAAAATGGGATTAATAACAAACCCAAAGAGTTGGGGTGAGGAGTCACCAAGATGACCTCGGGGCCCCCGACTACAGCGTGCTGCACATTGTAAGTGACCAGCGTTGGGGAGGCTGTTCAGAAGTTCTTTATCAGGGTTTTGAGGGGTCAGGAAGACATTCTGGGATCGCCCCCTCCGTCACTCCTGGCAGCTCTGTCTCAGGAACTCTACATGTCTCTCTGCCTTCTTGCATCTCCCAGGCCCCACACTCCCCCAGGGCACTCCAGTTCTGGCCCTGAGCAGTGACTACCCGCCTCCCTGGCAGGCAGTCACTCACCATCTCCTTTCCCTTTCCCCACTTTCTGCCCACCCCAGAAGAAGACCCGTGTGCTTGCGAGTCCATCGTGAAATTCCAGACCAAAGTGGAGGGGCTGCTGCAGGCCCTGACCCGGAAGCATATCCTTTCCCAGAAGCCTCTGCGAGGAGGGGGAGCGGTCAGGAGGGCCCCGGTGGCGGGGAGGAGAGAGCCTTGCCCCTTGTGTGGTGGGGTCGGGCAGGCTCCTGCTGAAGACAGGCTGGATCCTGGCCCGGGAGGCTGGCCCTGGCTTTGGTACTGACGAAGGAGAGGCAGAAACCAAGAGCTAGAAGCTGGGCACACACGGAGTCCTGGACACTCTCGGGAAGACGTGGGGCCCATGGACTCCGCTTTCTCAGGCGCTCGGTGACCTGCCTACCCACCAGACTCCTCTCAGATGGGGCTGCACCCCGCACAGCTCCCCGGGCTCAGGCAGGGCTAGGCGGGTACCCAGCAGGCCTCAACCTGCCCCGGGGCAGGGCTGGCCTTTCCAGACCCACCGTAACTGCCGGCTTGTTTTTGGGAAGCACCCTCCTGAGGGCCGTGGATGGGTAAGTTTTGACACTGGCGAAAGCACACGCTGTGGGGAGGGATGGGAGAAAGTCCTGGAAGCGGGGCCCCGTGTGCAGGTGCCACCCCGTCACTGCCCTGCTCCGGGCAGCCCTCGCCTCTCCTTAACTCCCAGTCCACTGGAAGCTGTGAGTAAGCGGCTGGCCGTCTTGGAGAACCGAATCGTCTAAGGCCGCCTGTCCCCAGCGCAGCTCATGGAGCCCTGCGTGTGTCCCCTGGAGCCCAAGTTTCGTCTAGCTTTGCCAGTTCAGCGAGAGGGGTTTGGGAGGTGGGGTCCCAGGACAGGACTGGGCTTCTTCCTCTCTCACCCTTCGAGCCTGGGGGGAGTGTGCGTTTGAGTGTGTGTGCTGGGACAGTGTGCCTGTTAGGGAGCGCACGCACGTGTGTGTGTGTGTGTGTGTGCGCCCAAGGGTAGGCATGTGACTAGGAACATGAGTGAGAACACAGGGGTGAGTGTGGGAGGAACTGCGTTTGCATTTTTTTTTAATCAAAAGCTTAATATATTCCTGTTTTTTTTCAGTTCACTCTTTCTTGACTGCGAGTGCTGTGAATTTCTTTTCTGGTTTCTCTATTCCCTTTTGAAAAACCATTAAATGTGATTTAATGTAAGCACTGAATGAGGCTGGTGGCCGTGTGGTCATTTGGGTGGCAGGAGGAAGAACTTGTAGGGGTGGCAGGCGATGAGTTTGCTCGGAGGAACTCAGCAAAGGTGGCAGCAGGGAGGATGGCCACCGCTCCCCAACCCACACATGTCTGTCCTGACTTTTCAGTTACAGATTCATTGATGAGATCTCTGTTCATCCTCCCAGCAACCTTACCCAGAACAGACTTGAATCATCCCCATTTTACAGATGGGAAACCTGAGCGTCTGAGTGATGAGATGACTTGCTCGTTGGAGAGACAGGGCTCTTGAATCTGGGACTTCGAGACATCAAGAGAAAAAGGCATCAGAGAAGAAGGGCAGTGGCACCCGAGAGGAACATCCATCCATCCATCCATCCATCCATCATTCATTCAGGCAACACACAAAGAGTCTTTGCCCCGTGTCAGGCGGTGGGGAGCTGGTGGCCTGTGGGAAAGACACAGTCTCGTCTCTTCTGTTGGGCAGGGTGCCCTGTTACCCCAGTTGAGAGGTTTAGGTTGCCAGGAGCCCCTGGGATGAGTGAGTGCGTGCGTGTGTGTGAGGTTGGTGATGAGTAGGGTTGCAGCCTAAGCCCGGGCTGGCCCTCTGCTCTCTGCCTGGCACCACACCTTCCCTTGGAGTTCTCTCTCTTGCTTCCGGTTAGCAGCCTCAGCCCCATGCCCAGCACAGACAGTTGCAGCCTCCACCTCGGGGACTGTACCAGGAAGGCCTTTGGCCACCATGTCCCCCCGACTCAGCCACAGGTGCCTCTGGAGTCTCATTCCCGTACCTCCCCCAGGGGAGCTTGGAAGCCATTCTTGTTTAATGGAGCACCTTTAGCATAAGTACTAGACTTACACTTGAAAGCTTGTAAAAGGCTTTTATAAGAAGCTCAGACCATCCTGAAAGATCTTCCTTAGAAGGAAGATCAAGGAGGTAGAACTAACACCACCAGCAACACCCAGGAACTAACCTGTATGTTGGTAAAACAGCACAACCTTCTAAGAGCAATGTAAAAGTCACACAACCTTGCACAGCTTTCACTCTTGGCACAGCCAAATTGGCAAAGCCCTTTTTTTTTTCGTGCCAATCTCTGGACGAGGGTTTTTTCTCATCTGAAGAGGCTCCTTGTCACAGCCCCTGTGGCGATTGCTCAGTTCACACTTCTTGCCTTCTGAGATTATCCCCACAACCCACCCCCAGCATGTCCATGGGGGCAGGGCAGCAGGGTCATGTGGATACAGGATAATCTTGCCTCCTGGACTCAGCTAATTGGTCAAAGGGGGTCACGTGACTCAAGTTGGGCCCATTACTGCCTCTCTTCTGGGCATTTGGAAGTGTGGACCCTAGTTACCTGGCAGCTGCTGCTGGAAATGGGCAGTCTCTCTTCTTCCAGGTGTGCTGAAAGGCTGAGATTGGTGGTTGCCATCGTCAGGAGGGAGTAAAGTAGCATTTGCTGAGTTGCTGATGGCCTTCTAGTCTAAGGCTGTTTCAGTGGCCCGTTGCTGTAAAACAAACCACCTCAAAGTCAACAAGCCACCTTAGGGGCTTGAAGCAACCCCCTGTTATTGTGTGACTCCGTGACTGACTGGGCTCAGTTGGGTGGCTCTTCTGCTCCATCTGATGTTGGCTGCGGCTGCAGTGATGAGTTCCCACCAGGCTGGAACGTCTGGTGTGGCCCACTCACATGACTGCTGCCTCGGTGGAGACAGTTGTCAGATGGGGTCCCTGTCTTTGTCTGTCTTTCTCTCCACGTAGTCTCAGGGCCTTACTTTCTCCATATGGGCTCTTCAGCAGGAGAACTGGACTTCTTACACGGCAGCTCAGGGCTTCCAGAAGTTTCTGAGGCCCAAATTGGCCCTGTATGACTTCCACCACATTTTCTTGGTCAAAGTAGTTATAGGCTAGCTCAAGTTCAAGGGTGGAGAGATAAACTTCACCTCTTCTCCATGGAGGGGGAGTGACAAGGAATTTGTGGCCATCTTTAATCTACCACCTGGGGTCATTCACTGGCCCCCTACTTGGGCCTGGCCACACTCCCTGTCTGGCCATGCATGAGACACCCAGTGAACCTCAGCAAAGTTAAACATGGTCAAATCACTTTCTGTTTCATGCAGCGCAAAAGCCCTGACTTGGCTGTCTCGTCACCTGTATCTCCCCCCAACCCATGTGAGGCCTTGGTCTTCTGGTTCTCCTCTTTAAATTCCGGGAAGTGACTGGAGCATCCTGGCTTCTAGCTCCTCAGCGGCCTGCTAACTTGGCGGAGGCTTTCACCTGAGTCCCGCAGGCTACAAGCGTGGAAGAAAACTACTAGCCTTGCCTCATGGTGGGGTTTCAGAAAGTGAGTAAGGAAAAAATAGGAGGCATTCAGTATGGTGCCCACCCACACTTTGCATCCAGAGTGGAGCTGGCATCACTGATGCCATCTGGGGGTGGTTTCCTGGCCTCAGGAACACACCCACACCTGTCAGCTCCTCAACACCTCCCTTGCTCCCATCTGGCACTGATGTCCCTTGAGATGTTGTGGCCACTTGGCCTCAAGTGGCTGTGCCACTTGCTGGGAAGCCACCCCAGAGGGTGAACCGTGGCTCCCTGCAAGTGTTCTGCTCCTTGGCAGGGAGCTTGGCCCCTCTGTGTTATGTTAGCAGGTGCCCATCCTCTGGCCCCAGCAAGACGCCAAGGCCTTCCCTCTGCTGTGAGTGACAGCCTGAGGGCCAAGGCTCAGGAGGCCAGGCAGGGAGGGGTACCAGCCTGGGGGCCTCTGGGAACAGTGGCCACTCCATCACACAATCACTTGGCAAACTTGTACCACACCAATGCCAGGCCCTTGTCTGGGTGCTAGAGAGAGAGAGAACAAAATAGACTGAGGTCCCTGTGTTCATGGGTGACCTTCCAGCCACGCTTATTTCTGCCTATGTGAGCCTGCACAAGTCACCCTGTCTCCCTGCGAGCCTTAGTTCTTCATCTGTTAAGATGGAGAGATGATCCAGAAGCATGGAATAAATGAGGAGAAATCTCCAAGGAAGCAGGTGGTGTGCACTCAAAGACCAAAAGCTGTGAACACTTCCTTGATGAAATCAAAGAAACGAAGATAGCAAAATACCCAGGGGGAGCCTCTCTGGCCTGGCAGAGACCAAGTATTGGGCCCCGAGTTTCCAGGAAATGTCCCACGGGGAGGTGATGGTAGGTGGTTGTCTTTGGAGTCACACATCCCTGGTGTGAGTCCCTGCAACCCCTTTGCCTTGAACAAACTCCTGCTTTCTCTGATGTCAGCTTCCTCAACAGTAAGCAGGGCAACAGCACGCTTCTCCCAGTGGTCATCACCTAGGCAGACAGAGGGCTTGCTATGGGTGTGGCCAGCCCTGCAGGAATCCCTGGAGGAGGCGGCAGAGGGGCATTTGAGAGGAGTGGGAGGGCCGGACCTGCAGGGAAAATCTGGAAAGTGAGGTGTGTAGGGAGGGAGAGAGGAGCTGAAAAGCGACATGTGCGAGGGAGCTGTGAGTCAGGCTGTGGGTTGCAGGGACAGTTCCTGTCTGCTCCCTCCTTCCTTCCACATTTACTAAGCATCCCCAAAGGCCAAAGGGCTTCCCAGGTGGCTCAGTGGAAAAGAATTCACCTGCCAATGCAAGGAGACACAGGAGATGTGGGTTTGATCTCTGGGTCAGGAAGATCCCCTGGAGGAGGAACTGGCAACCCACTCCACTATTCTTGCCTAGAGACTCCCATGGACAGAGGAGCCTGGCAGGCTACAGTCCATGGGGTTGCAAAGAGTCTGACACGACTGAGCGACTAACACGTACTTTCTTTACTTCTGGTCAACAGACCCTTTTCTTTAATAATTAAAGCAGATGTATAATGTTTGTTTGATAAGACAATGTTTCTTTGATCGAGGGTATGCCACAGAGGCTCATAATGGAGGGTCCAGTCAAGTCATGCAGGGGTGGGGAGGTGTCCTGGAAGCGGTGGACTTGAGCATGGATCTGAAAGTGGTTTAAGAGGAAGGTGAAAAGGGTGGTGGAGAAGAACATGTCAAGAAGGGGGAACAGCATGTGCAAGGTCCCTGAGGCAGAAAGGCACGTGGTCCTCCAAGGGTCTGGATGCAGCTCTACCTGGGGGAGGGGGGACAGTCAGGCGCAGGGACAGGGCCCAAGACCAGACTGGGCAAGGGCTCCATCTGTGGTGGGATGCGAAGCCATGGAAGTGTTTTAAGCAAGGAGGTAAAGGGACCAGATTTATAAATGATCAATAGGACTCCTGTTTCTCTTACAAATCCTTAGATGGAGTGTGAGGTGGGCTGCGAAGAGACCTCAGCTGGGATGGGCACGGACCAGACATCCACGTCACATCCCTGAGCTGGGTCAGGTGCAGGCAGCTGACCTGCCTGTCGGGGTGAGGCAGTGAGACCCGGGCTGGTTCAAACACTTAACTTGTAGGGAGAGTTGAGAAACTGCTTCCGAAGATGGTGCTGGAGGCCCCGATGAACCTGTGCGGTGACCCTCCGAGGCAGTGTGACTGTGTTCCGTGTGATGGGACAAGTCAGTGGAAGAGCTGATTCCTTGGTTTATCTGATGATAAGGCTTTTCTCAAGAACAGCCCGTACTGAGCTCTGCTGCTTGTGATAATGGATGTCAAGCCCAAGTAGGTGCTCGGCAAACCCCAGTGACCTCCCCCGCCCCCAGCCCAGCAGTCAGCAGGCTCACGGTCTAGCTGAGGGTAAACCTAGTCATGGAGAAGCCTGAAGCTGGACCTTGGAGGGCAGAGGGGGCAGGGTCGGACCCCAGAGGTGGGGACTGGTGGGGGCCAGGCAGGGAGTAAGGGCCTCCTCAACAGACTGGGGGTGGAGAAGGGGCCAGCCATAGAGAATGCTCAGAACACAGTGCCAGGGAGGGTTCCCAGAACAAAGGCTGGGGGAGGCCACAGCTCCGAGGCTAGAACCAGTGGGCCTGACGCTGCTATTATGGTCAGGCCTGGCTTTGGCCCCAGTCCAGGCTGAGCTGAGGTGGCTTGGGGACCTGGAGCGTCAGGATTTTCTATGAAAGCAACAAATGGAGAAGGGTGTGTGCCCAGGATATGGCCGTTATGCTGGGGTGGGGAAGGGGGACTGCTTCCTGTTTCCAACATTCCTGCCTGAGGAATTCCGTGCCTGGAGGGAGAGTAAGACACAGCTGGCAGGAGAAGCAGAAGGCTGGTCCACAGGCACCCTGGGACAAAAGAGGGTGTTAGAGCTCCTGGTGGCAAGTGACAGAAACTCTGCAGCAAGCAGCTTAAGCTGGAGAAGGGAATTGGTGGGATCCAGTGGCTGAAGGTGCTGCAGCTGTCTCTTATACACATCTAGATGTGTATAAGAGACAGTTCCTGGCCTCAGGAACACACCCACACCTGTCAGCTCCTCAACACCTCCCTTGCTCCCATCTGGCACTGATGTCCCTTGAGATGTTGTGGCCACTTGGCCTCAAGTGGCTGTGCCACTTGCTGGGAAGCCACCCCAGAGGGTGAACCGTGGCTCCCTGCAAGTGTTCTGCTCCTTGGCAGGGAGCTTGGCCCCTCTGTGTTATGTTAGCAGGTGCCCATCCTCTGGCCCCAGCAAGACGCCAAGGCCTTCCCTCTGCTGTGAGTGACAGCCTGAGGGCCAAGGCTCAGGAGGCCAGGCAGGGAGGGGTACCAGCCTGGGGGCCTCTGGGAACAGTGGCCACTCCATCACACAATCACTTGGCAAACTTGTACCACACCAATGCCAGGCCCTTGTCTGGGTGCTAGAGAGAGAGAGAACAAAATAGACTGAGGTCCCTGTGTTCATGGGTGACCTTCCAGCCACGCTTATTTCTGCCTATGTGAGCCTGCACAAGTCACCCTGTCTCCCTGCGGGCCTTAGTTCTTCATCTGTTAAGATGGAGAGATGATCCAGAAGCATGGAATAAATGAGGAGAAATCTCCAAGGAAGCAGGTGGTGTGCACTCAAAGACCAAAAGCTGTGAACACTTCCTTGATGAAATCAAAGAAACGAAGATAGCAAAATACCCAGGGGGAGCCTCTCTGGCCTGGCAGAGACCAAGTATTGGGCCCCGAGTTTCCAGGAAATGTCCCACGGGGAGGTGATGGTAGGTGGTTGTCTTTGGAGTCACACATCCCTGGTGTGAGTCCCTGCAACCCCTTTGCCTTGAACAAACTCCTGCTTTCTCTGATGTCAGCTTCCTCAACAGTAAGCAGGGCAACAGCACGCTTCTCCCAGTGGTCATCACCTAGGCAGACAGAGGGCTTGCTATGGGTGTGGCCAGCCCTGCAGGAATCCCTGGAGGAGGCGGCAGAGGGGCATTTGAGAGGAGTGGGAGGGCCGGACCTGCAGGGAAAATCTGGAAAGTGAGGTGTGTAGGGAGGGAGAGAGGAGCTGAAAAGCGACATGTGCGAGGGAGCTGTGAGTCAGGCTGTGGGTTGCAGGGACAGTTAGTCTCTCTCCACTCTTGACTCTGTTCTCCACCTCCATGGCCTCAGGCCCCGGCTGGAGACAGCCCATCAGCTCTGCACTGACCCTCTGCCAGCTCCAAGTGTGTGGCCATTCCTGCAGCTCAGTCCCCTTGGGTCTGACGGGTCCTCCGCTCACCCTTGAGCCATCATCGTGGCCAGGGGGAGACAAGGCTGTGACTGGCCAGGCTTGGGGCTCTGCTTTCCCCGGTGATGGGTGAGTTGGCTGCAAGGGATTCTCTAGGTCCAGAAACCTGAGCTTCCCGGTGGCGCTAGTGGTAAAGAACCCGCCTGCCCATGCAGGAGATGCAAGAGATGTGGGTTCAACTCCTAGGTGTGGAAGATTCCCCCTGAAAGAGGAAAGGGCAACCCACTCTTAGAATTCTTGCCTGGAGAATTCCATGGACAGAGGAGCCTGGAGGAGCCCGCAGTCCATAGGGTTTGTAAAGAGTCAGACATGACTGACGTGCCTTATCAGGGATTCTTCAAGGAAGAGGGTTGTGAGATGCAGGGCCTGGAGCAGGGCAGGAGAACTAATGAATAGTCCCAACTAGCGTGGGCAGGGACGCATGGAACCCCTGCTGGAACAGCCCCCGGGGGGCTCCTCATTCTTCCCTGCGTGGGGGGAATGGGGGTGGGGTGGGGAGTGAGCTCATAAAGGACCACGTCTCAGGCTCCAAGGAAGGCAGGGGCTGGCATCCTGGGATCTTTCAAATCCAAACTCTTGCGGCTTGCTCATCTCAGTTCTGCCCACAGCTACCCCAGGTCCCCTTGCCATTCTGCCCCCTCTCTGTGTAATTTCCCCCCATCTCTCTGCTTTCAGTTTGATTAACAGAAAGTTATAAACAAGTCCTAGAAAGAAGGAAAACCAGCATCTCCCCAGGGCAGCTGCAGTGATTTGGCAGAAGGCAAGTTACTCTGTAACTGATATTTTTGGTGGGTTTTTTTTTTTTTTTTTATTTTTGTATAGATAAACAGAGCTAAACTAATTAGGTTTTTTTTTTTCTTTCTTTATTTCCTCAGGTCGTGGCTGACAATAGGAGTCTCTTGGCCCCCCAGTGAATTGGTTACCAGGTTTCAATAAGGGGTTTGTCTTTGTAATTACAGTTCATTAATGGATTTACAAGGGAGGGAAGATGGCAAAGTCCGCTAAGGGGATTGTTTTGCATTTCTCCTCTTTTAATTACACGATTTTCTCCTGAACCAATGCTCTGTGAAAAATGGTAGAGGGTGGGGAAGTCCCAACACCCCATCTGTTCCAGATACAAATGCAGTTAATATGGGAGGAGGCAGGAGATGCTCAGAGCCTCCTGCTACATGAGTATGCTGCCTCCCCGCTCCCAGCGGCTGCGTGGTGGGGGAGGGGAGGAGGGGAGAAAGGGAGGGGGCTCGGCCGCCGTCAAGCTATGCTGGCCTGGGGAGGGCACGGCAGCCTTTGCACATTTAGGCTCAGAATCAGATTTAGATCACTCACTGAATTACCTTTTTTGGATCATCCATTAGGTGCTTTGAAATATACACGCAATTTCGAATTCAAACTTCTTAGTGACCTTTTAAAATATTTTTTTCCCATGAATGGGGAAACCAAGGTTGCCTCTCTGGGGTTCAGACTCACTAGGGTGAAAGGAAGTTCTAGTCCTTCCTCCACAGGTTGGGACCGTGGCAGCTTAACTGGCTTTCCTGCCTTGTTCTTCAGTCCATTTGCACACTGATATCAGAGTGATTGTCCTACAGTGAACATATCAGTCACACATATACCCTTGCTCAAGAACCTTCTCAGGCTCCCTATTATCTTGGAGATAAAATTCTTAGTAGTTGAGCATTCTAGGTGCTGTTAGATCTGGCTGTTGTTCAGACCCATTGGACTATTTCCTACTGTATCCACTCAGCCTTTGCTGATACCTGGGTGACCTAGTTTCCCCAGTTGTGAAATGGACCCCTGACACTGGGCAAGAAGATCTCAAGGATCACTTTGGACCTTGGAGTTAAGGGATTGTACTGGGGCTGGAATTGCAGACCTGGGGCTGCTATGGTGGAAGCCGGCCACAGGATGGCACCATCAGCCCAGGAATGGGGTTCAGCACTCCCCGTGAGCTGGGGCAGGTCCATCACTCTTCACTCTCTGTAGCACCTACCCTAATCCCTTTAAACTGCCCCTCCCTCCTGCACACAGGGGCTCCCAGGAGGGCAGACTGTGGGTGTAAGTCTCAGAGGTGGGTGTTATCTTCCCATTCTCATCGCTCGCTCTGAACCCTGAGAAGGGCCTGGGCTGGAGTCACCTCCTGTCTCGTAGGGCCTGTCCAGGGGCTTTGCTGAACTAGGGGTGGCAGCTCAGTCCTGAAGTTGAGGCAGGGTGGGGGCTAAGCGGGAGGCCCCCAGGAGACATCTTCCTGTTCCCTACCCTCTCTTGTTTGGGTGGGCAGTGGTCACGTCTTCTGTCCCTAAATCAGGGTATGTGTTCAAGCCCAAAATAACTGCAGCCCAGGGAAGGGGTTATTAGAGACCCTGGGGCAGAGGCGACTGGGGGCCCCAAGGCACCTCACAATCCAGGTCCCAGTGCTGTCCCTCCTGCGCTGTGTGCTTCGGGCTCCTCTGAGTCTCAGTTTGCTCACCTAGAAAGTGGGAAGAATGATCCCCCCTGGCCGGGGTGTGAAGACTGAAATGAGCCAGCGTGTGAGAGCCCAGTGCAGGGCGAGGGGCCCGAGGGGCCCAAGACAGAAGCCACATCTTCGTCGGGGTTTGGGTCCAGGACCCCCATCTCAGTCATAGGTCTTCCAGGAGCCCCTTCTCAATCACAGGTCTCCCCCGAGGGCCTCAAGGAGGAGGCATATCTCCTCACATCTAGAACAGCCCTTTCCTGGGACTTCCCTGGTGGTCCAGTGGTTAAGATCTGGATCCCAGTGCAGGGGACATGGGTTCAGTCCCTGGTCGGGGAACTAGGATCCCACATGGCAAACAAGAAAAAAGAAAAAAAAAAAAAAAAAAGAATGGTCCTTTCCTCCCTCATGGAAATCTGCTAACAGGTCAGGGCACAACCCTCTCACTTCCTCCCCAGGTCCCAGGGCCTGAAGTGGATCCTTTCTGTGTCTCCTGCCTCCTTGTAAAGTGTGAGTGGCTGCCTGGCCCAGTGATGGGGCAAGGGGGCTCTGCAGGGGGACGGTCTACAGGGTGGCCACCTGCCTGTGCTCAGACCCTGTGTGGCCACGGCCAGGCCTCCACCGCCCTGAGCTTCACTGCACCGATGCCGTTGCGGGCTGCCCCAGGCGCGCACAAGGCACGTCGTCCCTGGGAACTGACCTTGGAACCCCGGCACCCTCACAACTACAGCCCCTCCGTCCTTTCTAAGGTGCCCACCTGAGGGCTTGTGACTGTGCGGTCACGGCCGAGAATGAGCACAACTCTGCCTCTTGGGGCAGAGTTGCTCCAAGTTGCTATTGAGAATCCTGTGTGTTGAATGAAAGTGGGAAAGAGTGAAGGCATCCAGGCCATACAGAGCATATCTGCTCCCTTGGTTCCCCTAGCCTTTTAGTGATAATAATAAAACAATTTATAAACTGAAATTTATGGTATATTAACTTGTAGCTCAGCTGGTAAAGAATCCACCTTCAATGGGAGACCCGGGTTCAGTCCCTGGGTTGGGAAGATCCCCTGGAGAAGGGAAAGGCTACCAACTCCAGTATTCTGGCCTGGAGAATTCCATGGACTGTATAGTCTATGGGGTCGCGAAGAGTCGGACACAACTGAGCGACTTTCACTTCACTTCACAATGTACATAGTATAACTATATACTTATATATAACACATTAAGAGATAAAATAAATAAGTCATATAATTATGCAAATAATACATAATATATATATAAATAATATGACTCAATTTATATGAGTTTGAGCAAACTCCGGGAGTTAGTGAAGGACAAGGAAACTTGGCATGCTGCAGTCCATGGGGCTGCAAAGAGTTGGACATGGCTGAGTGACTGAACAACAACAAAAATATAATAATTATGTCGATAATATAAATATATAAACAAAAATACAATAGTATACTTACAGTATAACTATAAATAGTAACTACACGTATAACTCTATGAATAGCTAACATATATCTCTGCTTACTGTGGGCTGTGCTATGCTGTGCTATGCCTTGTCACTCAGTCATGTCGGACTCTTTGCGACCCCAAGGACTGTAGCCCGCTAGGCTCCCCTATCCATGAAGATTCTCTGACTACTGGAGTGGGTTGCCATACCCTCCTCCAGGGGATCTTCCCAACCCAGGGATCAAACCCAGGTCTCTGCATGGCAGGCAGATTCTTTACCAGCTGAACCAGCAGGGAAGCCCTACTATGGGCTAAGCCTTGTCCTAAGAGTGCTAACCTTGTTTATTTCTTACAACCACTTAGGGAAGTACGATTATCCTCATTGTACAGGTTGGGTAAAGTGAGACTCTGAGACCAGAAGGGACCTACAGAGACAAGTAGAGGCTCTGGGACTTGAACTCGGCCTGTCTACCCGACTTGATCCCAGAGTCTTCCTTCCTCCAGGAGGAAACCCCTTCCTAGACTGGGATCCTGGCTCCCCTGATTCCACCTCTGGACCCCCGTCCAGCTTGGTCACATGCCCTCTACCGAGTTGGCTGGAACAGACTCCCCTCCCAGTCCTGGGGCCTCTCTGCCTGCCACCTCCCTCCCCTCTGCCCCCGTGGTGGTGCAGCTGCTGCTTGGGTGTGTGACCACAGCGGGGAAGGCTTTTCCCTCATCTTGGTATCAAATTTTCCCTTGCAGTTTCCTGCTTTAATTCCTGGCAGGAGTCCTTGGCCTGTGGACAGCAATCCCTCCCCACCTCTCTCCTGTGTTTGGTGCAGAGCCAGGAAATCTGTCCTAAGCCTGGGGCTTCCTCCAGGAGCCGGGACTGGTGGGGAGTGGACATCGTGAGCACTCCCATAGGCATCCCACTGGGGCCATCTCAACCTTCTGGTCCCTTCCCCAGGGTCCTCCCTCATGTGGCTGGTGGTCAGCAGGCCCCTCCCCAGCTGCCATGGTGTTTCCCTTTGCCAAGGCCCAGCCTGGGGCAGCAGATGAGGTGGGGCCTCCCCAGGAGAAAGAACTGTCGCTGTCCTGGGCTGGGCTGGGCTGGGAGAGGCCAGGCTGGCTTCACTGCTCAGATGCCACCTCCTCCCCCTCCTCTCTTCTCCAGCAACAGCTGTGGAGTCTCCCAGGGAGGGGGTTCTGAGAGGTGATCACAGGTGGTGCATGGGCAAACATTAATATTCTATATTTTACCAGTCATGTATTTATTTTAATGAATATCAGAAAAAACCTCACAAGCAATTAATGCATTAAACCTTGATTTCATGGATGTTATTGCTCACCGTGAGGCAAATTGAAAAGGGGAGGCCTTTTCAAGTCAAAGGGTCGGACTGAATCAAAATCAATATTGTGCAGGGAGAGGTGTGGGTGGCAATCTCCGGGAGGGCCAGAGAAGCTGCTGGAGCTCGGGAGACACGGAGGAGGCCCACAAGATCCCAGGGTCCAGCCTGGCTCTGCCGGTGGAGGGATGGGGGCACCTTGGGCAGTTTGCTGCACCTCGCGAGCCTGTTTCCTCCTCTGTCACGTGGGGAGGAGCCGTAGCAGCCCGCGGGGCTGTGGTGGGGTGAAACTGGGTGGGTGGGTGGGGGGGCTGGCCTGGAGCTCAGCACTGAGTCATTGCTTGGAGCTGTGGCAGCAGCGCGTGGTGGCATTATTGGTAGTATTAGCATCACTGTGGAAGCCTCAGGAGCTTATTCTGGGTGCCCTGACCCATGGCTTTCAGCCGGGAAGAATCCTCAGCACAGCTCCATGTGAGCAGCCCCCGGCAGGGGCGCCCTGCACGCGTTCACAGCTCTGGGCCAGGCAGGCTGGGTGTCCGTCCAGTTTGGCCACCCACTGGGCTGCTTGGAGCCACCGTATCCTTGACTGTAGCCTTAGACCAAGAGACCCACCTCACAGGGTCATGGCTGTGAAGAGCAGCAAAAAGGGCCGGCCAGGTCTCCAGAACAGTAGGGCTTCTTCTGCACTTCATCCTGAGATTTTGCCTTCTTTTGGGGTGAAGATCTGCTGGTTGGGCAGGGAAAGTTTGGCACAATCTGGGGGGTTCTGAACCAGCTCTGAGTGTTTGTTAGGATGTGTTGTCCTTGACATGCTCATCTATCCACCCATCCATCATCCATCCAGCCTGTATCCATCCTTCACCCATGTCTCATTTATCCATTCATCTATCATCCACCATCCATCCATCTCCAACCATCCACCCCATCCATCCACCCATCCATCCAATAAACCATGGTGGGGGCAGTGGAGCCATGCCAGGGAGTTGGGATGTTACCCTGAACAGTCGCCACGCAGGGTGTGAGGAGGGGAGGAACCTGGGCGGCGTTGGGTCTGAGGGTCCCTCTGGCCACTGTGTGGCTGTGGACAGGGCTGAGGGTGGGAAGAGGCCAGACAGGAAGTGGTGGCTGCAGGCTAGAGGTGGCTCCTGAAGGAACCAGCAGGGAGATCAGAGGGGCCTTGACAAGTGCAGGGTCATAGGGGCTGCATGGGGACTGTGGTGGGAACAGGAGTGTGTGTGTGTGCACGTTGCGGGGGGTGGGGAGGGACACAACCATTGTGGACCAGTGGTTTGACAAGTTGGGCTGTTAGGGGGAAGAGAGGGATACACCTGACAGGGACATGGAGTTCAGGTTGGTTTGTTACAAGATGAGAGACTTGAATACAAACAACTATGAATCAGGTGTGAAGGGAAGGGGGCCACAGCGCTAGACAGAAATAAATACAGACAGATGGATGATAGACAGAGATTAAAGCAGTGCTTCCCTCTCCCCCTGGACAGACTGAGGTGGGGCAGGAGGGGCCTCACGGAGCAGGTCTGGGCCCAGGCAGAGGGAGGATACAAGCTCCAACTTCAGAAGGAGGAAGAGGAGGGGCCTGTGAGTGCTGGCAGGGTGGATTGGTGATGGACGGGGCGGCCTGGCTTGCTGCGATTCATGGGGTCACAAAGAGTCAGACACGACTGAGCAACTGAACTGAACTGAACTGAGGAAGTTTCTAATTTGAGGCTTGGGTTTTCTTTGGGCAGAGAAGTGAGCTCACCTGCTGAGAAGGGGAGGGGAGGGGCGCCCGAGAGAAGGGCTGAAACAGTCCCCTTGGTGATGAGACCCTTGGGGTAGCTGGGAACTGGGGAGGGGTTGACTCCAGGACCCCCTTGGACTTTGTGGGGGAGTGTGAGCTGTGCGTTTGTGTGTTGGGTCATTGGCAGGGCTCTGGGTTGAACTGACCCCAGGCCACTTCTCAACCCATCCCTTCCACCGCTACACCCGCCCCCCCCCCAAATATTAGCACTAGTTATCCAACCTGGGCTTCCCTGGTGGCTCAGACAGTAAAGAATCTGCCTGTGATGCTGGAGACATCGGTTGGATCCCTGGGTCTCGAAGATCCCCTGGAAGAGGGAATGGTAACCCACTACAGTATTCTTGCCTGGAGAATTCCATGGACAGAGGAGCCTGGTGGGCTACAGTCCATGGGGTCGAAAAGGGTCGGAAATGATTGAGCAACTAACACTACTGCTATCCAGTCTGTGGTCCCTGTGTGCCAGGAGGCCTTCTGTGAAAGGAAGACCCTGCAGTACTGGGCCCAGGAGATGCACAGCCTTCTGGTTTGCCCCTCTCACTTCTGTCCTGCAGCTGGAGGGCGCTTTCTAACAGGAGTATTTCCCTGCCATGCACCAGCTCAAGAACCTTCGGTGGCTCTTAACTGTCTGTGAGCTCAAGCTCAACCTTCTTGGCCTGGAACTTAAGGCTTCTCCAAGTCTGGCTCTGCCTCCTGTCAAGCTGCGGCTTCTTCCTGCTCCCTCCTGACACACCGGCCTGAGTGCTGAAACTGGGATCCAGTCACACTAAGCTTTTTCTCGAATAAGTCAGGCTTTCCTGTGCCTCCTTTCCTCTGCACATGTGCCCCTGCCCAGAATGCCCTTCCTCCTCTGCTGAGGCTGGTGGTAACTTAGCCCCCCTTCCTGCAGTCCTCCCTGGTGCTCCCAGGGGGAGTGCTCCCTGGGGACTCCAGCAGTCCCTCCACCTATGACCATTCTCACTGGACTGGGAGGGCCTTCAGACATCAGGATGGTCTTATCCCTCCTAGTGTCTCCCTCCAGGACCTGCTCAAAGCAGGTTCTAGGTTCCTGCTGTAAATTAGCAAGAGAGTGATTGGATGGTTGGATGGGTGGATGGATGGGTGATGGACAGACAAGTGGATAGGTGGATGAGTGGATGGATGGATTCAGAAAGAGTTAGGAACCAAGAGATCTCCAGGAGAGGAGCCAGCAGAGAGCTCAGAGCACAACCTCAGATCCTGCTTCAGCTCAGGTTTTGCTGTGTGCCAGGCACACAGGTCTCGCTAACCCTCTCGCTATTGCCATAGGGTCATCACTCCCATTTAACAAATGTAGGAACTGAGGCTGAGAGAGGCCTAAGGCATCTAGAAAGTGGATGGGCCACTGTTTGAGCCTCAGTTTCCCACTCTCAGTCCAGGGCCCTTCCTGGAGCTTACAGCTGCGGCCCTGTTGTCTGCCCTCATGGAGCCTGTCTTCAGTTCAGTTCAGTTCAGACCCTCAGTCATGTCTGTCTCTTTGCGACCCCATGGACTGCAGCACACCAGGCCTCCCTGTCTATCACCAACTCCTGGAGTTTACTCAAACTCATATAGTCCAGGGCCCTTCCTGGAGCTTGCAGCTGCGGCCCTGTTGTCTGCCCTCATGGAGCCTGTCTTCAGTTCAGTTCAGTTCAGTCCCTCAGTCATGTCTGTCTCTTTGCGACCCCATGGACTGCAGCACACCAGGCCTCCCTGTCTATCACCAACTCCTGGAGTTTACTCAAACTCATGTCCATTGAGTCGATGATGCCATCCAGCCATCTCGTCCTCTGTTGTCCCCTTCTCCTCCTGCCTTCAATCTTTCCCAGCATCAAGGTCTTTTCAAATGAGTCAGCACTTCACATCAGGTGGCCGAAGTATTAGAGTTTCAGCTTCAGCATCAGTCCTTCCAATGAATATTCAGGACTAATTTCCTCTAGGATGGACTGGTTGGATCTCCTTGCAGTCCAAGGGACTCTCAAGAGTCTTCTCCAACACCAGAGTTCAAAAGCATCGGTGTTGGTTATTTCATGTTTGCATTGATTGGGGCACAAGAAAATCACCTGCTTTGGAGCCAGACAGGCCTGGGTGGGAACCTGGCCCTGTCACTCAACAGCTGGGGACTCGGGCTTGTCATATCATCATGGACATTCAGTGTTCTCATCTGAAAAATGGGGACGTTAACAGAGGCTCCCAGGGCCATTGTGAGGATTGCAGAAGACAGAGTGTGTGAAGTGCCCATCACAGGGGAGGGCTGGGGGCTATTAACACAACCCCCTCCATCTCCCCTTCCTCCCCCTCCTCGCCCAGGTCAGCCCCTCCCTCGGGCCCCCAGGCCCTGGGTTCTCTCCCCTTGGCCCTGTCCCTGGCTGTCTGCGCCGTCACTGTAGCCACCACCTCAGCTCTGCAAGGGGAGGAGGGAGACAGGCCAGGGCGGTGACGAGGCTGCTCGGTTCTCATCTGCCCCGATGCTCTGGCCTCACAGGCGTCTCCCCGCAGGGAGGCAGCCTGGCCTCTGGCCCCTGAGCCGATGGCTGCCCTGCCTTGGCCTGGGAGGGGCGCAGGCTCCTCTTTGTTCACCTCTGATCAGAGGGGCTGGGGAGGCAGCTGCCAGAGACGCTCTTGCCTCCAGTCCGTATGGAGCAGGTTGGCGGGCACCCTTGCCTCCTGGTCCCCAGTAACCCCCCTCCCTCACAGGCAGGTCTCTGTACCCAGACCTTGGGAGATTTAGCCCCAGCCACCCCGGGTTCTCGCCTCCACGGCTAAATCTGTCGGGCTCTAGGCTCCAGGTTCCCTCTCTGACACAGGTTCCCCAGGACCCCCACCTGCCCGCTGAGGTCAGGGTAGGTGGGGGCTGCCCTGGAGGATCGACTGCAGATGCAGCCTCCACAGTTCCAGCCTCTCCCTGCCTTCTCCCATGTGTACCTCCCCGGGATCCAGTTCTTTCCGGAAAAACCAAAGTGAACCCGGCAGGACGTCCGGTGCTCAGAGCCCACTGAGAGCCCAGATTAAACAAGGACTAGCCGTCTATGGGGACGCACAGAGTCAGACACGACTGAAGCAACTTAGCAGCAGCAGCAGCAGAGGAGACCCAACCAGTCCATCCTAAAGGAGATCGGTCCTGGGTATTCATTGGAAGGACTGATGCTGAAGCTGAAGCTCCAATACTTTGGCCACCTGATGCTGATGTGAAGAACTGACTCATTGGAAAAGACCCTGATGCTGGGAGGGATTGGGGGCAGGAGGAGAAGGGATGAGATTGTTGGATGGCATCACTGACACAATGGACATGGGTTTGGGTGGACTCTGGGAGTTGGTGATGGACAGGGAGGCCTGGTGTGCTGCAGTTCATGGGGTTGCAGGGTCGGACACGACTGAGTGACTGAACTGAACTGAGAGGGGAAGAGCTCCACGGAGAGGGCGAGAGGATCAGGGGACACAAACCAAACTGAAAGGAAAGTGTGCTCCTGGCTTCTTGCTCCCCAAGGTGTTTCTTATGAGTGAAACTCACCAGAAAAGGGCTTCCCTTGTAGCTCAGTCAGTAAAGAATCTGCCTGCAGTGCAGGAGACCCGGTTTCGATCCCTGGGTCGGGAAGATCCCCTGGAGAAGGAAATGGCAACCCACTCCAGAATCCTTACCTGGAAAATGTCATGGACACAGGAGATGTGGGCTGCAGTCCATGGGGTCCCAAAGAGTAGGGCACAACTGAGTGACTAACAGTTACTTAAACCAGAAAAATTCCACTTGGTTTCCAAAAACTGTGTCCCTACTCATAATTAACGCTAGAGGAAAAAAATCCCTGAGGTGTTCTTCTGGGACGACATCTCCCCAAAGATTTTCTAATGCTTTTTATTATCTGGGCTTTCAGTTCAGTTCAGTCGCTCAGTCGTGTCCGACTCTTTGCGACCCCATGAATCTCAGCACTCCAGGCCTCCCTTTCCATCACCAACTCCCAGAGTGCACTCAGACTCACGTCCATCGAGTCAGTGATGCCATCCAGCCATCTCATCCTCTGTCATCCCCTTCTCCTCCTGCCCCCAATCCCTCCCAGCATCAGGGTCTTTTCCAATGAGTCAACTTTTCGCATGAGGTGGCCAAAGTACTGGAGTTTCAGCTTTAGCATCATTCCTTCCAAAGAACACCCAGGGCTGATATCCTTTAGAATGGACTGGTTGGATCTCCTTGCAGTCCAAGGGACTCTTAAGAGTCTTCTCCAACACCACAGTTCAAAAGCATCAATTCTTCAGCGCTCAGCCTTCTTCACAGTCCAACTCTCATATCCATACATGACCACAGGAAAAACCATAGCCTTGACTAGATGGACCCTAGTCGGCAAAGTAATGTCTCTGCTTTTGAATATACTATCTAAGTTGGTCATAACTTTTCTTCCAAGGAGTAAGCGTCTTCTAATTTCATGGCTGCAGTCACCATCTGCAGTGATTTTGGAGCCCAGAAAAATAAAGTCTGACACTGTTTCCACTGTTTCCCCATCTATTTCCCATGAAGTGATGGGACCAGATGCCAAGAGTCAACTCTTCGCATGAGGTGGCCAAAGTACTGGAGTTTCAGCTTTAGCATCATTCCTTCCAAAGAAATCCCAGATTCCTAAACAGTGCCTGGACTCTGAACTCCATATTCAGCTATGTCATCAAGCAAACAAGAACATGAAACAAACCTTATAAGATCATTGGATAAGTTAATGACTATATATTAAAGAGTAAAACTATCAATATAAGTAGAGACAATGAAGTGAAATTAAAATATCAGGTCCAGATTCATAGAGACCTAGGTTCAAATCAAAGCTTTTGTACTGTTATATTATGTGATGAGAAAAGTTACTTAAAATTCTCAAGAGCTCAGATTCTATTCTATAATTGTGTATAATAACAATATTTATTGATAAGGTTGTTGGAAGAATCAGATAAGGCAATACTGATATTCATAAAACCATTAATGCAGTTAGATGCACTGGAGAAAAGTGCCATAAGTAAGAACAAGCTCCCAGAACCTTTGACACAGAGTAGAAATGAAAATCATTTTACTCCTAATTTATGCTTTACCATGATCATGAGAAACACTGGGCTGGAAGAAGCACAAGCTGGAATCAAGATTGCCAGGAGAAATATCAATAACCTCAGATATGCAGATGACACCACCCTTATGGCAGAAACTGAAGAGGAACTAAAAAGCCCCTTGATGAATGTGAAGGAGGAGAGTAAAAGAGTGGGCTTAAAGCTCCACATTCAGAAAATGAAGATCATGGCATCNGCACAGATGCATTCACAGACTCATAGGCCCACAGATTCTGAGGATTTAGGAATCTTTACAAAAGACGTGGGACAACATAAAGGCATTCAGAGGAACAGAGTAGAAATAGAAATGTTGGAATCAGGATATTAGCACAGGAAATAACTTTAACCCAACTCCCTCCTGTAATATAGGAAGCTCCCTCTTTGTTGTAAACTTGGACACTTCTAGGGACGGGGAGCTCATCATTTGACAGGGCAAATTGTCTCACTGTTGAGATTTGGCAGCTGCTGCTGAGCCTAAATCTATCCCCATATAAGTCACTCAGCCCTCTCTCCATGGCACTACTCCCTGCCTCCCCCTATTCACCCCAAAATGCTGAATGGGCTAAACAAGTAACAGATATCAAGACAGAAACTAAACTACCTCCTGGCTAAAAACAACGACTTTTGAGGGCAGTGGGGCTGTGGAAGGCATAGGCCGTGACAGCTCCTGGCAACGACACTCACCGCTTCCTTTGGGGCCCTGCTGGAGTGACAGTAAGCCATCCTCGGCCTGCTAGCCCTTATACAGATGCATTCACAGACTCATAGGCCCACAGATTCTGAGGATTTAGGAATCTTTACAAAAGACGTGGGACAACATAAAGACATTCAGAGGAACAGAGTTGAAATAGAAATGTTGGAATCAGGATATTAGCGCAGGAAATAACTTTAGCCCAACTCCCTCTTGTAATATAGGAAGCTCCCTCTTTGTTGTAATAACTTGGACACTTCTAGGGACGGGGAGCTCATCATTTGACAGGGCAAATTGTCTCACTGTTGAGGAGATTTGGCAGCTGCTGCTGAGCCTAAATCTATCCCCATATAAGTCACTCACCCCTCTCTCCATGGCACTACTTCCTGCCTCCCCCTATTCACCCCAAAATGCTGAATGGGCTAAACAAGTAACAGATATCAAGACAGAAACTGAACTGCCTCCTGGCTAAAAACAACGACTTTTGAGGGCAGTGGGGCTGTGGAAGGCATAGGCCGTGACAGTTCCTGGCAACGACACTCACCGCTTCCTTTGGGGCCCTGCTGGAGTGACAGTAAGCCATCCTCGGCCTGCTAGCCCTTATCCTAGCCCTTCAGCTCTGCAGAGGCAGAAACTGTTGTTGTTGTTCAGTCACTAAGTCATGTTCGACTCTTTGCGACCCCATGGACTACAGCATGCCAGGCTTCCCTGTCCTTCACTATCTCCTGGAGTTTGCTCAAACTCATGTCCATCGAGTTGGTGATGCCATCCAATCATCTCATCCCCTGCTGCCACATTCTCCTCCTGCCCCCAGTCTTTCTCAGCATCAGGGTCCTGAAAAGAATCATGGAAAAGGCAAGATCTGCTCCCAGCCAAATCCCAGGCAACAGCAAGAAGAGTGATGTGATGGGAAAACCAGGCACCATCCTGAGGGTGGGAGCTGGATTTCACCAGGCTTTTTTGAATGTTGACAGGGGGTAGAGTGGGTGTGATGGGAAGGGCCAGCCCTTCCGATGAGCCTCAGCCATGATACTGCCCCAAGGCAGAGCTGGAAGTGTGGGCAGACGTCCAAGCTGGAGTCCCAGCTTGCCTCACACTAGGTGTGTGACCTGAGGCAAGCTTCTAACCTCTCTGTGCATCAGGTTCTTATCCAATGTGATCCTAGCCTTGGTCACTCAGGCAGACTTGCTTGCTGCCATCCAGTAATCCATACTTGTATGTTCAGTGTGTGCATTTATTCTTGCTCTCAACCGTTCAGTCCATTCATCCATCCATTCATTCAGGCATCGATTCACTTGTTCCTCCACTTTTCAGTGCATTGGTTCATTCATGCATCCTGGCAGGCTGAATCCACCATCCAGCTTTTCTCCAGCTTGTGGGTGGATAGTTCTGGCCCAAGAAGGACCTCTAACCTTGGGGCCGGTAGAAAACCTGCGATCACTTCCATGTCACTTAAAGGCACTAGAAATTTTAAGGATCTAGGGCATGACTTTATCTGGATCTCATGGCTCCCTACCCTGTCTCCTCCACTTGGTCACTTGGGGACAGAGTGGCCCATTAATGGGCAGATCCTGGAGGGTTGGTCAGAGCAGCCTACCTGGAAGGTTTCTGTGTGCTGTGGACCAGACCACCTGCTGTCTCTGTACCCCAGGAAGTCCCCTCACCACTGGTAAGAGTTGTCTGAGCGCCACAAGCTCGGGGCTGGCTGGATAGTTCAGCTTGTAATGTGTTAGCAGAGAACAGGCCCATCATCCATCCTACTACTCGTGGCCCTTGTTTTGTTGAGGTGTATTTTGGTGTAAGAACACAACTCCTTATTCCAGAGAATTAAAGAGTTCCTTTTCCCTGAAGTGTCCCACTTCTGACTTGGAGGGACTGATGGTTGAAGGCTGAGCCTGGTTCAGGGTCAGCTCTGCTGACCCAGGAGGCGTTGAGATGGATCATTTTCAAAATCTATTTCACTTTTTACCTTGATTGAGGGTCTCCTGTAGCTACGTGCCCACTGGATGGTCACACTCATTGATTTTATTGCCCATATTTGAGTCTCTGAGCCCCGCATGCAAATGTATGCAAGTAACCAGAGGAGTGGGCTGAACCCACAGCCCAGTGGGCGTCCACCTGGGCCGGGCTGACTTCTCTGCTCATCTTTCCCGTGGCAGTCCAGGGAGCAGAGTCTGGAGAGGGCCAGGGACCTGAGAGCCAGCAGCCCTGGGTTCCAATCCCAGCCGCACCTCTCACTGCCCTGTGCCATCCTGGGCGAGTCTCTTCCTCTTGGGGCCATGAGGGCCCCCCACTACACAGCTGGGAGAACACTCTGAGCTCTGTGGGCTCGGGGCCCAAGGAAGCGGGCACTGCAGAAGCAGAGGCGTCTGTGTCAACATGACAATGAATTCTGGGAAGGGAATGATAGTGGCTCAGCCGAAGAAGGTGGAAGGGACTCTGTTCTGTTAGCTCAGCCTAGGACGGGTGAGGAGGAGACAGACAGTCATCCTCTGAAACCCCAGGCCACAGTCTCCAGGCTGCGGGCGTTTGCTCCCTGCAGGGTGAGCCCAGCATGGGCCAGAGTGCCCGGGTGCAAGGCTGGCAGGGAAGGCTCACGTTCAGACAGCCCTACAGTGGGCCTGGCACTGTTCTCGGCTCCTTGAATCCGCAGTCTGCCCTGAGAGGAGGTGGCTGCTACCATGTCCCCCAGTTAATGATGGAACAGCCCAGAAAGGGTTAGAGACTTGCCCAGGGCCTCCCATCTGGGGAGCACCAGGGCCTGGGTTTGGCTCCAGAGTCTGGGCTGTTAGCATGCAGCTGTGTTCACCTTCTCAGGGACCATGACCTCCTCGCCTGCCCCCTCCCTCTGCCCGCCTGTGGGGTTGCCCTCCCCCAGCTGGAGCGGCCTGTCCTGCAGTTTCCGGAACAGCTTTACCCATGCTTGCCCTGGGCCTGGGTACTGGTTGTTCTTTCTAGGTGAGCATCTCTTCTTCTCTCTTCTTCTTCCCCATCTCCTCCTCCTGCCAGGATGAGCCCCTGCTCACCCTCAGGCCCCGGAGCAGACAGCCCCTCCTCAGGGAGCCCCTGACACCCCAGGCTGGCTAGGGTCCTCCTCTGGCCCCCACGTCACCTGTGCTCCCCCATCAGACGCCCCTGCATCCTCATTGTCTGTCTCCCAGGGGACTAGGGGCCTCTCCATCCCCATAGTGAGCATAGGGCCAGCCTCCATCATTTGAACAAGTCTCCTGACCACTTGGAGCCTCAGTGTCCTCATCTGTAAAAGGGGTGAACTCACACCCTCTAGGATGGCCGTGGGATGAAACGAGCCATGTGCAAATACTTGTGCTCCCCAGACACCACTTCCCCCTCTCTCCCTCTTACCTCTTCCCATTCTCATCTGGGCTCTGAGGGGCCCAGGGCTCTCTTCCCCTGCACGGCTCCGCATTGCCCACCTTCCCCTACCTTCAGAGCAAAGCCAATCACAAACTTCCTCCAGGACTCACATTCCTGGAGTTCCGGGCTGGATTAGCAGCCCCTGTTCACACAGGCGTTCTGAACCCAGCCTTTCCAGCCCTGGAGGGGTGTGAGGTGCTGTGACACCCCTGGCTTCTCCCTGTCAGTGTTTCTCTCTTTCTACCCTCCCAGCTTTTTGTCTCCCTGAATCTGAGTGGGTTTTACTGCCACGAATATTTGAAACTCAGGGAGCGAATGACAAGGCTTTATAAAGAGTCTCAGACAAGAGGAGTGAGGCATGGAGAGGGCAGGCCCTAGTGGGAGTCAGAGCTGAAACAGTCAGAGCCAGAATTCAAACTCATTACGGAACTAATGCATGTTTAAAAACACGCATCAAAGGCCGACTGGGTGCCACAATGTGGAATGCCCCCAGTTTAGTGAAAGCCAGCATTATCCAAGGGTCTTGAATGGTCCAACTTAACACCTGTGCCTGGAGCGTCACCTGGCTCTGGGCCGGCTTCCTTCATACACGGATTAGGCTCGTTCTCAAGGCCACGTGAGCAAGAACACACTGTCAGCCCTGTATGACAGAGGATGGCACGGGAGCTCAGAGAAGTGACGGAACTTGAAGACAACTCTGCGAGTGTTGAGGCAGGATCTGGCCCTGGGCCACCGGACTCCCAGTGTGCTCTTTCCAAGAGACTGGAGCCGGGCTCAGCTGCTAGGAGTGGGCCGAGTCACAGGGCGGTGAGGGCGGTGTTAGGACAGGGAGGCCCTGCGGCTGGGCCTGATGGGACGAGAACGCTCATCTCACCCCTGGATGGTCACTGAGGCCGGTGGCTAACTTCCTCCAGGACTCACATTCCTGGAGTTCCGCGCTGGATTAGCAGCCCCTGTTCACACAGGCGTTCTGAACCCAGCCTTTCCAGCCCTGGAGGGGTGTGAGGTGCTGTGACACCCCTGGCTTCTCCCTGTCAGTGTTTCTCTCTTTCTACCCTCCCGGCTTTTTGTCTCCCTGAATCTGAGTGGGTTTTACTGCCATGAATATTTGAAACTCAGGGAGCGAATGACAAGGCTTTATAAAGAGTCTCAGACAAGGGGAGTGAGGCATGGAGAGGGCAGGCCCTAGTGGGAGTCAGAGCTGAAACAGTCAGAGCCAGAATTCAAACTCATTACGGAACTAATGCATGTTTAAAAACACGCATCAAAGGCCGACTGGGTGCCGCAATGTGGAATGCCCCCAGTTTAGTGAAAGCCAGCATTATCCAAGGGCCTTGAATGGTCCAACTTAACACCTGTGCCTGGAGCGTCACCTGGCTCTGGGCCGGCTTCCTTCATACACGGATTAGGCTCGTTCTCAAGGCCACGTGAGCAAGAACACACTGTCAGCCCTGTATGACAGAGGATGGCACGGGAGTTCAGAGAAGTGACGGAACTTGAAGACAACTCTGCGAGTGTTGAGGCAGGATCTGGCCCTGGGCCACCGGACTCCCAGTGTGCTCTTTCCAAGAGACTGGAGCCGGGCTCAGCTGCTAGGAGTGGGCCGAGTCACAGGGCGGTGAGGGCGGTGTTAGGACAGGGAGGCCCTGCGGCTGGGCCTGATGGGACGAGAACGCTCATCTCACCCCTGGATGGTCACTGAGGCCGGTGGCTTCTGCCTCAGAAAATCCCTTGCACTGTTTTGGTTTGGATGTGGGCTCTGCTGCTTAGTGGGGACAACCGCGGACACAGCCTCAACCTCACTGAGACCCAGATTCCTCACTGGAGATGACATAACTTATCAGCTGGGGGCTTTCCAGAAGAGATTGCCTCTAATCTGGGTTTTGCTGGATCAATAGGAGTTTGCCAGGTGAATGAGGAGGAAGAGAAAAAAATAGAATGCATTGGAAATAGGAACCCAATATGGTTCAGGGTAGCATGTCCACCTGAGAGGGTGGGCCAGATCACGAAAGGTCTCGAATGCCAGGCGTAGGGGGAGGACCTCTGCTTATCTTCCTGCTCGGATCTGTTTGTGCCCCTACCTGTCCACTGCATGTTGACACTAGCGATGGCTATCTGCCTGGCTAGATCTGACCCCGTCACCCTGGACACTCTTTTCCAGGTCTCCCCCGGCCGCAAGCTCTGTTGCCTGCAAGTCAGTCCTGACCCAACAGCACCAGTGGAGACTCCGGGCTCTGGAGGACTGAGGTAGAGCAGGTGGGCCATGTCAAGAGCCTGGGCTCTGGAGCCACAGAGACCTGGGTTCAAGTCCCAGTTCCATCACTGACTCACTTCCTTAAGCTTCCCCTGTGACATGGGGGTCTTAATACTGCTCCCAAGAGGTTGTCAAGAAGACAAGATAATAACACTGAGAGCTGCCTTTCACCAAGCACTTAGTAGGTACCAACAGCCCTGTACACGTTTGCCTCCTATAATCTTTTCCACGTCCCATGAAGCTAAGCTTAGCACAAAGCCCAGTGCTTGCTACCTGCCACCTAACCGTCCCCATCTTCCATGGTGTTTATAACTGGCCACTTCCCAACTGGTTGCTGGGACACTTCTTTTCCCTTTGAGCTTGCAAAGAGAACCCTCTTCACTTATGTCCCTGAGGACCGGGGTCCGCCATGGAGCCATCAGGTGGGGTGTGGGGCTGGCTGAGAGTGAATTCTTTATGTGATAACCCCCGCCCCCCCTCACATGGATACCCACACAGAGACACACACACATTCCTCATTCAGATATGCAGGTCGGGCTGGTTAAGTGAGATGATGCTCTCTGCCTCTCCCCCTGGCTCGCTCCTCCTCACCCCCTCAGCAATGCACCGGGTGGCCACACTAGTGCACACACACACCGGGGCACACGCACCCAAGCATGGGTGTGCGCTCTGGTCCCCTGTCTGCTCAGGCAGGTAGGTCGGACTCTTGCCCTCGTTCTTTGGTCTTCCCTCCGTTCTGCAAGCACCCCAGGCGGGGCTGGGGAGGGGTGGGGGGAGGATGGTTGCCACTGCAGGGCCTTGTAAGGACCTCAGGGTCACCCTGAGTGCTATGAGAATGGGAGACCCGGGGGGGAGGGGGGCTTTGAGCAGAGGAGTCACGTGCTCTGACTTGTGTTTGGACGTGCCCGGCTGCTGGATTGAGGTTGAGTGGAGCCTTGGCGGAGCGTGGAGCAGGGAGCCCCTCTGCGCAGCCGTGAGAGAGTCGTGTGGCAGTGGGAGGAAACGGTCAGTGTGGGAACTCTGGAGCTAGAGCCATTGGGATGTGCTGGGGGCTTCTTGGGTGTGGGGAGTGAGAGACAGTGAGCGGTCAAGGTGGACTCTGGGTATTATCCTGAGTGATGAGAAGGAGGGAGCTTCTGTTTCCAGAGATGGGACAGCAGTGGAAGGGGCAGGCAGTGGATGGGATGGCACCACTGGGGACAAGTGACAGTCTGGAGTTCAGTTTCGGGTATTAAGTTTGAGATGCTCATTAAATGGCTGGAAGGAGGGGTTGAGAAGGCAGCTGGATCTAACAAACTGGAATTCCAGGCTGGAGGGAAATGCTTGGGAGTTGTCAGTGGTGGTGGTGGTGGGGGAGGTTATTTAAGCCTTGACACTGGCCTGGTTCATCTAGCAAAGGAGAGCAAATAGAGAAGAGAAGAGGTGTGAACACCTGGCTGGGGGCATCTCCACAGGTAGAGGACAAGGTGACCCTTCTTGGGAGGCCCCCAGACCCAGTCTCAGACCTGCCTGGGAGCCCGTCAGGCAGGGCTTCCGCGCTTGTTCGATGGGGGGTCAGGGGGGAGGTCCAAAGTGTGGGTTGAATGTACTTACTGGACAAGGCCAGATTTAGACACAAAGGATTTTGGAAAATGGTATTTAAAAAACCTCTCAAGTTGACAAGCTACTAGGAATTTTGAAAAAAATCAACCCATTAAATTAATGGCTTGTCTCTCTGTGCTTTTAGAGGGCGGTTATCCTCTCTTCCCCGTGTCTGCTTCCCGTCCTTCAAGGGGTGTTGCACCTCCTCTCTCTCATTCCTTCCCTACCCACTTGAGCTGTAATCAGTGCAGGCAGAGAGCTGGGCTCCCCTGTCCCCTCCGCGGGCCCTGAGCCCCTCCTCTGGGGCCCTTGCTTTCCCCGCCATCAACCAGCCATGGGATGAGCAGCCCCTGGGGCAGATGCCAAAGCGCCCCTCCTCTCCCACCTCCTGTCAGCAGTGAGCGGCTGGGTTTGGGGGTGCAGGCTGGGATGTCCCCTCCCACCCTGGGTGGTTAGGTCCACGTTAATGGCCAACCCAGGATTCTCCCCCGGTGGCTGTGCAGCTTGCTTACCACCCAGGCAGTAAGGAGAGGGGCTGAGCAGGACTCTGAGGCATCTCCTGGGTTCTCAGGTGGGTAGGCCTGAGAGTACCCTGGAGCATGAGTAGGCCCCACCATGTGGGTGGGTGACATGGATGGGAGAGGGGACACAGGCCCCTTGTCCAGCCTTCCTGTCCTTTATCTTCGCAGCTCCGTCCCCACCTCCCCCTGCAGCCCAGGATTCCTTCTTCCCAGGCCTCCCAGTAGACCGGGGCTCCCAGGCCTAGATCCAGTCTGCTCCGACCTGGGTCAAGCATCCTCTTTTGGTCCAGGCCACTTGGGTCAGAGGTGCGGTCACATGCTGCAGACTCTCTGGAGCCCAGAGGAGGTGAGCGTGTCTGGTGAGGACAGAGGATGGTTTCTGGAGGAGGAGAGGGGTTGTTGTGAGTTGGGTGGGTGTCTAGGAAGGGTCGCAAGGGCCCAGAGTTGGCACCAGCTGGGGATTGGGAAATAAGTGGGAGCTTGTTTGGCAGAGAAAAGGAAGAGGGGAGGGTGTGCCGTTTGGAGGGAGTGCCTGTGACACGGTGGAGGCAAGAGAGCCTCCCCGAAGCTGATGCGGCGTTTCGTTTTGTTTCTGTTCTCAGACGAAGAAGAAAAGATCATTTTCAGGAAGATCTTCTCCTGCCCATGATTGTTCAGTTTATTCCTTTACTTGGTGAATGTCGCTCTTCCCCAGGAGACTATCAGTCCCAGGAAGGTGGCCCTGCCTGTCCCCTTCACCTCTATAGTCCCAGGGAAGCCCTGCTGGACCGTGGAAGGTACTCAATTCATGTGAGTGAAACGAATGAATGAATGCTAACAGGAAGCCAAAGTCGCAAAAGAGTAGGAAGTAACAATCACTGGTTTTATGTTTTATTCAAATGGTTGTTCTAAGTATCGTCATCCATAACAACAAATCTTCATCGTACACTTGGTATGCGCTGGGCTCTGTGCTGAGAGCTTTACACCCGTTTTTCTCATTTGACCTTCAGCTACAGCCTTGATGGAGATGAGGGTGCTTTCACGTCTTATGGCGGAGGGCAGGAGACCCTTGGGTGCAAAGTGCTCAGGGGTTGTGCCTGGTGAAGAGAAAGCGGGGACTTGAGGCTTCACCCCTCCTTCCTGCCCAGCCCCCAGTCTCTCTGTGGGACTCCAAGTCCCTCTCAGAACCATACTCCATCTGCCCTCCTGTATGCAGGCCCTGAGCTGGGACCTGGAGATGAGGGACACATGGTCCTATCCCGTGAGGGTCCCACTGTGAGTCAGGGAGAGGCAGTTGTATAATGAGGATGGAGAATGTTGTCTTCAACGATCCTCTTGCCTGGATCTCACTCTGCAGATGGGAAACCGAGGCCCAGATTGGGGCAGGGGCTTGCTTGCTGTAACACAGCCTCCAGGGGGAAGGAATGAGGTGAAGGCGGAAGGTTAGATGCTCTGGGTGAGCTGGGCGGTGTTCATGCACTGAGGGTGCTGGGGTCTAGGGGTTTGGATCCCAGGCTGCTGTCCAGGGCAGCCCAGGCTTGGGCAGCTGCTTGGCCATCTGTGGGGGATCCAAAGGAATTAACAGGACAGCTACGTGGGGATGGATGGAAGGGCGAGATGGCATGAACTGAGGTCATCTTGACATGATGTGAGGCAGGTGGTGGAAAAGAAAAAAAATGGGACAGAAAACCACAGCAGCAATCACCCTGAGTTGGCAAAAGATCGATCAACATGGTATTTGGTCTGTTTTGGAGACCTAGAACTTTCTAAGTGAGGTGTTGTGAGGTTGTCACTTTGTAGGGACAGAGGGAGGGTGGAGGGATTACGCCGGGCATAAGGTCACTGGCAGGGATGGAGGCAGCTTGGTCCATGGACTCCCTGGGGAATCTTCCCACCCTCCTGGAAGGGCTGATGAAGGTCTCTGTGCTTGATCCCCTCCCCGAGCTGAGAGGGGCTCAGTTCAGTTCAGTTGTGCAGTCATGTCTGACTCTTTGCGATCCCATGGACTGCAGCACGTTAGGCTTCCCTGTCCATCACCAACTCCCTGAGCTTACTCAAACTCATGTCCATTGAGTCAGTGATGCCATCCAACCATCTCATCTTCTGTCGTCCCCTTCTCCTCCTGCCTTCAATCATTCCCAGCATCAGGGTCTTTTCAAATGAGTCAGTTCTTTGCATCAGGTGGCCAAAGTATTGGAGTTTCAGCTTCAGCATCAGTCCTTCCAATGAATATTCAGGACTGATTTCCTTTAGATGAGAGGGGCTGGGCAGCAGCAAAGGTACCATGGGCTTGTCTTGGCCACATGGGGATAATGGCCTCATTCCTCAAGGTGCCTGCTTCCTCCAAGGCATGTCCACATTGTTCCCGGCTCACCCTCACGCTCTGCGTGGTGCCAAGCATGTGGGAGATGAAGGAGCAAGCATCAGACCCTTTGCTCTCCCCCACACTCACTCCAGTGTTCCTAGGATAGGGCTGACTCGGCCGATCATACCAGGGTTCATGGCTCACACACACAGTGCCCAATGGGGACTGGCACTCAGGTCCCCGGGTCCCAGAGCAGTTCCAGAGAGTGAGAGATGCCGCCCTTGCGGTGGTTGGGGCTTGGATTCTTGGGACAGAGAGGGTCCCAACCCAGAAGCTCCTTCTACAAAGCATGTCGCTGTCCTGTCTCTGCTGTGTTCCTGGGACCTGTGCTGACCTGGCGCATGGTGAAGTGAAGTGAAAGTGGAAGTCACTCAGACGTGTCCGACTCTTTGTGACCGCATGGATATACAGTCCCTGGAATTCCCCAGGCCAGGATACTGGAGTGGGTAGCCTTTCCCTTTTCCAGGGGATCTTCCCACCCCATGGGTCAAACCCAGGTGTCCTGCATTGCCGGCGAATTCTTAGGCCTGGCTCAGGGTAGGTGCTCAGAATCCACTGCCTGTGCCCGGGGTCTCCTCTGTGTTGCTGGATGGACCTCCCGGATGCTCAAAGGGAGAGCAGCAGAACCATGTGATTCTCAAGGCGCAATCTTGTGGAATTCTCAGCCTCCTCCCTTCAGCCCTGATTGATTCAGCAACTTACCGTGCCAGCGCGGCTCTGGCCGAGCCGCTGACAAGATGACAGGGAGCCAAGGTCTCGGCGCCCTTTGCTCCAGTATTTATCTGCCTGATTTCACGTGGCTGGAGCCCCAGCCGCCACTCAGCTGAAGTGTCCAAATTGTATTAAATCCCAGGACGCAGACGGGCTGGCAACAGGAGAGCACCTGTCATCCACCTCTTGCCCGTCCCCCCTGGTCCCGAGCCTGCAGCTGGGAGGGATCATTGTGCTCTGAGGGCCTGGCTCATTTTACCTACCTGTCTCCATAATCACAGTCTTGGAACTGGAAGCAGTTTTCTCAAGGTGAGACCTGGTGGTGGCTGGGTGTGCACACTCACAGCCTGTGGTCAGCGACGGCCGCCGTGACGGGCCCAGGAGTTTCATGTCCAGACAGCCCTGGGGTGGAGCATCCAGCTGCTGTCAGAGAACACATCACAGGCAGCCGTTGGGCTGGCTTGTTTTCTCCTTTTAGTTTTTTAAAACATGGAATTGAGGCAAGCTCGCTGTAAAAATCCAAGCACTGTAGTAGAGGGTATTTTGAGTGTCTGGTTCCCCCAGCTCCGAAACCCACTTCCAGACGAAACAGCGCAGGCATTGAGGACAATGAGCTTGCTGAAAGATGGCTGCAGAGTCAGGCTTTTGAAATTCACGGTCCCTCAATCCTATTAGCAGCCCCGCAAGGTAAGTTCTGTGGCCCTCTCTTTTTAAGGACAGGCAAAGGGGCTTAGAGCTGGTGCCACCCCCCTGCCCCCGCCCCAGCACCAAGAGCACTCAGCTGGTTCCAGGGCGGGAAGTAGACCCACATCTGTGCGACTCCAAGAGCGTCCTTCCACTCGGCGACACGCCCTGTTGGTGGCTTGGCACATGTCTGTTCCCTCTCAGTGTACGATAACTCATCTTTGTTTTGTAAACACGAGGTTATACTCCGAGCATCATTCTTGCAGCCTGCTTTTTTCATTTTCAGAGAATATTTTCCTACTTGGCTCTGCGCCATTTTTTTTCAGCAGCTGCCCAGTGTCCTTTTCTCGGAGGTGCCTGTGTTGGTTTAGTTGGTCCTTTTCAGGTGAGTGCTTAGGTTGTTTTTGGGTTTCCTGTTACTGCTGGCAGTGCTGTGTGCGTATAACCCCCTGACTTTCTCCCTAAATATTTCCTGCTGTTGCTGTGTGCTGTGTGCATATATTTTCCTTGTCAGATAGTTGAGCAACTTAGATAAAGAAAAATTTCCTTGGGCTACCTTCCTCCACCACTCACCCCTACATTTCAATCTCTTCTCCATAGTAACCACTGTTATCAGAGTGGCATATAATCCTTATGCTTCATTTCCATGCATTTATATACATACATATGCATGTGCTTTTGCTATGGGTCTTTCAAAAAACATGAAAAGTATCATACAATATGCATGTTTTTGCATCTGGCTTTTTTTTTTATTAGTAACATCCCAGGCATTTTTCTACATTAGCACATAGAGCGTTCTCTTATTCTAATGAGGTCATGTGTCATGTTCCATGGCTTGGAAGTGCCACCTTTTTAAAAAAAAGATTTTTGCTTATTTATTTCGGGCTGCACCGGGCCTTCGTTGCTGTGTGCTGGCTTTTCTCTAGTTGCAGCGATTGGGGCCTGCTCTCTAGTTGCGGTGCGCAGGCTTCTCACTGTGTGGGATTCTCTTGTTTCAGAGCACAGGCTCTAGGGTGCCCAGGGCTCGGTAGTAGTGGCACACAACTGCTTGTTGCCCCTCGGCATGTGGGATCTTTCTGGAACAGGGATCAAACCCATGTGCCCTGCATTGGCAGGCGGATCCTTAGCCATTAGACCACTAGGGAAGTCCGCATCATCTTTTAAGAAAACATTTCCCTATTGATAGACATTTAAGTTCCCTTCACCTTTTTTCTCTCCATAAAAAGTGCTGCAATAGAAATCTCTGTGAATGTCTCATCGTGTGTATGTGAGAATGTTTCTCTAGAATCGATACTGAGAAGTGGAACTGCTGAGCTCAAGGGTTTGTCAAGCCGGGTCTTGTCTGAGGTCACAGGAGGCTGGGGAAGGTGTGGGTTGCGGGTTTCAGGTGGCTCTTTCTTATGGGCAGCTTGAAATCAGAGGGCAGGGGATCTGGCCTTTGCCCAGTAGCCCACTCACTCTGGCCTGGTTTTTGGACAGCTCCTGGTGACAGGGCTAACTGCAGGAGGATCTCCGACTGGCAGTTATTTGGACAGAATTTTCAGAACAGCACTGTGGGTCCCCTGTGAGTCCAGCCCCAAACATCATCTGACTTTCTTTTCCTCCCTGCACTGACTGGAGGTTGGACTGACTGATCCAGACTGACTAGTTACTTTGGTGGTTTTTAGTCTGTTTCTACTAGTTAGCTCTAGGAGTGTTTGAGGGGAAAGGTGTAATAAATGGTTCAGCCACCCACCATTGCCTGCATGTAGGTCTATATGTGTTGTTGATTATGTACTTGGTTTGTTTTTAACCTGCTCACTAGCCTCCCCTATTACCAGGTCATACAGCCTTTCCATTTCTGTTCTCCCATCAATTACAATTCTTTGGCCTCCGCACTTCCCAGCTGAGAGCTCGATGGACATGTGACCCAGGCTGGCCAATCAGAGTACTGCCTCCCTACTGGTTCAGGACCCACTCATCAAGGCCTCCGCTGGGGTTTTCTGTTGCTCTCTATGGGAGAAACTCCCCCTTGCCTTTGGAGTAAGAGTTCAAAGTAGACTCTTGGGGTCACCTTCCCTGGCCTTGTGGGTCTTGCCCAAGTGCAGTGGGAGAAACTGAGGTCATCTGGCAGAAAGAAGCAGAGACAGAGATGAGTGTTGATAGAGTGTCCTGAGGGCACCAAGATCTTGATTCCGGCTTTTCTTTTTACTGCCCCCACACTTCTGAGCCCCTTTGTCAGCCTGGGGGCTAATCATCCCCCTTCTAAAGGCCTCAGCTGCTGGGCTGGCCTCTGTTGCTGTGGCCTAGACTCCTGACCAGTATTCGGGGTGGCCTCATGAGGTTGTAAGGGCTCTGGATGGACAGAAAGCAGGGAGGCTGGGGATGAGAATCTCCTCTGACCCAGCTACCTGACCTCAGTACCTCTTCCTTTCTTCTGTCCACTCTGTCTTCTAAAACCCAAATCAAACGTGGTGTTCTCTTTCTTAAAGCTCTTTGGTGGGGGCTTTCCTGGTGGCTCAGTGGTAAAGAATCTGCCTGCCATGCAGGAGATGCAGGTTCGATCCTTAGTCCAGGAAGATCCCACATGCCGCAGAGCAGCTAAGTCCCTGTACCACAACTCCCGAGCCTGTGTCTGCAACAGGGAGAAGACTGCGAGCAGCCCCTGCCAGTCACAGCTAGAGAAACTCTGTGCAACAACGAAGACCCGGCACAGCCCCAGACAAAACAAAGCAACAACCAGACAACGCGTGCATAGCTTCTCCCCATTTTCCTTGGGATCAAGCCCAAACTCCCTCACTGCTGGGGTGGACCTGTGTGGGTCAGCCCTTGCCTGTCACCCAGCACTGGCCACAGCTTAGGTTCTAGCCAGCTTTCTGTTCCGTGTTCAGGCCAGTCTCTCTCCCCCAAGCCTTTGCACATGCTGTTCCCTCGGCCTGGAATACCTTTCCATCACTCTCCTACCTTAACCTCTCCACTATTCTTTACCAGGACAACTCATACTCCTCTTCTGGTTTGTAAGTAAATACCTCTTCCTCCAGGAAGCCTTCCTGTTCCCCTGCTCTGAGCCCCCATAGAATGGCATTATTCAGCTCTGTAGTAATTATTTAACAATCTGTTTTCTGCAGAGGACTCTGGGTTCTATGAAAGCAAGTTCATGTCCATCTTGTTCATTGCTGCATTTCATTAATACCAGCTTCCAGCACACTGTTATTCACTATGTGGGGAATTAATCGACAATGAGCTCTTGTTTAAGGGGCACAAGATGGGGTGGAAAGAGCTTGACTTGGAAACAAAACAGATCTGGTTTCTGCTGCTGCCTGCACACTTTACCATCCTTTGGCAAATTACTTCACGTTTCTGAGACTTATTTCCTGAAATGCTGGTAGCAATATTATTGCCCACCTGTGAGAAATATAGTGAAGGAGCTAGTATGAAGAACTCAAATTTTTAAAGCTACAGGTCAATGATAAGCAGTAAACAGAAATTGTTCTGATCAATATGCTGGTCCTCCCCCTACTCAAGGATGAAACTAACAGCTGAGAGACAGGGGAGGGGAAAGAGAGACACACACTAAGAGCTATAATAATAATAATTATATATATACATATATATAATTATTAAATTGAGCTTATTAATTTTCTCCAGAAGGAGCTTCAGTGACTTTCATTAGATTTGTTGCTAGGTATTTTACACTTTTTTTCCTGCTGTAAATGATATTCCTTTTTATTTTACTGAGGCATGAAAATGCAATTTAGCATTGTATATTGATTTTGTGACCAGTAAACTTGTTAAGTTTCGTTATTTTTGATTCTCTTTTTTGAGGGATAATTGACATAAAATGATAAGATATTTAGTGTATAACATGATTTGATATACACATAAACTGCTTTGTTAATTCTATTTATTTACCTGTAGATTCTTTTAGACGTTCCCCATAGACAATCACATCATCTGCAAATAAGGACAGATTTGTTTCTTCCTTTCACATTTCATTGCTTTTCTTTCTAACCTTTCCAGAGTGGCGGAAGAGACTGTTGTCTCATTCCTTATTTCAAAGGGAAAGCTGTTTTCACTACTATAATGTTTGATATTTGCACTAGATTTTTCAGAAATGCTCTTTATCCTGCTAAGAAAGTCTAATTTATTCTTAGTTTGCTGGGAGTTTGGTCTTGAAGAATACTGAATTTTATTTGCATCTATTGATATTTACACGTTTTATCTTCTTTTAAGTTTTTAATGGGATGTTTACATTAATTAATTTTCTAACTTTAAATCAACCTTGCTGGAATAACCCCAATTGATCATGACATGTTTGTTATTTGTGTATTGCTAGATTTCATATGCTAATATTGTATTTAAGAATTTTACATTTGTGTTCTTGACTGAATTTGGCCTGTGACTTTCCGTTCTCATATTGTTCTTTTCTGGGTTTAGTGGCAAGGTTTTATCAGTTTCATAAATGGGACCTGCTTTTGAAAGATTAGATTTTCTTTATTTATAATGTCTTAGAAATCATGCTGTGGACCATCTGGGCCAGTGTCTTTGTCAAAAGATTTCTACTTCTAATACAGACTCTTTAATTCTTTCATAATATTATACAATTATGCAACAAGACATAAAAATGTCTTGTTGAGTCAGATTTCATAATTTGTATTTTTTACAGGAAGGTCTCTGTGTCATCTGTTTTCAAATTTATTGTCATAAAGTTATTTCTGATATTCTCCTATTTATCTGTTTAATCCTTGTAACTTCTCTTTCCCATTGTTGATGCTGTTTATTTGTGTCTTCTCTCTGTTTACCTTTTTTTCTTATTTCACTCACGCCAGAGACTGGGTTTTTTAGTCATTTCAAAGAATGGATCTTTGGCATTGCCAATCTTCTTTAGTTTATGTTTGCCTTACCCATTCTGTGCCTCTGTTCCCCCATCTACTAAAAGAGCAACAGCAACAGTCTGTGTCTTATATGCTTGTGAAGATTAATTGAGCTAATACATATTAGAATTGTGTTCTCACATAGTAGGCGCTCAGTAGATCAGTTCAGTTCAGTTCAGCTGCTCAGTCATGTCTGACTCTTTGCGACCCCATGGACTGCAGCACATCAGGCTTCCCTGTCCATCACTCCTGGAGCCTGCTCAAACTCATGTCCATCAAGTCGGTGATGCCATCCAACTATCTCTTCCTCTGTCGTTCCCTTCTCTTGCCTTCAATCTTCCTCAGCATCAGGGTCTTTTCCAATGAGTCAGTCCTTTGCATCAGATGGTCAAAGTATTGCGCTTCAGCTTTACCATCAGTCCTTCCAATGAATATTCAGGATTGGTCTCCTTTAGGATTGACTGATTTGATCTCCTTGCAATCCAAGGGACTCTCAAGAGTCTTCTCCAATAGCACAGTTCAAAAGCATCAAATCTTCGGCACTAGGCTTCTTTATAGTCCAACTCTCACATCCATACATGACGGACCTTTGTTGGCAAAGTAACGTCTCTGCTTTTCAATATGCTGTCTAGGTTGGTCATAACTTTTCTTCCAAGGAGCAAGCGTCTTTTAATTTCATTGCTGCAGTCACCATATGCAGGGATTTTGGAGCCCAAGAAAATAAAGTCTGTCACTGTTGTTTCCATTGTTTCCCCATCTATTTGCCATTAAACGATGGGATTGGATGCCATGATCTTTGTTTTTTGAATGTTGAGTTTTAAGCCAGCTTTTTCAATCTCATCTTTCACTTTCATCAAGAAGCTCTTTAGTTCCTCTTCGCTTTCTGCCATAAAGGTGGTGTCATCTGTGTATCTGAGGTAATTGATATTTCTCCCGGCAATCTTGATTCCAGCTTGTACTTCATCCAGTCCGGCATTTCACATGATGTACTGTGCATAGAAGTTAAATGAACAGGGTGACAATACACAGCCTTGACATACTCCTTCCCAATCTGGAACCAGTCCATCGTTCCATGTCTAGTTCTAACTGTTGCTTCTTGACCTGCACACAGATATCTCAGAAGGCAGGAAAGGTGGTCTGATATTTCCATCTCTTTAAGAATTTTCCACAGTTTCCACACAGTCAAAGGCTTTGGTGTAGTCAATGAAGCAGAAGTTAGATGTTTTCTGAAACTCTCTTTTTCAATGATCCAATGGATGTTGGCAATTTGATCTCTGGTTCCTCTGCCTTTTCTAAATTCAGCTTGAACATCTGGAAGTTCTTGGACTTTATTTATAATGTCTTAGAAATCATGCTGTGGACCATCTGGGCCAGTGTCTTTGTCAAAAGATTTCTACTTCTAATACAGACTCTTTAATTCTTTCATAATATTATACAATTATGCAACAAGACATAAAAATGTCTTGTTGAGTCAGATTTCATAATTTGTATTTTTTACAGGAAGGTCTCTGTGTCATCTGTTTTCAAATTTATTGTCATAAAGTTATTTCTGATATTCTCCTATTTATCTGTTTAATCCTTGTAACTTCTCTTTCCCATTGTTGATGCTGTTTATTTGTGTCTTCTCTCTGTTTACCTTTTTTTCTTATTTCACTCACGCCAGAGACTGGGTTTTTTAGTCATTTCAAAGAATGGATCTTTGGCATTGCCAATCTTCTTTAGTTTATGTTTGCCTTACCCATTCTGTGCCTCTGTTCCCCCATCTACTAAAAGAGCAACAGCAACAGTGTGTGTCTTATATGCTTGTGAAGATTAATTGAGCTAATACATATTAGAATTGTGTTCTCACATAGTAGGCGCTCAGTAGATCAGTTCAGTTCAGTTCAGCTGCTCAGTCATGTCTGACTCTTTGCGACCCCATGGACTGCAGCACATCAGGCTTCCCTGTCCATCACTCCTGGAGCCTGCTCAAACTCATGTCCATCAAGTCGGTGATGCCATCCAACTATCTCTTCCTCTGTCGTTCCCTTCTCTTGCCTTCAATCTTCCTCAGCATCAGGGTCTTTTCCAATGAGTCAGTCCTTTGCATCAGATGGTCAAAGTATTGCGCTTCAGCTTTACCATCAGTCCTTCCAATGAATATTCAGGATTGGTCTCCTTTAGGATTGACTGATTTGATCTCCTTGCAATCCAAGGGACTCTCAAGAGTCTTCTCCAATAGCACAGTTCAAAAGCATCAAATCTTCGGCACTAGGCTTCTTTATAGTCCAACTCTCACATCCATACATGACGGACCTTTGTTGGCAAAGTAACGTCTCTGCTTTTCAATATGCTGTCTAGGTTGGTCATAACTTTTCTTCCAAGGAGCAAGCGTCTTTTAATTTCATTGCTGCAGTCACCATATGCAGGGATTTTGGAGCCCAAGAAAATAAAGTCTGTCACTGTTGTTTCCATTGTTTCCCCATCTATTTGCCATTAAACGATGGGATTGGATGCCATGATCTTTGTTTTTTGAATGTTGAGTTTTAAGCCAGCTTTTTCAATCTCATCTTTCACTTTCATCAAGAAGCTCTTTAGTTCCTCTTCGCTTTCTGCCATAAAGGTGGTGTCATCTGTGTATCTGAGGTAATTGATATTTCTCCCGGCAATCTTGATTCCAGCTTGTACTTCATCCAGTCCGGCATTTCACATGATGTACTGTGCATAGAAGTTAAATGAACAGGGTGACAATACACAGCCTTGACATACTCCTTCCCAATCTGGAACCAGTCCATCGTTCCATGTCTAGTTCTAACTGTTGCTTCTTGACCTGCACACAGATATCTCAGAAGGCAGGAAAGGTGGTCTGATATTTCCATCTCTTTAAGAATTTTCCACAGTTTCCACACAGTCAAAGGCTTTGGTGTAGTCAATGAAGCAGAAGTTAGATGTTTTCTGAAACTCTCTTTTTCAATGATCCAATGGATGTTGGCAATTTGATCTCTGGTTCCTCTGCCTTTTCTAAATTCAGCTTGAACATCTGGAAGTTCTTGGTTCACATACTGTTGAAGCCTGGCTTGGAGAATTTTGAGCATGACTTTGCTAGCATGTGAGATGAGTGCAATTGTGTGGTAGTTTGAACATTCTTTGCCATTGCCTTTCTTTGGGATTGGAATGAAAACTGACCTTTTCCAGTCCTGTGGCCACTGCTGAGTTTTCCAACTTTGCTGGCATATTGAGTGCAGCACTTTCACAGCATCATCTTCCAGGATTTGAAATAGCTCTACTGGAATTCCATCACCTCCACTAGCTTTGTTTGTAGTGATGCTTCCTAAGGCCTACTTGACTTCGCATTCCAGGATGTCTGGCTCTAGGTGTATTCTTGCCACCTCTTCTTAATATCTTCTGCTTCTGTTAGGTCCATAGCATTTCTGTCCTTTATTGTGCCCATGTTTGCATGAAATGTTCCCTTGGTATCTCTAATTTTCTTGAAGAGATCTCTAGTCTTTCCCATTCTATTGTTTTCCTCTATTTCTTTGCATTGATCATTGTGAAGGCTTTCTTTTCTTTCCTTGCTTTTCTTTGTAACTTTGCATTCAGATGGGTATATATTTCCTTTTCTCCTTTGCCTTTCACTTCTCTTCTTTTCTCAGCTATTTGTAAGGCCTCATCAGACAACCGTTTTGCCTTTTTGCATTTCTTTTACTTGAGGATGGTCCTGATCACTGCCTCCTGTACAATGTCATGAACCTCTGTATAGTTCTTCAGGCACTCTGTCTATCAGATCTAATTCTTTGAATTTATTTATCACTTCTACTGTATAATCATAAGGGATTCATTTAGGTCGTACCTGGATAGTCTAGTGGTTTTCCCTACTTTCTTCAATTTAAGTCTGAATTTTGCTCAGTAAATACTTGCTCTCATTGCTATTTTTATTATTAATTTTTGCTGTCTCTTATTTCCTTCCTTGCATTTCTTTAGGTTTATTCGGTTCTTCTTCTAACATCTTACTTTGAATACATATCTCTTTCATTTTAAGCTCTTTTCTCAGTACTTAAGGCTCTGAACCTCTAACTCTCACTTTCTCTATACCCATCAGTCTTAATATATCATAGTGTCATTATTATGTTTCAGCAGCAGCAGTGTCATTATTATTTTTCTGCATATATTAAACATTTCCATTATTATTTCTCTTTCAGTTTTGAATTGTTTAGAAATATGGTTAATTTCTTAATGCAAGGACATTTCCCCCATTATCTCTTTCATTATTAGTTTCTAACCTAAGTTCTTTGTGATCTGAGTCCTTGTACCCATCCTTTGACATTTGTGGAGCTTGCATTTGGTTCTGACACATGGTCCAGGCTTTGGTCTATTTGATATATTCTTCTAGCAGTTACTCTAGTTGCTTTAAGATGTCTACTTCAATTAATAAGGTTTAAAGTTAATTGGTATTTTTACACTGCTCCCAAGAAATACGGGAACACTGGGATGCTCTAATCACCTTCTCTCAACTTACCTGGGGTTTTTTATCAGGTGTTTTTGTTCTCTCTTGTTTATTTCTAACCTCTGAAATGAAATTTTATATCGTTATCACACTGTTGTCTTTGATGTTAGAGATGATTATCATTGTTTCAGACATTTAATGTTAGTTTAGGTTTCCCATGTGATAATCAGCATGTCACCATTTCATTTTTTCTCTCAGTCCTTATACTGGGACTCAGTTTCCTTTTGCCCAAACCACGTCCTTCAGAGTGGAGTAATTTTCCTCTTGCCTGAAAAAGGCATGCTTTAGAATTTATCTCCAGCTGGTGTGGATTCTGTTTTTGTTTGTCTGAAAATATCTTTCCTTTTCCCTCCTTAAAGATAGGTTTGCTAGCCTTCTATGTTGACAGCTGCTTTTCCTTAGTGCAATGAATATAGTACTTCACTGTCTTTTTTTTTAGCTTTTATCATTGCTGCTGAGAAGTTATCCATCCTTGTTTTGTAGGCATCTTCCCTCCCCCCTCCCCACCCCTGGATTTTAAAAATAATTTATATTTCATAATACATTTTTATTCCTATAATCATTGTACTGTATATTAGGTTTCCGGGACTTATCTCCTGTTGAAAGTATGTACCCTCAAACATCTCCCCCTGTGGGGAGGAAGTGAGGGAATGGAACAGGAGAGGTGTTGTCTCTGGCTGTTTTTAATATTAATTCTCTCTCTCTCCTGTTGTTTTATTATATGTATTACAGTGTGGTGTGACTATCTTTAATTTTCTCATTTAATGTTTGGGAGATGAAAATTGTTGTCTTCCAGTAATTCTGAATAATTATCTTCAAATAGTTCTTCATTCCCATTGCCTCTTAACCTCTCGTTTTAATATTTTCCGTCTTATTGTCTTTTTGTACTGCATTCTTCAACAGTATTACTTGCCTCACTAATAGTCTCTTCAACTCTTTCTAAAGTGCTCTTTTCTTCGGTTCATTCTAAAATCTGCTTGGTCAATTTTTTTTGAATTTTTTATTGTCTCTTGCTGTTGCTCATATTTTCAATCTTCTCTTTTATTGCATTACACATATTAGACAAAGCTCTTCTGGTTCGTGGCTGATAATCCTGACATCTGGAGTCTTCATGGGTCTGATTCTCTAGTCTTGAGTTTCTGTGATACTTTTTTCCTTGTGTGTGCTGTGAATTTATGGTCCTTAGAGGTTGCATTCTTTCAGTTTGCATTTCTTGCTGCTCATCAATGTGGGGTCACTACCAGCTAAAATGTTCGTTGTTTGAATGATGTTTATCACAAATTTGACTCCAAATTCACTTGAGAATGGGCTTGTAGTTACAACCCTTCGTAAAGTGTTTCTCTCCCTTTACCCGACCCTGAGTTTGAGTCAGACATGTATTTTAGCTGCTCTGCTCTTCTCTTTTCTGTGTGTTTATTCTTTATTCAACCATTCACTGAGGGTGTAGCCCTTTGGGGGTCTCTCTTCATGCAGGAATTCTCTATTAACCCCATCGCCTTGCATGGTGCTAGACTTTGTCTCCTATTGAGGTCTCCAAGATTTTGTAAAACTTTTTTGGGAAAAGCTAGTTAGGGTGCTTCTTGCCTCCTAGGAATTCTGCTATTTCTTTGTTTTTTACTTCTTAGGGTTTCATAATTTTGTGACAGTGCCTTGATGCCTTTAATGAGATTAAAAAGGATCCAGGTTATTTCCATGGGGAGCAGTTGTTTACAGTCCCTGGTCCACCTCTCTGCCAGGTATAGCAGTTCAGGTGGACTAAGTGAGCTGGGCTTTGTAACATGAATGGGAATTTAACAAGTAAAGTATAAGAGAGAGAGTGAACTCTGGAGGTTGGGGGGGAGTGGGGGGTGATGCATGGGAACCGGAAGCTATGTAATGTCTTCTAGAAAAGGCAAATGGGTCAAGACCTGACCCATTTGCTCAACAAGCATTTGTTGATTATCTGCTGACTGAGGACATTTCTATATTTAAACAAATATGAATATCTTATGGATAGAGCATAAATATTTCATAGTATTAGAAATAAAATAAGACTCAGTGCTTGCGTTAGTCAGGGATCTTCAGGGAAATAGAACTACCAGGAGATAGAATCCTTTTTTTTTTTTTTTCAAGGCAATTGCCTGATGAGATGTGGAGGTCTGGCAAATACAGAGTCTTCAAGGTAGGATGTCGGGCTGGAGATCCAGGGAAGAGCTGCTGTTCAAATCCAAAGGCAATCAGCTGGCAGGGGTCTTTCTCCCTTGAGAGAAGTCAGTCTATTCTATTCAGGTCTTCAACTGGACTGGATGAGGCCCTCCCACATTTTGGAGGGCAATCTGCTTTACTCAAAGTCCGTTGGTTCAGTTGTTCATCTCATCCAAAAACACTGTCTCAGAAACACACTCACAATAATATTTAATCAAATATCTGGACACTATGGTTTAGCCAAGTAGACATAAAATTAACTATAACAGTGCATCAGCTTTGGCTTACAACTCCTGAGTCCTGTGTGGGCCACTCTCTCTTTTTCCTTTAAGGTTCTTGGGAGAAAAAGTGTGAAAAACATTGTTCATGGCCCAGAGAAGGGACTCAGGTCTTCTCCTGTGCTGAGTTTGAGCTCTGAAAGGGATAGAAAAGCTGCATGCGGCAGGGACAAATTCAGAAGTCCCGAGATGTAACTGGTCTCCCTTTGCCATGACTTGTCCTGACGTGTCTAGAGCCCCATTCTTCAGGGTGGTAGAAGTATGGGCTCAGTCAGTTCCAGGCTGACTTCTACCATTGCCCAGGATCGTGTCTGATTCCAGGGGCTGTTCTCCACCTCGGTAACTGTGTAAGTGTTTCCCTCCCTCCCCTCAGGGGCAGGGACGTGCAGCTGGGCCTTGTTTGTCTCCAGGACTGCTCCAAGCCAGCTCTCTTCTGGGCTTTCCTCTGCCTGGCTGGGACCTCGAGTATCCTGGGAAGCCATCCACAGCTCCAGCCTCTGGATATTCCCATCATCCCTTTCTTCTCTGGTGTCTTTCCTGCCTGCCTTCCTGGAGCTTCTCCAGAGAAAGATGCTCAGGATCCCTCTGGTCTCAGCTTCCACACACTGTCTGGGGATGTGTGTGGGACATCCTCCTTCCTGGGACACAATACCAAGGGGGCAGTCTGGGAGGAGCCTTCTGCTTAGGAATCCATTCCGCATTCAACACATATTTATTGAGCACTACCTCATGGGAAAAAAAAAAAAAAAAAAATCCTGGCCCTCACACACTTTGCAGTCTAGTTAAGGAGGAGACAGACCATAAATATAATAAAAAGTAAAAATCCATCTTGTATTGGAAGTCAGTGAGGGCGTGAGACGTTCATGTAGGGTAAGGAAGACTGAAATTGCTTGATTGAGGGGGGGTAGAAGTGTAATTTTAAAGAAATGTCTGAGAAAGGCTTTACTGAGAAGGGGACATTTAAGCAAAGGCTGGAAGTAGATAAAGGAGTGAGCTATGTAGAAATCTAGGAGAAGAGTGTTCCAGGTACAGGGAATAGCCAGTGCGAAGGTCCTGGGGCAGGTGTATCTCTAATGATTCAAGGTGTGGTGAAGGGCTCTGAGGCTCAGGTATAATGAGCAGCTGGAAAGTCTCTGCTAGCCTGGGGGCTGAGAGGCAAAGTGGCCAGAGCGAGGGTCGTCTCGGCCTCTGGAAGAACTTAGCCTTGATTCTGAATGAGGAGTGAGTCAGTGGATGGCTTGAGGAGGGCTGACACCATGTGACTCAGATTTTCAGGGTCATTCTGGCTGCTGTGTCTGCAGCAGATTGTAGGGGGCAAGGGTGGGAGCAGGGAGGCCAGCGAGGAAGCTATGGAATAACCTAGGATAGAGATGATGGAGGCTTAGAGGACGGGGTGGCAGCAGTGGGACCTCATCTGAGCACTTATCAGGTGACCTCCCATCCGCTTGCTCCCCTGACCAGGTTCAGCCTTCTCTTGCTTCCATGGAAAGCCCAGCTCACCATCCCTGTGTGTCCTTTCACATCCACTGTTGACACCCTGGGACTTTGACACCTAGGACTTTGCTCGTCAAAAAGCAGGTCCAATTGGCACTCAGTGTCCTGCTAAAAGCCCTTTTTCACGGTCAGCAAAGAGGTCAGAGTGGCTAACTAAAGGCTGAAAAGGGTCAAGGGGTGACTGAAAGTAATACACAAAACATTGGTTACTATTGCAAGGGTCTTGCTCCTGCAGAAATGAAAGATTCATGATAAAGACCTCAGTGGGCAGAGAATTAAGTATATAAGCCCTCAGAAGTGGGCAGAGCCTGTCCTGTAAAGGCAGGAAACTTGACAGGCATGCATGAGGACCGCATCTCTTCAGCAGAAACTGGAGAAGAAGGGTCCCTTCATTTTCAGCTCCTCCCATCCTTCTGCCCTTCCCTGCAATTCGGCACAGTGGCTGAATGGACTCTGGAAGCCGACAGCTTATGTTCACATTCTGGGCTGCACGACCCTGAAGGGGCTGGAAGTCTCGGGAGGGCAGGAGGGAACATGAGGAAAGGAGCAGACCCTGAGGCCTGCCTTTCCACCTTCTTTCCAGCAGCGGTCCCCAAATTCTGAATTCCAGTCAGGCCAGGGCTGGTTGGACCTCTCCATGCTGGCTAGGGGACAGAATGAATCCCACGGGGTGCTGGTCTGTCTGCAGGGTCTGCAGAGCTATGGAGTCCACTTAGGAAGTCCTTGAGCGCTGAGGTGAGCCTTAGATAGAGCAGAATTGAGGGAGAGTTGGAGGAGAATTGCATCAGTTTTGTTTGTGCCTCCATCAGGTTCAGCTTAGGCGGTGGTCTTTTGCATATATGTTTTGCAGTTTTTAAAGATGCATAGGGACTCTTCTATGCCTCTCTCCCCAGGGCTTCAGGCAAAAATACATTTCCTGCAGGGCTACTTAGAAAAAAAAAAAGGGGGGAACAATCTAAACTCGACAAGAGGAGTTTAGTTAACTAAATTATAGACCCTCTGGAATACTTCTCAGGTGATGGAAATATCGTTTACACTCATAAAGGATGGGAAATACTTAGTGCGGAAACAGTGTCAGACTTTATCTTTTTGGGCTCCAAAATCACTGCAGATGGTGACTGCAGCCATGAAATTATACACAAAAATAAACTCAAAATGGATTAAAGATCTAAACGTAAGACCAGAAACTATAAAACTCCTAGAGGAGAACATAGGCAAAACACTCTCCAACATAAATCACAGCAAGATCCTCTGTGATCCACCTCCCAGAATACTGGAAATAAAAGCAAAAATAAAGAAATGGGATCTAATTAAAATTAAAAGCTTCTGCACAACAAAGGAAATATAAGCAAGGTGAAAAGACAGCCTTTGGAATGGGAGAAAATAATAGCAACAGACGCAACTGACAAATAACTAATCTCAAAAATATACAAGCAACTTATGCAGCTAAATTTCAGAAAAATAAATGACCCAATCAAAAAATGGGCCAAAGAACTAATAGACATTTCTCCAAAGAAGACATACAGATGGCTAACAAACACATGAAAAGATGCTCGACATCACTCGTTATCAGAGAAATGCAAATCAAGACCACAATGAGGTACCATTTCACACCAGTCAGAATGGCTGCGATCCAAAAGTCTATAAGCAATAAATGCTGGAGAGGGTGTGGAGAAAAGGGAACCCTTTTACACTGTTGGTGGGAATGCAAACTAGTACAGCCACTATGGAGAACAGTGTGGCGATTCCTTAAAAAACTGGAAACTGAACTGCCTTATGTATGACCCAGCAATCCCACTGCTGGGCATACACACCGAGGAAACCAGAACTGAAAGAGACACGTGTACCCCAATGTTCATTGCAGCACTGTTTATAATAGCCAGGACATGGAAGCAACCTAGATGTCCACCAGCAGATGAATGGATAAGAAAGCTGTGGTACATATACACAATGGAGCATTACTCAGCCATTAAAAGGAATACATTTGAATCCATTCTAATGAGGTGGATGAAACTGGAGCCGATTACACAGAGTGAAGTAAGCCAGAAAGAAAAACACCAATACAGTATACTAACACATACATATGGAATTTAGGGAGATGGTAACGATAACCCTGTATGCGAGACAGCAAAAGAGACACAGATGTATAGAACAGACTTTGGACTCTGTGGGAGAGGGAGAGGGTGGGATGATTTGGGAGAATAGCATTGAAACATGTATAATATCGTATAAGAAATGAATTGCCAGTCTAGGTTCGATTCAGGATACAAGATGCTTGGGGCTGGTGCACTGGGATGACCCAGAGAGATGATATGGGGAGAGAGGTGGGAGGGGGGTTCAGGATTGTGAACTCATGTACACCCGTGGTGGATTCATGTCAATGTATGGCAAAACCAATACAGTATTGTAAAGTAAAATTAAAAAAAAAACCAAAGGAAAAAAAATAAAATAAAAGACGCTTACTCCTTGGAAGAAAAGTTATGACCAATCTAGATAGCATGTTGAAAAGCAGAGACATTATTTTGCCAACAAAGGTCTGTCTAGTCAAGGCTATGGTTTTTCCAGTGGTCATGTATGGATGCGAGAGTTGGACTGTGAAGAAAGCTGAGCGCTGAAGAATTGATGCTTTTGAACTGTGGTGTTGGAGAAGAATCTTGAGAGTCCCTTGGACTGCAAGGAGATCCAACCAGTCCATTCTAAAGGAGATCAGCCCTGGGTGTTCTTTGGAAGGAATGATGCTAAAGCTGAAACTCCAGTACTTTGGCCACCTCATGCGAAAAGTTGACTCATTGGAAAAGACCCTGATGCTGGGAAGGATTGGGGGCAGGAGGAGAAGGGGACGACCGAGGATGAGATGGCTGGATGGCATCACTGACTCGATGGACGTGAGTTTGAGTGAACTCTGAGAGTTCATCACTCCATTGTGATGGACAGGGAGGCCTGGCGTGCTGCGATTCATGGGGTCGCAAAGAGTTGGACACGACTGAGCGACTGAACTGAACAGTGTTAAATTACACCTACAGATCAATAATAACTATGCCTGAAAAACTGATTAAAAAATACTGAAAGAAGTGCAATCAAATGTTAAAAGTATACCTTTGGGTGTTGATAATACACATTAAAAAGAAAAGACAAAACACATTTCGTTTTATTACCAGTGTACACTGATTTGATTTAATTTAAAATGAATATTGTTATTGTTTTTCTTACTAAACAGTTAATAGAAACTTTTTTGCATTTTCTTCTGTTCTTTAAAGACAGTGAAAACCTTCACCTCCTCTTCCCTCCAACTCCAGGAGTCGGCAGTTTGTTTTTCAGACCTCTGGAGACATTTTATAAGAATGAGATCATTCTTTATACACTATTTCTCAACTTTCTTTTCCCCTTCTAATTTGTCTTGGAAATGTCTCTCTGACATCATTATGTATCTACTTCATTAAAAAAAAAACCCCACACTGTATTTCCTTCCATTGTGTGGATGACCCATGATTTATTGCCTAGTTTTCCCAGTGGTGAGGGCTTCCCTGGCAGCTCAGCAGTAAAGAATCTGCCTGCAATGCAGGAGCCACAGGAGACGCAGTTTTGATCCCTGGGTCGGGAAGATCTCCTGGAGAAGCGCATGGCAACCCACTCCAGTATTCTTGCTGGGCTTATCCCATGGACAGAGGAGCTTAGTGGGCTACAGTCCATAAAGTCACAGAGTCGGACATGACTGAAGCGACTTAGCACGCATGCACTCTCCACATGATGGACATTTAAGGTTTCCAGTTTCTTTCCATACAGTGCCGTTAGGAACACCCTTGAACGTACATTTTTCAGTACTTTTGCGTGTACTTCTGTAGGATACATTCTTCTGTATGGGCTCCCTGAGCTAGAGGTTAAAAAGCATTTAAGTATTGAACCGCGTTGCTCAATTGTCTTCCAAAATACTGTGTCCATGTATACCCCCACCAGCTCTGTCGGAGGGGTCTTGGGTATTGTCTTTATAATAAGAGTAATAAAATAAACTTAATGCTGTGCTGTGCTTAGTTACTCAGTCGTGTCCGACTCTTTGCAACCCCATGGACTGTAGCCTTGCAGGCTCTGCTGTCCATGGGGATCCACCAGGCAAGAATACTGGAGTGGGTTGCCTTGCCCTCTTTCAGGGAATCTTCCCAACCCAGGGATCGTACCCAGATCTCCAGCATTGCAGGTGGATTCTTTACTGTCTGAGCCACCAGGCAAGCCCAAAATAAACTTTAGTATTATTTAAACAAAAAAAATTAAATGATGGTCCCTGAGCTTCCTTGCTTTCATCTCTAGGGCTCTGAAAACCTGAGCTTTACAGATGCCCAAGGCCACCAGATCTCAGATCTGATGCTGAGTAGTGCACTCAACAATTGACCTTAAGACATCTGCTTATAGGGAGATGATATGCATTTTAGCTCAGATTTTAAATATGAGCCAATATAATAGATTGATAATTTTCTTTTTGGTTATCACATATACACAGTCTGAAAAATTCTTTTTCTTTCTCTAAAATAATTTTTGGCATTTCACAGATTTATTCCATGAATATCAGAGGAATACACTTTATTTTTTCATTGTTATACAACAAGTGAGTGACAAGGGATTCAAGGAGATTTTAAATCAGAAAAAAAAAAAAAAAAACAAAAAAAACAACACAAAATTCCTCAAGGTTCCACCCAAGGGGAATTCCACCCATTCCTCAAGGTTCTGCTTCAATAATTGGCCATAAATCAGGAGGCTCAGGTTCCAGGCCAGCCTCTGATACCTCACTGTGTGTGACTTGAGCTGAACTGCCTCAGTTTCCCTATCTGTGCAATGGGTGCTCAGGGCCTGACTTTTTGACCCACCTCCTATCCTGGCTCAACTTCCTTGTTCCAGGGTTTGAAGTTTGGAAAGTTTGGGGAGATGCATTTCTCCTCCCCTTTCACAGTGCTAATGTGGTTCTGGGGTTCTGGCCCCCTCCAGGGCTCTGGCTACTCCTTCTGGCCTATCAATTCTGGAGTACAGATGTGTCCCTGTCTCCCATCCAGGGAGGCAGGTTGGGATAGCTGCATGAGTCTCCATGTTACCTTGAGGAGTGCTGGAGTGCATCTGGAGTCTGTCCAAGCTGGGGCACTGAAGGCCAATTCTAAGTGGGCAAGAGAGGGCACCCTAGCTCAGAAGGACAGGGCTGCTGGGAAGGCAGATCAACTCAGTCCAGAGACTTCAAGTAACCCCCCCTCAAAGTCATATAGCAAATGGTAGCTCATTCAAGCCCATTCCCAAAATGTGAATGCTCAAAGTGTTTATAGATCTCCAAGGTGAGTACCCATTGCATTCGTGGGGAAACTGAGGCAGTTGGCCTTGTGTCACATGATGAAGAAGAATCAGACCTAGCCTAGAACCTGGGCCTCCTGGTGTATGATGGATTGCTAAGCAGGACCTTGAGGAATGGGTGGGGTTTGCTGGGACAGAGGGAAAAGGGTGCTGAAGTACTGCGTACCCCGAGGACTGCTCATCTTCGGAGAGCCACTTGGCCAGTGGCATGGTGTGATGTATGGAAAGTGGCCCTCCCGTTGTCTGGCCTGCTTCACGGGAAGCCTGTGGCGCTGCTAGGGCTCTTGCTTTAATCCTGCTGCTCACTGTCTGCTGCTTGAAGGACCATGAAGGTCAACGCTTACAGACCATCAGCTCTAACCTTTCCGCAGATGGGGAAACCTGAGGCTCAGAGAGATCAATAACTCGCCCAGGGCCGCAGAACAAGTGAGTGGCAGGGCTGGGATTTAAACCCAGATCCACGAGACGTTGAGGGGCTCCCCTGCCCTGCTGTCTGTCTGCAAGTCCTCCTCTTTCCCGTGGGGGCCCAGCCTCAGGACCGCCTGCAGTGATTCATCTCGCTCCACCGGGGAGTCAGGCTCCCCATGGCCTTGTCCTCAAGGCTGGGACGGCAGATATGGGAGTGCTGGGGGGCCCTGGCTGTGAGTTCCCATTTCCCACAGCTGCCGGTTATCCACCCACTCGGTCTGGAAGGCCCAGGAGGCAAGTTCTGAACCACACGAGGCCAGCCACCTCCCCTGGAGTCCTGATCCCTTTCCCAGGTCATGGGGACGCAAGAGGGTGTGTGCATTTCTCCTTAAACTCCACCGCACCCTGTTCCTGTGCCTCCTCATCCGAGGTCCCTATCAGAGCTCACTGGGAACACGACAGCAGCCTCCTGACTCCCCATCCCTCCCCATCCGAGCCCTCCACCTCCAGTATCCCACACCCCATACTGGCCCAGAGAGAGCATTTTACAGCACAGCTCTGCTCCTGCACTGCTTCTGCTGCATGACCCTCCACTGCCAAGAGACAAAGGCCCTGAGACAGGGGAGGTGGGAAGCAGGGGGGTGGGGCTGGGAGGGAAGGTGAGGGTGGGGGTTGGGAGGGGGAGCGTGTGGCCAGGTGGGCTGTCCCACGCCCTGGCTTTCCTCTGGAGAGTCTCCCCCTTGCCTTTTCTAGCAGCGAGTTTGGGCAAGATTGGCCCGCCCTCAGCCCTCCAGGGCTCCTCTGCTGGCATTTGGGTTCTTAGTGCAGGTTATAAGCATGAAGCAGGGCTGGTCTTTGCCTCTGGGTTCAATGTCCCTGGACTGAACTCACTGCCTGTCTTACTCGCTGTCCTACCCCACTGCTGCTTGAAGGACCATGAAGGTCAACGCTTACAGACCATCAGCTCTAACCTTTCCGCAGATGGGGAAACCTGAGGCTCAGAGAGATCAATAACTCGCCCAGGGCCGCAGAACAAGTGAGTGGCAGGGCTGGGATTTAAACCCAGATCCACGAGACGTTGAGGGGCTCCCCTGCCCTGCTGTCTGTCTGCAAGTCCTCCTCTTTCCCGTGGGGGCCCAGCCTCAGGACCGCCTGCAGTGATTCATCTCGCTCCACCGGGGAGTCAGGCTCCCCATGGCCTTGTCCTCAAGGCTGGGACGGCAGATATGGGAGTGCTGGGGGGCCCTGGCTGTGAGTTCCCATTTCCCACAGCTGCCGGTTATCCACCCACTCGGTCTGGAAGGCCCAGGAGGCAAGTTCTGAACCACACGAGGCCAGCCACCTCCCCTGGAGTCCTGATCCCTTTCCCAGGTCATGGGGACGCAAGAGGGTGTGTGCATTTCTCCTTAAACTCCACCGCACCCTGTTCCTGTGCCTCCTCATCCGAGGTCCCTATCAGAGCTCACTGGGAACACGACAGCAGCCTCCTGACTCCCCATCCCTCCCCATCCGAGCCCTCCACCTCCAGTATCCCACACCCCATACTGGCCCAGAGAGAGCATTTTACAGCACAGCTCTGCTCCTGCACTGCTTCTGCTGCATGACCCTCCACTGCCAAGAGACAAAGGCCCTGAGACAGGGGAGGTGGGAAGCAGGGGGGTGGGGCTGGGAGGGAAGGTGAGGGTGGGGGTTGGGAGGGGGAGCGTGTGGCCAGGTGGGCTGTCCCACGCCCTGGCTTTCCTCTGGAGAGTCTCCCCCTTGCCTTTTCTAGCAGCGAGTTTGGGCAAGATTGGCCCGCCCTCAGCCCTCCAGGGCTCCTCTGCTGGCATTTGGGTTCTTAGTGCAGGTTATAAGCATGAAGCAGGGCTGGTCTTTGCCTCTGGGTTCAATGTCCCTGGACTGAACTCACTGCCTGTCTTACTCGCTGTCCTACCCCAGTACAGGGCCTGGAGTGTAGTAGGCATTCAATATAGAGCCCATGGATGCACCAAAGCAACACTTTCCTATAATTTTGTGCCCCTGTTGCCTGTCTGTTGCCATCCTTCCCCCTAGACGACCTTGACCTGCACTTAACCAGATGTGCCAGGAACCGGCCTGACCTGCCTCCTAGCAGACTGTGACTCCAGGCCTGCCTGTCCCTTGAGGCTGCTCTGTCTCTTTGGGCAAGTTCCTCTCCCTCCCTGGGCTTCAGCTTCACTGTCTGGATGCTGAGATTTCCAAGGGAACCCCCTTCCTTCCAGTCTCTTCTTTGTTTCTCCAGCTCTCAACTGCTTAACTCGACCCAGTGGCTTCTTCTTGTACTGTGGAGGGGAGGGTACATGGAGAGGGTTTGCTGGCATTGAGAAGCCTGGCACGTCCACTGTTTGTGTCTAATTACTCTGGTGTCTGTTTATTGCTCTCTGATTATTTCTGCAAACATCCCCATTCCTGGGAGGAATTTTCCGGCACCAGTTTGGGCTCTGAGGCATGGAGGGAGGGTCTGTGATGGCCCCACCTCAGCCTCCACACACAGCCCAACCTCTGAGAGAGGCTGAGGGAGCCTAGGGCAGAGCGCCTGCCCTTCCTGGTATGCTGGGGCCAGGGGTTCTCCGTATCAGCCCTGCCTCTGACCTCTCTGCCGTTGCAGACTGCAGAATGGGCAGTGCTTCCAGATGGTTAGAGCACAGACTCGAGGGCCTGGTGGACCTGGGTTCAGGTCCCAGCTCAGCCACTTACTCACTGTGTGACTTTAGGAGAAGTCCTTCTGCTCTGGGAGGCTCAGTTTCTTCATCTGTAAAATGGGGATTGCTGTCTGCCCAGCTGTCATCCCTTCCTCCTGGCATCTGCCCCCCATTTCCAGGTGACAATAGCAGGGGTCCACCTGGTCTTCTTGACCTTGTTGCCTCTTCTGGACACTCATTAGTGGACAAGGATGGGCACTGGCCCGAGGTGGGCCAATCTGGGCCCCCCATGCCTTTGGCCACAGTGATGGACATCTGACCATTGCTGAAACTGCAGTTGAGAAAGCTGGTCCTTCTCTGGTGGGTGAACATGTGACTCCCAACAACTACGGACCCTGAGTTTTCAGCCTGTGGAAGGAGCCAATGCAGAGAGGCAATAGGCAGAGCCCTGGACTTTCACCTCCTTCAGTCTGGATGCTAAATCTTTATTAATTGAACCCAGCAGAGGCCTCTGTTTTTGGGAAGTCAGAGGTTCTAACACCAAGGTCTTGACACAACAATATACCCGACTTAGGGGCCCAGGGAGGCCAGAGCCATGGAGAGAGCAAGGATTGGGGTGAGCAGACACCGTCTGGAGGTCTGTTCCTGACGTGCTGACCTCACTCAGTCTTTCTCAGCCTCTGTGATCCCCGCCCCCAGAGAGGGATGCCAGCAGGGCCTGCATTCTGTGCGGCGCAGATCAAATGAGGAGGAGAGGGAGAAGGCCTTCACTCCAGCCTGGCCACACAGGAGGGCTGTTGTTACCGTTACGAGGGCCATTGGGTGGGGCCCAAGTCTCCTCACAGGATGTGTCCCAGGCTGCTTCCATGGTAACTCAGCTGGTAAAGAATCCACCAGCAATGTGGGAGACCGGAGTTCGATCCCTGGGTTGGGAAGATCCCCTGGAGAAGGGAATGGCTACCTACTCTGGTATTAGGGGCTTCCCAGATGGCGCAAATGGTAAAGAACCCGCCTGCCAATGCAGGAGATATAACAGATGCAAATTTGATCCTTGGGTTGGGAAGATTCCTTGGAGAAGGGCATGGCAACCCGTTACAGTATTCTGGCCTGGGGAATCCTGTGAACAGAGGAACCCGGCAGGTAATGATCCGTGGCGTCACAACGAGTTGGACATGGCTGAAGCGACTTAGCACACACACATGCCCCAGGGCAGATAACCTCTGGACTCATTTGATTACTGGACCCCTTCCTCATCCATGTGTTCACAGGTAAGTGATGAGCACTGACTAGGCGGTCATCATGCCAGCTTTGGGCAAACCTGGTTGCAGGTTTCTGCTCTCCTGGGTTCAGGGATGGGCAAGAAGGGAATTCTTGCAGAGTGAACAGAGGCCTGTGCTCCAGGAAGCGTGTAGTTTGTGAGTTTGAAGGGAACTCTGCTGGGGGTGTTCGGTAGGAGGAAGTGGTTGTGGCTGAGGTTGGGAATGGAAGGGGAATCAGGTTGGGTGGACGAGTGGGTGTATCAGGCGAGGGTTCTGCTGCTTTTAAAGAGGTCCACGGTGCCAGGAGATGGGATGTGCATGTGTGCCACACACAGGAGAACGCTTCCTCTTCAGCCCCCACTGCCCACTGCCCGTTTCCTGCACCACACCGCTCTTCCATCCAGAGGGAAGAGGGGCTGCAAATGAGCTCCACGTCTGGCCCCCTTCTTCCAGGAGGTACCGCCTAAAGCCCTCTGACTTGGTAAAGTGGTGGGACTTTGAGGTAATCTCCTGGGCCTCTTCAGAACCAGCATGCTGTTGCTACCAAATCAAACTTGGGTTTCCTTGCACAGCAAAATTGACGCCAGGTCAAGGTGCAAGAAAGCACAGCGTTTATAACAGGGTGCCAAGCATGGAGAATGGGCAGCTCATGTTTAAAAGACCCAGACTCCTTGGTGGGGTTTGGGAAAGGGCTTTTAAAGACAGCGTGAGGGCTAGGACGGCAGAGTGTATGGTCAGCTTAGACACAGTTCTCTGCTGGCTTGATGGGGAGGCGACAGAGCAACGTTTTGGGTTAACTCAATCCTCAACCTCTTGGTTCCAACTGATCTGAGGTCTATGTGCTGGTTGCCAACACTCAGTCAACTTCCTCCACTTGGTGGGGGTTTTAGTATCTGCATAACAGCTCAAGGATATGGCTCAGGATATTATCTGTAGCCCTTGAGAAGGAACTAAGGATCCTTGACTTTGTTTTAAACTGTTTTTGCTTTGTTTGACTGCTTTTCTTTGTTTCTGCATTCCCGCCCCCCCCCCCCAACACTTCTCTGATTAAATTTGCTCTTTGGAACTGGGGGCAAGCCTAGAAGGTTAAAGCTTTTCTACAAACAAG
>SJYT01022398.1:528739-600720 GCA_006410635.1 Cephalophus harveyi
AGCCTAGAAGGTTAAAGCTTTTCTATAAATAAGAGGTGGGGGACATGGGGGGTCTATCCTCAGGAAGGCCCTACAGGGTCTTGCTCAGTTCTATTCTCTGGAGTAGGTGCTGGACAAGTGCTTGTTGAGGGAGAGATGAGCCTGAGGGTGAAGCTCTGGGACCAGGTAGCTTCTCTCCCTGCAGACTTGCTGGGAATTTTCCTTGGCCCAGTGGGACAGAGCAGCACCCCAGGATGACTGGTGAGGGCCAAGGCTGGAGCAGCAACCGCCACCTGGTTTAGGGGATTTTCTCTGAGTCTGGCCTTGGTGGGTCCCACGACTCCCCCGACCTTGTGTAGAACTTGATCTGGGGAGATGGAGCCTCAGCCAGACCATCCCGAGTCCAGAAGAGGCCTTTGATTCATAAACTGCTGGATTTAGCAATCAGGTTTCCAATTGATTTCCGGGGGGAGGGAGGGTGGATTTACAGCTCCTAAAACAGGCTTGCGGCCTCGCGGCGGATCTGCGCCAGGCAGTGGGCAAGAAGTTATTGACGTGACCTGGGACCCTGGGAGGGAAAGATAATGAGGTTCAGTAAAATCCATCTCTGTGGGGTTCATTGCTGGCCCTCGAAGATGTACCTCCTCCTTCTGATGCGCATGCACAGCTCTGCAGATGCTGAGTGGAGAGGATGGAGAGAAAGCGGGTCCTTCTCCCCTTGCCTTCTAGCTCTCAGGGGAGGCTCTGGCTCTGCAAAGGATCGAAGTCTGCGGAGTGTCCAGGAGATAGAGTATGGCATTTGGAGATCTCTGGAACCCTGGGGGCTGGCTGCCTACAGGTCTCCCTACAGGTCTCAATGGTCCCCTGTCCCTGCAGCCCCCTCCCCACAGCTGGGGGCCATTGGTCACTCATGCAATCTCAGAACAAGGAAGGGAGGAGGAAACTGCCATCACTGTGGGAAGAGGAAGCCCTGGGTCTGAATTCTGGGAGAGTCTTCCTTTACCGGCTGTGGGAACTTGAGTGACCTCCATATGCCCCCAGGCCTCAGTTCCCTCACCTGTGAAATGGGAAATGAGGAGACTTCCCTCTGAAGATGGCTGTGGGAGAGACGCGGTGTAAAGGGAGCTGCTCGGGTCTTGGCCTATGGTGGGTAGGATGAAGGCCTGGACATGACAGCTGCGAGCTGAAGCACTGACTGTGTGGTCCCGGACAAGTGCTTTAGCCTGTTGGAACTTCAGTTTGCCCCTCTGTGAAGTGGGAGTAGAGTTGTGGTCATGATTAAAAGGGACAACACAAGTCAATACTTAGCCCCTTGTTGGGCAAGTGGTCAGCTGTAATGGACACTTTTATTGACCCTCCACAACTCCTGGGGGCCCAGTATTTCCCGGGCAGAAGCTGTGGACCTGGCCTGTACCAGCATGGACAAAAGCGTGGACTCCTCCTCTCACGTCCATGCTGATGAAGCAGGAGGAAGTACGACCCCAACACTGGTGCCTGGAGATGGAGTCACAACACAGACTGAACCCTGGCCTGGGGCTGGTCACCAGCTGTGGGGACACAGGAGGCCATGCGCCTTCTTTGTGCCTCAGTTTCCTTATCTGTAAAAACGGGAGGATGGTAAAGGTGGCAGATGTTACTGAATAGCTATTATATGGTGGGCATATTGTAAGTGCTTTCAGTTCAGTCGCTCAGGCGTGTTTGACTCTTTGTGATCCCATGGACTGCAGCATGCCAGGCTTTCCTGTCCATCACCAACTCCCGAGCCTACTCAAACTCAAGTCCATCATGTCGGTGGTGCCATTCAACCATCTCATCCTCTGTCATCCCCTTCTCCTCTGGCCTTCAATCTTTCCCAGCATCAGGGTCTTTTCCAATGAGTCAGTTCTTCACATCAGGTGGCCAAAGTATTGGAGTTTCAGTTTCAGCACCGGTCCTTCCCATGAACACACAGGACTGATTTCTTTAGGGATTGACTGGTTGGATCTCCTTGCAGTCCAAGGGACTCTCAAGAGTCTTCTCCAACACCACACTTCAAAAGCATCAGTTCTTCAGCACTCAGCCTTTTTTATAGTCCAACTCTCACATCCATACATGGCTACTGGAAAAACCATAGCCTTGACTAGACAGACCTTTGTTGACAAAGTAATGTCTCTGCTTTTGAATATGCTGTCTAGGTTGATCATAGTTTTTCTTCCAAGGAGCAAGCATCTTTTAATTTCATGGCTGCAATCATCATCTACAGTGATTTTGGAACCCAAGAAAATAAAGTGTGTCACTGTTTCTGTTGTTTCCTCATCATTTGCCATTAAGTGATGGGACCAGATGCCATGATCTTCGTTTTTTGAATGTTGAGTTTTAAGCCAACTTTTTCATTCTCCTCTTTCACTTACATCAAGAGGCTCTTTAGTTCCTCTTCGCTTTCTGCCATAAGGGTGGTGTCATCTGCATATCTGAGATTATTGATATTTCTCCCAGCAATCTTGATTGCAGCTTGTGCTTCTTCCAGCCCAGCATTTTGCATGATGTATTTTGCGTATAAGTTAAATAAGCAGGGTGACAATGTACAGCCTTGACGTACTCCTTTCCCAATCTGGAACCAGTCTTGTTTCATGTACAGTTTTAACTGTTGCTTCCTGACCTGCACACAGATTTCTCAGGAGCCAGGTAAGGTGGTCTGGTATTCCCATCTCTTTCAGAATTTTCCACAGTTTGTTGTGATCCACACAGTCAAAGCCTTTGGCATAGTCAATAAAGGAGAAGTAGATGTTTTTCTGCAACTCTCTTGCTTTTTCTCTGATCCAACAGATGTTGGCAATTTTGATCTCTGGTTCCTCTGCCTTTTCTAAATTCAGCTTGAACATTTGGAAGTTCATGGTTCATGTACTGTTGAAGCCTAGCTTGGTGAATTTTGAGCATGACTTTGCTAGCATGTGAGATGAGTGTAATTGTGTGGTAGTTTGAACATTCTTTAGCATTGCCTTTCTTTGAGATTGGAATAAAAACTGACCTTTTCCAGTCCTGTGGCCACTGCTGAGTTTTCCAAATTTGCTGACATATGTAGTGCAGCACTTTCACAGCATCATCTTTTAGGATTTGAAAAAGCTCAGCTGGAATTCTATCACCTCCACTAGCTTTGTTTGTAGTGATGCTTCCTAAGGCACACTTGACTTCACATTCCAGGATGCCTGGTTCTAGGTGAGTGATCACACCACCATGGTTATCTGGGTCATTAAAATCTTTTTTGTATAGATCTTCAGTGTATTCTTGCCACCTCTTCTTAATATCTTCTGCTTCTGTTAGGTCCATAGAATCTCTGTCCTTTATTGTGCCCATGTTTGCATGAAATGTTTCCTTGGTATCTCTAATTTTCTTGAAGAGATCTCTAGTTTTCCCCATTCTATTGTTTTTCTCTATTTCTTTGCACTGATCACTGAGGAAGACTTTCTTATCTCTCCTTGCTATTCTTTGGAACTCTGCATTCAGATGGCTATATCATTCCATTTCTCTTTTGCCTTTTGCTTCTCTTCTTTTCTCAGCTATTTGTAAGACATCGTCTGACAACCATTTCGCCTTTCTTTTTCTTGGGGATGGTCTTGGTCACTGCCTCCTGTAGAATGTCATGAACCTCCGTCCATGGTTCTTCAGGCACTCTGTCTATCAGATTTAATCCCTTGAATCTATTTGTCCCTTCCACTGTGTAACTGTAAAGGATTTCATTTAGGTCATAGCTGGATGGTCTAGTGGTTTTCCCTCTTTTCTTCAATTTAAGTCTGAATTTTGCAATAAGGAGTTCATGATCTGAGCTACAGTCAGCTCCCAGTCTTGCTTTTGCTAACTGTATAGAGCTTCTCCATCTTTGGCTGTAAAGAATATATATACATGCTTGATATATATTAAATCATTAACCATTGCAATCATTCTATGAGGCCAGTACTTTTGTTATCTTCCCATTTCATAGGTGAGGAAACTGAGACTCAGACTAGTAAAGCCACTTGAACCAGATCACACACAAGTGGGCATGTGAACCTAGGTCCAGCCATGGCAATGTGATGCCCCTATATTGTCACTAAATAATACAAAGATTGGGGTGGATGGACCTGAATGGCTGGTCCAGGGAGATGGAGGGACTGAGCTCAGAGCTGGGGTGATGGCAGGGACTTGTGTGATCCAAGAGACTCCTCAGAGGTGGTGCACTGTGCCCAGGGCTGAAAAGACTGGCTGGGCAGGAGCACAGAGACTGTGTTCAGAGCTACAGAGACAGTGTTGGGAATGTGGAGCTCCGTGCCCCTGAGCAGAGGCTGTGAGGGGCCAGACCGTGAGTCCAGGGGCAGGTTTCACTCTGGGGACACTGGTGGGGTCTTTGGGGATAACGTATGTGGCCAGACAATGCTAAAACCCAGCTGCAGGCTCGGGTGATTCCGGGTATCATTTGTTATCACGTTAACTGGTTTCGGTCTCTTGTTAGGAAGTTGCCTTTTCCTCATATTTCATTACTATTGTTTTGTCAGCTTGATGTTTTAGACTCTAATTAGGGGAAGAGTTGAGATTTTTCTTCTCTGCCATTACTCAGTTCTAGGGACTTGTTCTGCCTCATTATTAACAAGTGATATTTTTTCATGAACTTTCATTGATATCCAGATAGAAATATTTCTGAATGCTTTTTAAAAGTGAGATTCCTGTTTCATGCGCCTTAGCATCAGGTTGGAACATTCTGACCTGTTTTACTGTAAAAACAACATCAGTGCCTCACTGGGGACATCTGTGCATACCCTTGTGGGGTCCTAACTGAAGACATGTGAGCTGACACGTGAGAAGACCAGCAGCAGCAGTTTCTCCACAAACACCGGCACCTCCCTGTCCCCGAGTGGGCCCCTTGCTGGGTGGAGGGAGCATGTAGGCTGACCAGGGTGAGCCAGCAGTGCCCTAGAGAGCGTCTCCTTACTTCCTCATGTGTCACCGCTGCACTGAGCACCACTGTGTGCCAGGCCCTGGGCTACGCTCTGGACCCAGCGAATGTTCTGAATGTGAACTGGTCTTGACCCTCCCTTCCTGAGGGCTTTCCTGGTGTCTCAGATGGTAAAGAATCTGTTTGCAACATGGGAGACCTGGGTTTGATCTTGGGTCGGAAAGATCCCTGAAGAAGGGAATGGTAACTGACTCCAGTATTCTTTCCTGGAAAATTCCATGGACAGAGGAGCCTGGCAGGCTGCAGTTCATGGGGTCACAAAGAGTTGGACGTGACTGAGTGAGTGACACCACTCAGTACCCCTCCGGGCCCCTGCAGTGGCTTCTCCTTGACCCTCGGATGGGTGCCGGCTCCTCCCAGTGGCAGCAGGCCTGTGTGGTCCGGCTCCGTCCCCCCTTCTCCAGCTCCCTCCCCTCCCTCTGCTCTGCTCTTTCTCCCCAAGGCCCTTCCTGGCACAGGAACTTTGCACACGCAGCTCTTCCCCCTGGAATGCCTTTTCCTGCCCTCCCTTCACTTGGCTGGCCTCTCTCACCGCTGGGTCTCAGATGACCATCCTACTATGACCAGCCCACCCCACCTGCAGACTTGGTTCCCCTCCCCCGGCCTCCTCTCCCTGCCCCCAGTGCTCCCCCTGCTCCACTCGATTCTTTTCTGGGTGCTCACTGGTACCAGCTGTCTCCTGCACTAGTCTGTGAGCTCCGGGAGGGCAGGCGCTGCTCCCTGGATACTCCCAGCGCCCAGCACAGGCCTGGCACAGACTCTGTCCAGGGGCTTCTTCGTTGAAGGGATGAGTAAACAGAGAGGAACCTGGAGCCCAGAGGTTCTCGGGTGATCTGCATGTTATTATGGGATGTGCCTGTCTGGTCCAGGTCTGGGCAGTCAGAGCCCAGGGAGCCAGCCTCCTGGATACATGAAGGGCGCTCCAGACCTGTGATGGGTGGTGTGGAGTGACTTATCCCACAGGGACCAGCATCCATGGGGGCCTGGGAGCAGGGGCATACCTTCTCGGGTGACCTGGTTCCAGCGGTGGCATCACTTGAGGGGCCAGGCCACACTGCGGTAACCGACGGCCGCAGCATGCCCAACTCAAGAGGAGGCCCCCAACTGCGCTGCATGCCCAGGGCAGGTGACCGGCTCTGCTCCCCACAGTTGCTCTGGGCTGACGCAGCTTCACCTGGATGTGGGTTTTCTGAGCTCACTGCACACGTTGTGCGCTGGCCCTTAAAGCTCCCTCCTGCAAGTGGCAGATGCCTCCACCTCTCATGTCTCGTTGGCCAGAGTAAGTCACAGTCCATGGCTGCCTTCAAAGGGGTGGGAAAGCCAACCTCGAATCAGGGCTGAGGGAGCTGGAGATAATGGGGAACAGGGCCAAGGACTCTACGCTCATCCCCTGATGGGCCAAGAGCCCCCAGCGGAGGGCCCCTTGGTGCCCTCCTACGACTGAGCTTGGAGCAGCTGGAAGCAAATGCCCTTCAGCTCAGCTCAGCAAGTGCTTTATGCCTCCCCTGCACCAGGGATGGGGCCCAGAGATGGCAAGGACACAGTCCAGGGGAATGGGTCAGACATGAGCAAGAGCCGCCAATCCAGCGTGGTGGGTGCAAACCTTCCCGTGCCCTCCGGCCCAGGGCGCTGATGATGGGGTGTCCACCCGCTCCAGCTCAGCCGCGGAGCCCTCCTTGGGGCAGCCCTCCCTCCTCACCTCGTCTCTGTCCCCAGCTCCCCACAATAGGGTCTCCTTGGCCCTGGGCTGGGGTCTCTGTGACCCTTCCTGTTATGCCCTCTACCACATGAACTCAGAAAGTATCTTCAGGGGTAATTTTGCTCCCCAGGGGACATTTGTCAAAGTCTGAAGACATTTTTGATTGTGATGCTGGAATTGTGATGCTGCGGGTTGGTACCCATCTGGTGGGTAGAGGTCGGGGATGCTGCTGAATGCACACAACAGACCCCACAACAAAGAGGAACCAGCCCCAAATATCAATAGTGCTGCTGTGGAGAAGCCCCCAGGACTCATGGAGAATGAGGCTCAGAGAGGGGCAGCGAGCTGCCCCGAGTCACAGAGCAGAGGCGGCAGGTCTAAGATGACAGCTGGACCCCCTGACTCCAGCTTATCCGGCCGGGGCATCAAGCATCAGTGCCAAATGGTCTCTATTGTCTCCGGCCTGGCATTTCATTTCTTTCAAAAAGAATTCCTATTTCAGGAACATTTTTGTCAGTATTTTTATTCTCCCTTATCTTTCATTGTGCTTTCTCTCTGGGTAATCCAAGGCTTGCAGGCAGCTTTGATGTGAACATTCCAATGAAAAGCAATACAAAATAATTGAGTGTATTTCTTTCATGTCTGAGCAGCAGATTAATCTTCCTGACACATCTCTGTTTTCTCTTTACTCCCATCACTTTTGGTCTGAGATTTCCCTTCCCTCCTCAACATCTCTGGGATTCTAGTAGTTTTACGGCACCTGCTCATCAGAGATCTGTGAAAGATTCCAACACCATAGCCTGCGTCCCTGTGACGGCTGACAGCGTTCCTGAGGAGAGGGAAACTGTCAGTGTCTGTGTGGTCTGAGAAGGGTCTTCACTGATGACAGGAAGGGTGGGGGATCCATGATTGGGACTGGAAGGGTTTCTGGAGGACCCAGAGACCCTCCTGGGCGGACCCAGTCTCAGGGCAGCTGTTACGGGTGATTCTGCACTCAGCGAGTACAGGATCGACAGGGGCACCCTGGCCCTGACTGTGAATTGTGGGCTCTGCTTAGGAGAAGAGTGGGACGCATCGAGCTGGCCCCGCAGTCTTGGAGCAGAACCCTAAGGTGGAGAACATGAAAGACCAGGTCCTGCAGGTTCCTGTCAGCTGTGGGGAGCAGGTGTGTTTCCATCCTGAGAGCTCTGGGGAAGCCCTTGAGTGTCCTAAGCAAGGGAAGCCCAAGAAGACTTCTGGGGTGAGCTGCTTTCTTGGATGGTGGTCAGGAAAGGATGATGGGGTGGGAGGTTGGGAGGAGGCTGCAGAAAGATTCAGACTGGATACGATGGGGTAGGAAGAAGTTGTGGAATTGGCGGGAGAGATCCTGTTGCCTCCATGGACATTTATTCATCTTGGTATGTTTCATAATAATTTCCAAATGTTCAGTCACTCCGTGGACGGTCAGAGGTGAATTGGCTGGTGGGAGGTAAGCAGGCTGGTAGGAGCTGAACAGTTGATATGGAGCGAAAGGCTGATCAGAGGTGAGCGGGCTGTAGGAGGTGTGCTTTCTGGCAGGAAATGGCCTGTTGTCCAGGGAATCCTGGAACTCATGACTGATCCAGGGAGAGGCTTGGTTTGGCTTGGCAGGAGCTCAGACCTTCCCTGAATGAGGAAGGTGTGGTCCTGGCTTCATGATGCTCATCTTTGCAGTTGGCACCCAGTCGAAAGTCACCCAGGAGCCCTCAATGTGGTGCTGTGGAAAGATTTTAGAATTTAGAGTCACACAGACCAGAGTGATCGAATCCCGCCTCGGCCACTCACTGTGTGGTCTTGGGTAGACACGCTGGATACTTGCCAACTGTTGTGTCCTTGCTCTCCAAGCACCATGGTGAGAAGGTGGCTGAGCTTCAGAACGGTTGGTTTGTCTGTCCCTAAAGGAGATGGTGCAGAGAAGGCAATGGCACCCCACTCTGGTACTCTTGCCTGGAAAATCCCATGGACAGAGGAGCCTAGTAGGCTGCAGTCCATGGGGTCACTAAGGGTTGGACACCTTGAGTGACTTCACTTTCACTTTTCACTTTCATGCACTGGAGAAGGAAATGGCAAGCCACTCCAGTGTTCTTGCCTAGAGAATCCCAGGGACGGGGGAGCCTGGTGGGCTGCCGTCTATGGGGTCGCACAGAGTCGGACACGACTGAAGTGACTTAGCAGCAGCAGCAAAGGAGATGGTGAGAAAGTCACTCATTCTGTGGATACATAGCCCTTTGCGCCTTGAAGTCTGCTCAGGTTTTCAGGGGCCCCTGAGAAATGCAACCATCCCTGGGGTCTCACCCCAAAACTGGTGAGCTGGTTCCCCCTGGGGGCTGGGGGTAGGGCTCCAGGAGTAACAGTGGGTCTCAGTGTGGGTCTCAGGTGGGATGAGGTGAGGGGTAATGGAGGAGGGATGGGGTATTGGTAACAATAACAATAGCTAACAGTTTTCCATTTTCAGATGAGGAGTCTGGACACAGAGAAGTTAAGTACTCTGTCCAAGGTCACACAGCTGAGATTTGGACCCAGGAATTCTGGCTCTGAAGTCTGGCTCCCAATCCTGACTTTGAGGAGGGAGAATGTGGGGAAAGGGCATTGAGGAAGCCCTCAGTCAGCCTGGCACAACCTCTAAGGCTACAGGTGTGAGGGGACAGGCCTGGAGCAGAGGCTGGCACAGCCGCCAGGTGGATAATTGAGGAGGACGGAGCACCAGGTCTCCGAGGGGAAGGAGCTGTTCAAGGGGGATGATGGGAGGTATTCAGCTGATCTCAGTGCAGCTCGCACAAACCTACCTATCAGCCTGTGAATATCCCGATTAACAGGCCTGGAGATGCCAAGGTGGGGAGGTGAGTGCCGTTGGGGCCCCACCAAAGGCTGGAGTGATGCTGACGCTGAAGTCACTAGGCAAGGGGAGGACCCCAGGCAGCTAGGATGGTGATGAGGGGTCACTGTCCAGCTCTGAAGCCACCCTTCTGCTCAGGGTCAGCTTTTGCTGGGTCTGCCAACCCCAGTTTGGAAAGAAAACTAAGGCTCAAGCCAGATGAAATGCCTGGGAGTGTCATGAGGGAAAAGCATGAATTTTTGCCATCAGTCGGATTAGGTTTGTGTCTTGATCGGGCCTCTTGCAGCTGTGTGACTTTTCACATTACTTTAATTTCTGAGCCTCAAAGTGTTCATCTGTAAAATGGGACTAGTAGCAGAATCTATAAAAGAATCAGTAGAAGATGGTGAGAAAGTCACTCATTCTGTGGATACATAGCCCTTTGCGCCTTGAAGTCTGCTCAGGTTTTCAGGGGCCCCTGAGAAATGCAACCATCCCTGGGGTCTCACCCCAAAACTGGTGAGCTGGTTCCCCCTGGGGGCTGGGGGTAGGGCTCCAGGAGTAACAGTGGGTCTCAGTGTGGGTCTCAGGTGGGATGAGGTGAGGGGTAATGGAGGAGGGATGGGGTATTGGTAACAATAACAATAGCTAACAGTTTTCCATTTTCAGATGAGGAGTCTGGACACAGAGAAGTTAAGTACTCTGTCCAAGGTCACACAGCTGAGATTTGGACCCAGGAATTCTGGCTCTGAAGTCTGGCTCCCAATCCTGACTTTGAGGAGGGAGAATGTGGGGAAAGGGCATTGAGGAAGCCCTCAGTCAGCCTGGCACAACCTCTAAGGCTACAGGTGTGAGGGGACAGGCCTGGAGCAGAGGCTGGCACAGCCGCCAGGTGGATAATTGAGGAGGACGGAGCACCAGGTCTCCGAGGGGAAGGAGCTGTTCAAGGGGGATGATGGGAGGTATTCAGCTGATCTCAGTGCAGCTCGCACAAACCTACCTATCAGCCTGTGAATATCCCGATTAACAGGCCTGGAGATGCCAAGGTGGGGAGGTGAGTGCCGTTGGGGCCCCACCAAAGGCTGGAGTGATGCTGACGCTGAAGTCACTAGGCAAGGGGAGGACCCCAGGCAGCTAGGATGGTGATGAGGGGTCACTGTCCAGCTCTGAAGCCACCCTTCTGCTCAGGGTCAGCTTTTGCTGGGTCTGCCAACCCCAGTTTGGAAAGAAAACTAAGGCTCAAGCCAGATGAAATGCCTGGGAGTGTCATGAGGGAAAAGCATGAATTTTTGCCATCAGTCGGATTAGGTTTGTGTCTTGATCGGGCCTCTTGCAGCTGTGTGACTTTTCACATTACTTTAATTTCTGAGCCTCAAAGTGTTCATCTGTAAAATGGGACTAGTAGCAGAATCTATAAAAGAATCAGTAGAATAAATGAGAAAAGGCACGGGGAGAGCTCAGCTAAGGGCCTGGCAAGGGTGCCTCAGAGCGTTGGCTTATTGTTACATTGACCTGTGTGCTGGAGTCAGGGCAGATGGAGTGGGAACAGGGAAGAGGGAGTTAGGAAGGGCTAGAGGGGGACTGGACACCGCTCACAGGTGAGGACGGGCTCTCATTCACTCCTCATCGCCACTCAGAGGGAGAGGCCAGTGGTAGCCTATTTTCCAGAGGAGGAAACAGGCTCAGCCAAGTTAAGGGCAAAGTCCCAGAGCTGGTTACTGGCTGCAACCAGGACAGAGAACCTGGGTTTGCCTGACTCTGAAGTCCCTGTAATAACCCTCGGGTCTGGGACTAGGGTCCCCTCAAGCATCCCTGACTATTTATCCAGATGGTCATTCCCAGGAGTGATAGTTTATGCAAAGCTAATTAGTCCTCATCAGTAACTGATCAGGAGCAGAGTTTGTCAACTGCAGCTTGGGTTTCCTCCTCGCTTTTCCCCTGGGACCCCACGGGGCCTCAGCAGAAGGGGACCAGGACTCCCAGCCCATCGGTCAGAGGCCAGGTCTGGTGACCAGTGTGGCCCAGTCCTCCCCACACCCCTCCTGACCCGTCCCCACGTGTGCTGGGCCCTCAGCGCTGCTCCTGGGAGTCCCCGGGGCCCTCAGGTCCTCAGACCTCCATTCGCTCCACCTTTTCCCCACTCCCTCTCCCCCGGCCTCTCTCTTGCTTGCTCTTGTCCCCCTGGGTACTTAGCAGCTCTCCAGGGACCCTCTGCGTCTAGGCTCCCCACTTTCAGTTCCCGTCCCTCACAGAGCTATCTTGGGGAGTGGGTGCCTTGGGGCAGGGAGATCCTGTGTCTTTACTGGCCTCCCCCCTCACCGGTGCATGAAAGTAAGAGGGAAAGGGAAGAGAGAGGCTGCAACACTCAGACCTGGGATGAAACATGATGTGTCAAATGGCTAACGGTGCTCTCATGGTGAAATGTATTTTGTTTAATACCTTGATCTCTTGTCTGCTGGAAAAATGAATTCTGTCAAATCTCTTGAAGTCAAATGTCAAAACAGAGCATTTTGGGGGAGACAGATCTCTTACTCTGATGGCAAAATTCATTTGAAATCACTCTCTAACCCAGTCTCCTGGCAAAACCTGGAGCTGAAATTTTAGAGCCTGTTCACCCTAAATGGTTTCCCTCACTTCTCCTGCCTCCTCCTCGCCTCCTGCCCGTCCTCTGTCTCTTACAAAATCATGGTGCAAAGAATTGCCGCTGAAGTAATGATAACCATTTGGTTGCTCGCAACCATTTCTAGGAAGAAAATGGCAGAGCACAAAGCCCGTCTCTCTGGCTTGGGAAAGGAGGCGCTGGCTGTCACAGGCTCCAGGAGCCCAGGGGAGTGACTGTGCAGGGAGTGACCGGGTGGGCAGGGCTGCAGAGCAGACTTCAGGGTGGAGCGGCTGGGGATGTCCGAGCGCAGAGGCGCCTCATTCCTGCTGGGGCAAAGGGGCTGCTGCTTTCTCTCTACGACCTGCTCTGCAGCTCTGCCATCTCCCCTCCGTGCCCCTCCCAGAGCTTAACCCTGCATCTGGGCCCAGCACTTTTCAGTTTCCAAGGGCTTCACTTATTCCTTTGTTCATGGATTCGTTCACATTGTTCACACTGTGGTAACTGGAGTTGCATGATCTGAACGAAGGTCTGGGGTTACAGAGGCCTGCGAGACACAGCCTCTGCCTCCAGGATTCCCCGGTTTGATGGGGGAGGAGGATACAGTCAAATGCTCATGACTTTGATAAGAAATGTGTGCTAAGCACAGAGGAGGTGCTTCCGTCAGTTGGAATGTTTGGGGAAGCGTGTAATGGGAATCCAACAACAATGGCTCAAACAATTAAGACATGAATACCAGATCTTTAAGGGCAAGGGTTGGCATCTATGGTCCGTGGGCAAGTTTGGCCCAGCTGTCTCTTTCTGCATGACCCTTGAACTAAGGGTGGTTTTTAACAGATGAACATTTGCAATCAATTTGATAACATAGAAAACTAACTTTGATCTGCAAGTAAGTAAAATGTTTTTCCCACGGTAAAAAACAAAACAAAGCAAAACAATTAATCTCATTGATAAATCTGCTATAAAAATTGCACTTTATTATATTTTAACTTTCATCAATCAAATATATGTGGAAATTTATTTTCTCTCTTGTTAAACAAATACTTGCATAACATCATTGATTTTTCCTCTTGATTTTGTCTAAGCCTAAATTATTTACTATCTTTCCCTTTACAGAAAGTATTTGCTGATTTTTTTCAAAGGAAGTGGTCTCAGCTTGGTCAGATGCTTAGAGATGTCAACAGAGACCCTCTTCCTCTTTATCATCCTTGGCTGTATTGGCTTTGCGTTCTTAGCTTTTGGCTTCATGGTTATAGGATGGCTGCCATAGCTCCAAACATCACGTCTCACACTACAGCATTCAAATTGAGAAGAAAGGAATGGAGTGAGGCAGAAAATGCATTTCCCAGAAGTCCCTCTACCAATATATTTTCCCTCACACCTCAGTAGCCAGATCTGGGTCACACTCTCACCCCTAAAACAATGTCTGGAGAAGGGCTTGGGGTGCCAGGAGTGGCTTTACCGCTGCGGAGGCCCACCAAACCTGAGTCTGCTGCTGCAGGACAAGCACAGGGCTCTGAGAGTGAAGGAAGGAGGAGTGGCTGCTGGGCGGGCGGCCATGAGTGTCCACCACCTTCTCACCAGTGCTCATGACCGAGTGTCCTGGGCTGTGTGAGGTGGCGGCCCGGCCCGGGCCGGGGGCAGAAGGCCCTGCTCTGAGCCTCTGCCCACTTCGGGCTGTTTGCTTAGGAGGTGCTTGATCTGCCTGAGGCATAGCCTTTGCCCACTCCCACCCGTGGAGAGGGGGCTGGGACAGCACCTGCAGTGGGGCTCTTGTGAGGGGTACGTGGGGGTCACGCGTGTAGACGCCTGACCCGAGCGCCTGACTCCAGGTCAGCAGCTGGGGGTCGTTACAGCAAGGAGTCCCATCTGTGACACAGGCCACGCCTTTCCTCTGTCTCAGTCCTGGGGTGGCAGCAGCAGGAGCATCAGTTTACCAAGTGAGCACTTCCTGTGTGTGCTGGGCGCCCTTCACTTGCGTGTGCTCGCTTCATCCTCACAGCCACTCCACGAGCAGGGAGTTGCTTCCATCCCCATTTTACAGCCAAGGAAACTGAGGCCCAGGTAAGTGACAGTAGACGGAGCTCCAGCTCTGACCCCTTCGGGGCCCTGGATGGGACCACAGGCAGGTGCTCAGGTGGCCCTCCCATGTTCCGCGTCTACGGGACACATGACTATGAGGCTGGATTCCCTGTGTCTTGGGAACTGGCAACTTGAATTCTCGGGAAGCAATGTATACTCATGCAGATCATAAGCATATGCTAATGAGGGATGATTACCATCCATATCTATAGATGGATCAAAATGTGCAAGACCACTCTGACAGTTACACACCTACAGCACATCACAGTTAACGACCGCTCACCAGGCTCCTGGCCAGCACCGTGATGCAAGCTTGGACACCAAGTGTGAAATAAGACTGCCGCCCAGCTCTGTGTGTGCGTGGGGTTGGCTGTCACCCCTGCTGGCGCCCCGCTCAGACCTGTGCCCATCCCAGTTGTTTGCAGCCTTCCTAGTCCTCCTGGGTCTCAGAGAGATGGCCTGGTCCGTGGGGGGCTCCGGGGCAGAGGAAGCAGTGCTGTGAGGGCCCTGGGGGAGGAGGCCCCACTGACTTGGAGGACCTGTGACGCCCTGTGGCTGGGGCAGTGTGAGGGCCACCCAGGAAGACTAGCTGCATTAAAGAGGGACAAGGAGCAGCTTCTCTCTGCAAGGGGGCTGAGTGAACGAAGCCTCAACTCCCAGACTCTGTAAGAGGTTGAAAACTGGCTACTGGCCCCCCAAATCAGTCGCAGAGTCAAGGCTTAAATCCAGGCCCATCCCCTTGGTATCCCAATGTTGCGCGCTTATTTATATCCAATGACTTTAACTGATAATTTCACTTCAATATAGTCTGATGTAACATTCAATGACTGCAGCCTCTGGGACTATGAAATGGCCCATAAGCAGGACAGGCAGCCAGCCCCCCGACCTGAGTCTCCCGGAGGCTTCAAGTCATCCCTTTTCTCCTTTTAAATCCCATCCAAACCATCCCAGGCCTCTCCCTTCTCTGGGGTCACTCAGACTTTCTGAGTTTATGGCTATCACAAAATGTTATCAGGCATGACCATGACAATTACAATAACTGTGTTAGGCTAGAAACTCCCGACAGATTTAGGATCCGCAGTCACGCCCCCAGAGCCGAGGTGGCAGCCGGCCACCCGGGCTGTGTTGGACAGACTCCACCCGGTGGATGGCTCGGCCACAGCCACAGAGTGCCCTTGCCCTTCTTGAGCGATGGGGCCCGAGGCGCTGTGGTCCTGGTAGGGAGCCCTCCCAGGCCCTGGGTACTTTGGTGTTTTGGGTTCCAGGCTCGTCTCTTCCCTACTCTGTGCCTCTAGCTCTCTCTCCCTTTCTGCTCTCGGAACAGCGTCTCACATTTGGTCTCTGGAGCTTCTTCCGGGGAGTGTTCCTGCATCTGATTTCAAACCCTGATGGAGGAGGCTCAGTCCTTGTGGATGGTCCTGACCACAGGCTTCGGCCAGACCTAGCTTCAAGTCTGGGTTCTATTACTTGTTGGTTGGGAGACCTGGAGAAACTTGCTTAATCTCTCTGAGCTCAGTGTCATCACATGTGAGATACGCCTTGTGTTAGTTGCTCAGCTGTGTCTGACTCTTCGTGACCCATGGACTGGAGCCCACCAGGCCCATCTGTCCATGGGGATTCCCAGGCAAGCATACTGGAGTAGGTTGCCATTTCCTTCTCTAGAGGATCTGCCCAACCCAGGGATTGAACCCTGTGTCTCCTGCATTGTAGGTGGATTCTTTACCATTTGAGCCACCAGAGAAGACATCTGCCTTAAGGGATTTTATATGTAATACATATTATATGTGATAGTACGGTCATAGGCTCAGCAATCGTTATAAACACTCCATGGGTGAGGGCTGTTATCACTACTGCCATTGCTATTATCGTGTCAGGGCTGGTGATTTCTTTGGCCGCAAGCGCACTGAGCGTAGCCACTTCTTCCTGCACCTGGAGGGCCTTGGCCTTGCTTGGGCTTCTCATCATTGGAGCAGTGAGAAGAGAAAGGCCTCAGAGCCCACAGATCTGGCTTCAGCTTCAGCCTCTGCCGCCTCTTTTGCTGCGTGACTTGGACAAGTGGCTTAACCTCCGTGAGCCTCATCAGTTTCCCCCTCTGTAAAATGGGCACAATAACACTGACCATATAGGATTCCATGGGGAGGGAATGTCTCTTGGAGGCAGATTCCTGGGCTCAAATCACGTGAGGGTATGACTTTGGGCAAATTCCTCCACCTCCCTGTGCTTCAGATCCTCAGTAGCCAAACAGTATCTGCTTTGTAGGAAGTTTTATTATTTCAGGCTTGAGGGAGGGCTGGTGCTGAGAGGCCTCTAAAGATTTCTCTGCCACCACTGCACTTGGCGATGAGAAACTGAGGCCAAGAAACACTAAATTAAACATTTGAGAAAAGACAGTATATGACCGTGCTAAATTATGGAGGACGGACAATTAGAGAACAAAACGATCAGTAATAAAGGGCTAATTGGGCGGGACAGACGCTCAGTGTGCCTGAAGCCGGAGATACAGCCTGGGACGGGACGGTCTCTCCAGGGCCCGGCACTCTCGTTAATAACACTGACATTTCCCCTTAATGTGAGCGATGCCTACTTAACACTGAAGTGTCTGGAAAGTGCAAACATTAATATAAAAGTGGTTATCAATCACTAATTGCTCCCCTTCCAAAGACAGTAGTTTCTACTACTAATAACCTTTCTTCTTTCCTTTTTCTATTCCTATACAAGTATATATTTTCATAGTTGATTTCACAATGGTGTGACAGTCAGGGTAAGCTAGGATATGATGCAATAGCAAGCAACTTTCCAAAACAGTTGAGGCTATTCTCATACACGTCACATGCCCACTGTGATCAGTGGGGAGGGCTTTGCTTGCCCCTGGCCTCAGGGACTCAGACTGATGGCGGGACCATGGTCTCAGGCCCCTTAGGAGATCAGCATCCCCCAGTGTCACTGCGATAGGGAAGACTGGACCAGAGAATTGAGCCCAGAGCCTTAGTTGTCCCTCCTGGAAGGGTCCGTCCTCACCTCCATTCATGTTTCTTTGGTCAAAGCAAGTCTCACTAGTGCCTCTGTCGTGAGGTGATGGGGATGCGCTGGCCCCCTGTTTCAGGGGGAGTAGACTTTGTGAAGCCCCAGCTGTGCCCTCCAGGTGTGGCACACACAGATTTGGGTCTTTCTTACCAGGCCCTCCAATCTGACCAGTTTTCTGTCTATATATCCTTAGAAAAAATCCATTTGATTAATATTCCTACTAAATCCTCACTTTTGAAATGTGAATGGCTTCAATTTTTTGACTATTATAAACAGTGAAAGTGAAAGTGTTATTTGCTCAGTTGTGTCCGACTCTTTGCGACCCCATGGACGGAAGCCTACCAGGCTCCTCTGTCCGTGGCATTTCCCAGGCAAGAATACTGGAGTGGGTTGCCATTCCCTTTTCCAGGAGGTCTTCCTGACCCAGGGATCGAACCTGCATCTCTTCTGTCTCCTGAATTGGCAGGTGGATTCTTTACTGTCTGAGCCACCAGGGGAGCCTACAATTGATATCTTTATTCTTTCTCCAAATTTCTGCTTTGCTAGAAGAGATTCCTAGAAGATGTTGCGTGAAATAGAATGGGTTTTTGAAAACGAATAGTGCTGGATTTTAATGGAATGCATAGTCCCTAAGTCCTGCTATCTCGACCTCCCCGTAACCCCGGGTCTAGTATCTCCTCTCACTCTCTAGGCTCCCACCTAGCCCCCCTCCGCTATCACGCCTGGGCCAGTGCAGTGGGCTCCTGCCTGCTTCCTCTACCTCAGGCCTGGCCCTGCCCCGTCACTCTCCCTGCAGAGCCAGGTGACCCTCTCAGACTGAGAGTGGGGCTGCCCTTGCTGAACTCCACGCCCCAGAGCTCCTGCCTCACTGGGGCGCAGCCCACACTGACAGTGGTCCTGGGCCCTGCATGTCCCCCCATCCCTCCAGACTATCCCCCACGAGTAACTCCCTTCCAGCCTTCCAGCCCCCCTGGATGGCGAGCCCTTATCCTATTCCTGCCTCAAGGCCTGGCCCTTACCCGTGCCTCCAGTTAGACTCTCTTCCCTTGTCTGCCTGGCTCCCTCCCTCTCTCCTTTCCTTTAGGTTTTGCCCCAGCATCACCTGCTCTGGCCTGGCAGCCCAGGGCAGTCGGGCTTCACCCACTTCCGCAGCCTCCGCACCTGCCATACAGAAAGGCCTGTGATGGTCCAGCCACACAGCCTTTCTTTTGACACTCAAACCTCTGAGCCTTTGCGGGTGTTGTTCCTTCTGCGTGGAGCATCCTCCAGGGCATCTCACCTGGCTGACTCTTATGCATCCATCAGGTCTCAGCATAGGACTACTGCTTCCTCCAGGAAGCCCACCTGACCTCCCTGGACAAGATAGACCCCCTGTGGCCATGATCATGTCATAGCTGTTTCTCTGTGTAGTTAATGCTTTAATTTCAACTAAAAACTCTGGATGTCACCTCAACCCCAGCACCTGGCTGTGTACTTGGTACAGAGCAGATGCTCACACACACAGGGGACCCAGCCTGTCCGGGGTCTTGTCCAGGGTGCAGAGGGGCAGTAGACCGCTGTGAGGAGAGGGAGAGAAGGACAGTTCAGTGGGCAACAAACTCCGTGGGTGCCAGTAGGTGGACAGTCATGAGTCATCAGGTCGCATCCCCTCCTCCTGGGGCCCGTTTCACAGGCAACCACGAGGCTGGTGTACTAGGAAGTGAACAGAACTCATCCTTATTTAAAAGAAAATGAGTGACTCACTCCCATCATTTTCCTGTGATCACCTTCTGGCCCACAGCTGCTTTTCTTTTCCCCATCCTTCCTCCCCCTCCTGACACTTTATCACTTTTCTTATTCTTCTCTTTGCTTGGTCACAACACAACAGAACAAGAAAGGAAGGAGCAGAGCTGAAAGTGTAGCTCCCGTCACAGGAGCCGAATAAACCATTTTGTAAATTTCAGGGAATGATGAGAAATTAGAGCAGCATTTATATCAATCACAGCAGGAGATGGAGAGAAAGATGGCCTGGGGGTGGTCAGGGCTGGGACAAACACCCCTCTTTGGTAATGAGGGCAGCGTGGGCAGAGGAAGCGGCAGTGGATGGGGGTCCCAGCTGGCCTCTGGCCTTAGTGAGTCCTGTGGGCTCCACTCAGAACCTCTGTATGTGCAGACAAGTGTGCAGATACGCACAGCACACACCCGGACACACATAGAGACATGCATTGACACAGACACACAAACAGCCCCCTTGCATACATATACATAGGTGTGAAAGTGTTAGTCACTCAGTCGTGTCTGACTCTTTGTGACCCCCTGGACACACAGGCATGAAAGTGCAAGTGTAAGTTACTCAGTTGTGTCTGACTCTTTGTGACCCCATGGACTGTAGCCCGTCAGGCTTCTCTGTCCATGGAATTCTCCAGGCAAAAATACTGGAGTGGGTTGCCACTCTCTTCTCCAGGGGATCTTCCTGACCTAGGGATTGAACCCGAGTCTCTTGCGTCGCAGGCAGACTCTTCATCGTCTGGGCCACCACGGGTACACACCCCACCCAATCCAGTGCATTCCTCTTAGATTGCTCTCAAGTCACCTGCTTTGTTTGTGCCCACCACTATGACCTGAGTGACCTCCGTTAGCTGTCGCCTGGACCACTGCCACATCCTCCTGTCTTCCTATTACCCCGTCACAGTCATTTATTCATTCCTTCATTTCATGTGTGTGAAGCCCCTCCTCCATACTAGGAGCTGTCAGGACCCTTGGGAGATGGCAGTGTTTCATGGAGGTCACATTCCACTCCTACTTGCTGCCCTCAAGCCCCTGGTCCTCCCACAGCCCACAGCTGGCACCCAGGACCATCTCTCACCACTTCCCTCCCCACCATCTGGGCTCTGGTCACTGTGCACTCTTTCCTCTGGGTCTTGGCACATGCTGTTCCAGCTGCTTGGAACACTGTTCCAGCTCCATATCGACTTGCTAGGCTGCTCCAGTGTCCCCGCCTCAGGAGAGCATCTCTGACTACCCTTGTCCCAGGCTGGCCGCTTCCCCTCCTCTGGGCTCTTCCATTGCCCAGCTCTTACCGCACGCGGGCCTCTGTTCTGTGTTGCCTCCTCCCTCAGACTGTGCGCTCCTGGAGGGCAGGGCTGGATCCTGTTTATCTTCAGGGCAGAAACCAGAAAGAAGGTGGTTGCCAAGTGTGTCCCTCCCTTTTCCTTGGCTCCTGCTCTCCTACTCCTTGTCCCCCGATCTTTCACCCGGGAAATCCTCCCCAGACCCCTGTGCTCAGCTCCCTCTGACATCCCCACCCCAATCTGTAAGCTCAGCAGTCAAGGTGTTGCTCATCGGCGGTCCTTGAGTTTGGCGATGGGTCTCAGATAAATCTTTTGGACCCAGAGAGGAAATTAATGGCAGAATTTCAGGCAAGACAGGAAGTCAGACATTTTTCAGTATTGGTGAGGAAGTTCTTTCCAGTTCTCTTGGATCACCAGGTGGAGAAGGAAATGGCAACCCATTCCAGTATTCTTGCCTGGAAAATCTCATGTATGGAGTAGCCTGGTGGGCTACAGTCCATGGGGTCGCAAAGAGTCGGACACGACTGAGCGACTTCACTTTAGACCACCAGGGTCTGCTTTACCTTCTTTGGAGCTTGCTGGTTGAGCAGAGATAATCCTCTGCTCAAAACTCCAGTGCCTTCCAGGTGTATTTTCTGGGGTTGGAGGAGTAAAGCCCATGAAAGTTTGGGGCTCCCCTGAGACTGCAGGGGCCCCAGGAGTTTCTGCCTCTACGCTAGTCCACACTCAGCCTCTAGCAAGTTAAGCTGCAAGCAAATGTTCCCACCAGATTTATGGCGGCAAAGATCCTCTCCTTGACCAAACAGGCTCCTCTGAACTCTCTTCTCCACTGGGCCCTGGGTGGGGGATTCCATTTTCACCCGTGCATCGTCCAATTGCAGTGAGGGTCCTGCCAAGTCAGTTTAATCAGAATCCCCCACCCTCGCCCTCTGATTACCTCCTTATCTGTTTGGTTCTGCATCTTCACTATCCCCCACGTGATGCCTGATCACCCAGGCTGCCTTCAGCAGGAATCCCACTAGTTACTTTAGCCAGAATGCCCTCTAATCCCTGAGGTTTCATCTTAGAAATTTTCCATCCAATGACACCCTACCTTGCTCCTTGGCTATAAATTCCTTCTTTTTCTTGTTGGATTTGGGGGTGAGCCCAATCTCTCTCCCCTACTACAGAATCCCATTCTTGCAGCACCCCCACTTCCTGAATAAAACCTGCTTTACTATTTTTTACCAAGTGTCATGAGTCTTTTTTTTCCCTTTAACAGTGGGTCCAGTGGGTCTTGCTGGGACCGTCTGTATACCCCATCTCTCCTGATTTTGGAGGGGCAGTTTGCCTTGTAATCTCAGTTCTCTGATGAGTCCAAGAACCATCATTGGTTTTCAGTTTTCCAGGCTTTTCTTGTTATAAGGACAGGAGAAGCAACTGGCAGGCTGAAACCAGAAGTCTATCCAGTTGTATTCAGAATAAAATTCAACCTCTGAGCCTCTACCTGCTCCAACCCCTGCCAACTTTGATGATCACTCTTGGGGGTTGCAGGGCCAATAAATGGCATTTCTGTTTCCCATTCAAGTCTGGGAGAAATTAAGATCAAGGCACAGTGGTCAGGCTGATCAAATGGAAGAAAAACAAATCCTTAAATACCGGTAAAGTTGATTGGAGAACAGCGCAGGTGAGCAGTAACAACGACATTAGCATTTCACCGACTTGAATATATTCCCCCAAACGGCAGGCTTCTCCACCAGGGGCTGTACACGAGGCCGACCACGAGGCTGAAGGTGGGCGAGGAGGCCCTGCCTGATTGAGAAGTGAGGGAAGGCCATAGCGAGCTCACAGGAAACCACGGGAAAGACTGTTACCATCGTTCCCCAAATGAGGCACAGGAAGGCAGAAAGAATGTGGGCTCCAGCATCTGAAAACCAGAGTTCAAATCCAGCCTCTGACATTCACTAGCTATTAGATCTTAAGGTGAAGGTGAAGTCGCTCAGTCGTGTCCGACTCTTTGCGACCCCATGGACTGTAGCCTATCAGGCTCCTCCATCCATGGGATTCTCCAGGCAAGAATACTGGAGTGGGTTGCCATTTCCTTCTCCAGGGGATCTTCCCAACCCAGGGATTGAACCCAGGTCTCCCGCATTGGAGGCAGACACTTTAACCTCTGAGCCACCAGGGAAGCCCTAGATCTTAAATTCATTAATAAGCTTCTCTAGGACTCATGAATCTACATCTAAAATGGGGATAATGATACATATCCTGTGGGCTTGTTCAGAAGATTGTTAGTTAACACAAATGGAGTGCTTAGAATAGCAACTGACCCATAACAAACCGTGTTCAAATTTGACTGAGTCTAACTTGAGCCAATGTCACTGTCTTTTTTATCCTTTTTCCTGACATATAAGAAGCCTGTTTTGCCTCAGGGCCTTTTCACTTGCTGTTCTTTCTTTTAGGAATGTTCTGTCCTACATCTTAGCATCGCTGCTCCTTCTCATCATTAAGGTCTTGGCCCACATGCCACCTGTCCCAAGAAACCCTTCCTGGCCACCTGAGACAAGGCAGTGTCTGACCCCGATACCTGAGTCAGTGTCCTATCACGTTTCCTTGTTTTATTTTCTTCAAGCACTTAACCTCCTCTGAAATTGTCTTATTTACTGATTTTCTTCTTCATTGTTTGCTTTCTTTTTCTTCATCTCATTTCCTCTGGAGGCTAACCACACACTTTGCACAAAGCTGGGAACAGAGTAGGTGCTTAATCTATTCTGGTTGAATGAATGGATGAACAGATTTAGCATTGAAGTAGGAGCTACTCACTGAGATTCATTTTTGAAGGTTTCCTGTCAGGGACTGGGAGCCCTTGCTAATTCCTGGGATTCCAATGGAACCAGTGAACATTTGAGCCTTCAGGGAATAACTGCTTCCTGTTACAGAAGGATGAGCTGAGATCCAGTGCAGGTGGCAAGAAAACCCAGCACACACTTGCTTAAACTATCAAACTAGTGGCAGATTAGGTATCAGGTAAGGACTGATCCAGCATCTCAGTTGTGTGACCAAGGACCCAGTGTTTTCCAAGCCTCTTCTCTGCCTCCAAGGCACTGTCTTCATCTTTGGTCTAGATTCTTGGGTGGCTGCAGCATTAATGTGGGCCACATAGTTTCACATTGCCATTTACTGGAAGACATACCTCTTCCAGCCAGAATGCAAAAGTCCTGGACTTCTCTGATTGGCTCATGGTAAGTGATATGTTTACCTCTGAGGCAAACACAGGACTGAACTAGTCCTGTGTTGATTGCCCCTGGTCTGGGCTATGGCTTAGGGAATCAGGGACCAGCTCTGGAGGTGGAGGAAAAGTCAAGGCTGTTACCCAAATGAAGAGGCCTGGAGGGGATGCCAGAGGGACAATCTTGATGTCCCTTCTTCCCAGGGAGCAGAAGCCACCTGGCCAGGGTAAGAGGGAGAGGCAACTCTAGAACGCAGGTCTAAGGGGATGGTGAGCTTGCGAGACTGTGTGAGGCAGGAGGGAGAGGGGCACTGTGTGGGTCGGCCCCCCTTGGATGCCCCTGCCTCAGCCAGCACTCCTTCTTTGGAGGAAGATGGCAACAGGGGAGTTGTCTGGATGGGAACCTGTGAGACATGAAAATCCAGGCTGGTGTCATTCACTTCATCTTCTCAGGAGCTGAGAATGAGTTCTGCTCTCAGGCTGGAGGGGCCCCTACGCTGAGCCCCTGCTTTCTCATTGATGGCCCCCGTGACGAGGACACTACCCTCTCTGGCTCCTCATTGGACAAGAACTGCCACTCCAGGTCCCCGCAGCTATGGGCTCTGGCCTGAAATGCACATGGGCTGCTGGGCTGAATGGGGACTCGCGGGGTCAGGGCTGGGGCTGGGGGTGCTGCAGAGGCCAAGCACAGAGAAAACCTGCCCCTGAGCAGCTCTGCTCTCTCTTTATGGAGCGAGGCTCTGCATCCTTGTTCTCAGGCCTGGTTTTCTGCTTCACAGAGTGTCTCCCTCCCGTTCACTCCATGAGTTAAAACTGGAGGCTCATCCCCACATCTCGCCAGTCCTCCTGGTTTTCTTCACCCTCAGGCACGGTGGTGTCTTCACCCTCTTCTCCTTCTCCCCACCTCAGGCTCTCTGTCCATGGAATTGTCCAGGCCAGAATACTGGAGAGGGTAGCCTTTCCCTTCTCCAGGGGATCTTCCCAACCCAGGGACTGAACCCAGGTCTCCTGCACTGCAGGTGGATTCTTTACCAGTTGAGCCACCAGGGAAGCCCACCTCAGGCTTCTGTCACCCTGAATTCTAGAAAAATCAGTGATTATAACGCATGGACATCACACAGAACATTCCAGGTGCTGAGCTGAGTGCTTTACGAGCATCATCACACTCATCCACGTGACATATCTATGATGTGATCTATGTGCAATATGCTCCGCCACAGGCTTCGGAGAGAATTGCTAACACAGACTCATTCTCGCCCCCCTGGAGCTTCCATTTTCCCTGGGGAAAACAGACGTCAGCCAAAGAACAAAGGAAAAAAATTACAAAAGATTCCAGCTTCTGGTCCAGGCCTTCAGAGAAGATTCTAAATTAAGCTGTCATGTGATCCACAATTCCATTAAAAATATCATTCATCCAGTCTCCCTCCTTTCCTCATCGGTTAGGCACTCACTGTTCCTTCCCAGGTCAAGGGCACATGCCAGAAAGCAAAGGGGGATTAATTGAGCACCTTTTGCCTGCCAAGACGGTCTCATCTTGTTCTGTCCCCATAACTATGCACACGAGGTGATCATTACTTTTTCCACTTTTTGAGCAAGGAGGTCAGGGCTCTTAGCTTAGGCTGGAGGTCACGAGGCACCTGCTCTGGGTCTCTTGGCTACCCAGTGAGGACCTGGCAGACAGTGATATCTTTTCTCCACCTCCATCAGAAGAAGTTCTCGCTCTGCTCAGGACACTGTCTTGTTATCATGATAACAACAATAACCACGGCAGCAGCAGAAACAGCACAGTTACATTTCCTAGCAGACCCACCACTTGACTGTCAATGTGCAAAGTATTTCGCTTGTATGATGTCATTCATTTGTATAACAAATTGGCAAGGCAGGTAGTGACCCCAGTTCACACACAAAGCAGTGAGTTCATGGGAATGAGCAAGAAGCCCAGTGTACCCCGTGAGTCAGGACTTGAACCCATATTTGTCTGGTCCTTAACCTAGTAAGTGTGCCATTGATTCAAACAGTGGAGGCACAGCCGTTCCTACATGGTGAGAACAGAAGCCAGGAGGCAGGGGAATAAGGAAGCTGACTGGGATGGGAGATTGTGAGCCCCTGAGAGCAGATGGGTAGGGCAACTCCCTGGGATCTGACTGGGGGCTTTAGGTCCAGGTGCCCCTAAGTTTCCAGGGACATCCCCAGAGCCTAAAACACTCTTCTGCCTGACATTTTTCTTTGCTTAAATTGCACTGAGTGCTTTTCTGTTATTTGCCAAAAGCCTGGACTCAGACAGCAAAGAAACCTGCTTATTAAAAACACACACACACACACAAAACTGCTTAAAAACTGCTTAAAAAAAGCAACAATTCCAACAATGAGTATCTCTTGCTTAAAGAGGCCTCATCAAATAAGAGGAACAAGGCTTTTGCAAACCTAAATGGAAATCAAACCCACAATCTGAGCACACACTTGTTTGACAAGTGATAATTAACTGCTGACAATATAATTTCAGTTTGGATGCAAATGTGTTTTTCATTAGAAAGTAATCAAAGAGGTGTTTGTATCTGAGAGTCCAGCCTCCAACAGGGGGAGCTCAGCTCTTCTGCTGAAAGGTTTGGGGACTGGCATTGAGAACCCACTGTTCCTGGCCATGTGGGCATGGATCCCCAAAGTGACACTGATCTCCAGGACAGCTTCCAGAAGGCAACTCAGTAAGCCCCTGTCACTAAGGATCCTGAACCCTTGGGGCATCTAGTGATCCTTTGCTCATCTCTGATCCCAAATGTGCCTAGAGCTGCCTTGCAGGGGTTGAAAGCTGGCCCTTTTCTCTAGTCCACTGTATCTCAGTTTCCTCATCTATAACATGGGAATAATAATGATACTTACCGCGTGAGCTTATTGTGAGGTTTAAATAAGTTAATACAAGAAAGTGTGCCTGGTATGCAGAATCTCTCAATAGATGCTAGTAGCTACGACACATACTCATTAGTTCAGATGATAGACTCACAGGGCCCGACACTTTCATAATCACGAGTAACACCAGGTGCAGAGCCAGGCTTTGCGTCCTGGCCTCGAGGTCTGACTCCTCCGAGCACAGATCTCTCAGTTCCCTGGTAGGTGCTGTCACAACTCACTGCTCCTGGAACATTCTATCCCCTTGAACATCTCCAACATTTGCACCTGCTGTGTTCTCTGCCTGAGAAGCTTTTCCCTCTACTTTCCACCTAGTGGAATTTAATCTTTGAAGGCCCAATACAAATATCATCTTCTTGATGACACCTGGAGCCTGGATCTATTTGACCTGACTCTGAACACAAAGGAGGGGCTCTTTATGCACTTATCAGGCTCCCACTATGTGCTTGGCTTGGTACATCTGGAGGCCTGTCTTTCCAGTTAATCTTCATAGCAACACTGTAAGATGATTTATATTATTCCCATTTTACAGATGAAGAAACTGAGGCTCAGAGATGAGAAATTATATGTAACTGCTCAAAGTTATATATCTAATAAATACCAGAGCCTGGGCTATTGACACAGCCCCAAGCTGTGTCCTTTCCACTTTAGCTCATATGAATCCACTTGAATCCTTTCCTAAAAACAGCAGGATATGGTGTTTTCTGAACTCAAACTCATATTTGTCACTGATTCAGGCCTCAGACACAAAAGTACGTATTTCTAACCACATAAGCCCAGACACACACAGGTTGAGGAACAAAATGCCAAACAGATCTAAGTGGACATTTGCACTTTGCCAAGGATATTAGTAAGCACATCCACTGTATTCCAAATCTGTCCACACTCCAGGCCCTTGTGCTGAGTCCTGACTCATGTATCTGTCCACACCCCAGCCCATGTGTTGAGTCCTGACCCATGTATCTGTCCACACCTCAGCTCCATGTGCTGAGTCCTGATCTGTATATCTGTCTCCTGAACACTTGGACCTGGATGACCCATGGGATCCTCAGACACAGTGAACCCAGATGGGCTTTGAGTGAGCAAGGCAGGGGATCAATCTAACACAGAGATTGGGCTCTAAGTTCTGCCCATGAAAACCTTTTCTCTACAAACTCGAGGGACAATTGACCAAATATAGCAAGAGGGCAAGGGGCATCCCCAGGAGGTAGAAAGAAACTGACAACCAGGTGGCAAGTGTGTGAACTGGTAATCCACTGCCATGTTTCAGGGTTGGGGGATGAAGAGCCACCAGCTAAGGGATTGGGTTTAATCCTTCCAGGAACAGGAAATGATGTTTTGGGTACAATGCAGAAGTTGCATAAAGCTGTGACCTTCAGGGGGCTGAATCTCAAAGAGAACATATAAAAGAAAAAGAATCCATTCCTGACAACTGGGAAACAATACGGGAGATTGTCAGTTTCTGCCTGGACTTTGAGAGAAATGAGAAATTCCTTGGGTGACTATAGGCCTGTGCTTTGCTTGGGTTTATGGCTTTAATTTATATTGCAGGTATTGTTTGTAAACCCCCAAGTGTGAGTAGAAAAGTAAAAAAAAAAATCTAAAAATAAAAATAATAATTTTTGCAATTAAAAAATTCTCAAACCATGGACTGGATAGTGGGTTAGGTAGGACTGGGGAAGAAATCAGTTACCTGGAGTGTAGACAAGAGGAAATTACCCTGAATGCACACAGAAAGGAATAGAGATTGGAGAAAAGGTTTAGAGACATGAAGGAGAGATTGAGAAGTTTCAAAAATTATTATTAGAAGTTACAGAACATCAAAATAGAATTTGGAAAATTAATACTCAAATCAGTAAGGACCATGACTTCTACAGAATGTATGAAAGACTTGAATTCATAGTTTCAAGAAGAAATTGAGCAAGTGCAAATAAATACATAGAGCTTCCATGTAAAAAAACTGGAAATGGTCATTTCCATGTTTACAATAAGCAGTTGGACAAGTGGAAAATCAACTTTTCTTGGCTCCATCAGAAAACTGAGGTTGCAGAGCAAACTGCTACCCTGAAATCTGGAGACATGTGAATCCAGAAAGTCACAGATAAGACCTGCCTGCCTGTAGCAGAAGCTGCTAGAGTCGTAAACAGGTAGGAACACTTAAATGATAATTCTGACAAATAGCTGGAGACTGAATGTGAAGGTGAGAAACTCCTTGGATGCCACAGTCTTGGGGGCACACAAGGTTTCATGGGGTTTTCCTCCAGGAGCTCCACCAGACTGTCATGATGCAACTCCAAGAAGATACCTTTTTGGTTCTGGCATAAAGAAAGGAAGAGTAATCTTTGTGAAATACCCAGAATCCTCTCCATAACAAAGGCTTACTGTTCAAGAGGAAAGACTTAACCAGAGCCTTTCTCCAGCAGCATGAAGGGAGGGCCTTCTTCTCACTGCAGCCTCTGTTAGCCTTCCTTTCACCTAACTGGCACTGGGGGAAGCATATAAGAACGTCACAGGCCAGAGACACAGCTCCACTCAAAGACTGAGGTTTAATTGGAAGATTATAAACACCTCCCCTACCTTATCACCAGACAAACAGGGTTTTCAATACAAATAATAATGGACTAGATTTGAAAGAGCTGCCATGCAGACTCTCTCTGAGGGTTTAGAGAAGCCTGAAGTCAAGAGGGGGAGATTAAGACAAGGATACTAGAGGAATTTTAAGCCCTCGACACCTACACTTATAGCAAACACTAAATACAACTCAACTCCTTGCCAGACTAACATAAATCCTCACACTAGAGGTCTACTTACTTCAGTTTCTATTAGCCAGTGCAAAATGTCCAGCTTCCAACAACAACAGAAAAAATCACAAGGAATGCAAAAAGGTAAGACAAAAGAAATGAAAAGACAAAGCAAACCTCAGAACCTCAGTCAGACGTGACACAGACTTGAATTAAAAGAACTATGACCCAGTAAATTCTATTCTCATCTATGTACTATATGTTTGCCAAAAGAAATGGAGAAGATTGTTCAGAGCAGCCCTATTCATAAAAACTCCAAACTGGAAACTGCCTATTAAAGGCAGAATGGAAAAATAAAATATAATATTAAACCCAAACAATATGCACCATAAATGTATATTACAATTATATGTTGAGAGAAAAAAGGGCACATAGTATATTATTATATACAGTCAAAAAGGAGGCTATTAGAAGTTAGGTCAGTGGTTATGGCTGGTGGAGGTATAGTAACTGGAAGGGATTATTAGGGGGCTTGTCAGTTTGTAGTAATGTTTTATGTTTACTTTGTGAAAATTCATTAGCTGAAGACTTATGTGGAGAAGGAAATGGCAATCCACTCCAGTATTCTTGCATGGAAAATCCCATGGACAGAGGAGCCTGGGAGGCATCCGTAAAAGGGTCAGACACGACTGAGCACACACTTATGATTTGAATATTCTTATGTATGCATATTATGCACCAATAAGACATTTGCATTAAAAAAAGCAACCAGAGAAAAGACCTGATTACCTATCAAAGAAAGACAATTAGACCGACAGCAGACTTTTCAGCAACAACCATAGAGACCAGGAAACAGTGGAATGATATTTTCAATGCCAAGAGAAAGAAACATCTAAAATGATCTAAACTATCTAAATATCCAAAAAAGCACTTTAACTATTGTTTAAAATTGAGGAAGATAGTGGTAGAAGTGGGAAACAATAATACTCATCAGTTTTCTCTTAAAACTATTTCCATACTAATAATGGTGATGGGATTCAACTATATTTTTAAAATTTCAATCGCTCTTGATAAACAGCAAATTTGAAGAAATAAAAGAATGTTTAAAATAAAAAAATTAAAGGTGAAAGATATTTTCAAGCAAAGTCTGAGAGATATTACAAGGTTTTTCTGAGAGGACAGATAAATGACACACTCCAGGGAAGACCGTGTTATGAAAAGGAAGGAGTAGATCACAGGCACAGTACTGAGCAGAGAAACCTGTGAGCTTGCACTGATCTTGTAACACAAAAGCATTAACAAATGAAAGTCATGTAACTAATTTGTGGTGTAAAGGAGGGTGGAACCGTAACCGTAAGAATGGAGAAGTGATGAAAATTGATGTATTCGAAGCTCTGTGCATTGTTCAGAGCAAGGGGAGAGATATTGATTTACTTTAGACAGTGTTAAGTCAAGTGTGCTTATTAAAATGTAAAGATTAACCAATAAAGAAGATAAATGGAATGAATGATTTCCAAATCAGCAGGGGAAAAATAGATGGTATAAAAGCTTGATTGATATGGTGGCAGAAAATGAGCCAAAATGAAAAAAAAAAAAAAGAAAAAAGCAGAGGAAATCCTTGTAAGTTGAAAGGACAAAGAAGGCAGAAATCAGACTCTGCCATTCACATCCAATTGTGACTTTGGGCTAAAGAGTTAATGGTGAGGGGAGTGTGATGCCCCTCTGCAGCTGTTGTGGAGACATGATGAGACTCTGTTGGGCCTGTCCTCAGCACAGGGGCAAGGGGCTGTCCTCCACCTCTTTGCAACCAAGGACTCTGTGTAAGAAAAGGATTTTATGGACAACACAGTGTGGGCATCTTCACTTTTCTTTTGATGATAAAGCTTTCTGCAGTCAAGCTTTATTTTATCAGAAGAATAAGAGATTTTCAAACTAGCTGTGCAGTCTATCAAGGAGATTTCCAAAGAGATAACGAGGCAGGAAGCCTCTCTCCCAAGACAACCTTGGCTTTATCTTCATTCTTCACTTAGTCGGTAACAGCAGCAATCATGGTTTGAACGTTTGCCGTGTCCCAGGTGCTGCTGTTTTACCCATGTTCTTTTATTTAAATTTGCCTTTAAACTTGTGAGAGAGGCATGACCATCCACTTCAGAAATGAGGAGATAGAGGCTGGAAGGTGAAATAAAATCTGTCCAAGGACATAGCTGAGCTAAGGTCATCCAGGTCTGTCTGACTCTGAAGCCCCCAATTCTCTTGCTTCTTAACTATCCAGAAACTTCCAGTCAATTATTAAAGAATTGACCCTAATCAGGAGTTAGAGCATCATATGGAGCAGACATTTAAAAATGTTCATGCTTAATTATTGATCTTTCTCATAGGAGCCTCCTCTGTCTATTTTTCTTCTCTTTTTAGAACTTCTTCCTCTAAGAGCAATTTGTAATAATCAAGGACAATTTGGAGACTGTAGCAGACTTAAGACGAGGAGCCCCAGCTACCTGTCTGGTTGCCTGTGTCTTTGGAGGTGTTCTTGGCTATCTCACACCTAACGTGAGCAGGACTCTCTAGATCCTGCTTAAGGGGAACATGCTAGGGCTCCCCCTGTGAGCCTGGACTTGCTGTGAGAGAGCAGAGGGTGTGGAAGAGTCCAGCTGGAACAGTTCCTCTGGGCAGAGCCCGTGGAGGGGACCAGCTGTGAAGGTCACTTGGTCAGTGCCCAACATCACTGACACAGAGATGGGAGATAAGCAGGTCATGGAACTTACGGAGGATCCTACAGACAAGATTGCCCAAGGCAACTTGTGACCATTCTCCCTGGCCTACCAAAAAACCGCCTCCAGGTCCTTCTCTTCCTGAGCATGGAGATGGGCCCTGCTCAGTGGAGGGACTGCCTGGTTATACAGAGCTGATCTTGTACTCTGCCTCAGAGATCCACCCCCTCCTCCTCAGAATAAAGACTGTATCCTCAGTGTGGGCATCAAGGCCCTTTATGACTCATGGGGACTCCCTCTTCTGCTTTATCTTCCTCTCTCTTAACACACACACACACACACACATGCTACATCCATTGGCTGCTTATGATTCCCTACCTCTCACACACACATTCTTGCTATCTTCCAAGAATGCCCCCTTTTCCCACCTGTTTGCCAGGCAAGTACCCCATCCTCTTCCTCCATGATTGGGCTCTTGTTTCCGCCATGCCTCTGAACTCAAGTGTCTTTCTCTGTGTCTCTAGAGCATCATGTGTTTAGCCCATCAGAGCACCCACTATTGGGTGAGGTGTGTTTTAGGATTGCTTTGTCCCCCCGACAGTGGGCTGCTTGAGGGCACAGAGTGGACACTGAACATACATTTGCTGAGAGATCGAGGTGAATATGGTGACTCAGTTGCACTGGCCTTCCTCTATTAGTGAGGGGTAGAGGCATTCACATCAGTCTCAGTCCAGGACCTGGCACAGAAAGAATCCTCAATGAGTGTTCATTGAATGAATCAACAGATTATACAGATCTGCCCATTGCAGACCAGACTTAGCTAGTGATCATACAATCAGAATCACTGAGTAGCCCTGTAATACTATTCTGAGTCTTCTCCAAGTTAGACTGGTCTTTTCTAGCTCTGATCTTACCCACCCCCAAAGCACTCCCCTCCTGCCACCCCCCCGCAACACACACCAGGCCAGTTTTATCAGGTCCAATTAGAAGAGGCTGCTTGTCACCTAGAGGGGTTAATGAGCAGAGAAATGACGTGAGTTAGGTGGGGTCAAATCTAGAGAAAAGGCTCATTATACCTGCAGGTAGGTGTCGATCTATGTCAATTTTAGAAACAGAGAAGTGAGTTTAGAATGAGCAAAATAATTAGGAAGTGGGCTTCTGGAAGCAGGAAGAAATTCCAGAATGATTGATGATAGAGTGGATAGCCAGCATGCAGTGTCATTGATGGAATATTGGGAACATTCAAGTCCATTGTCAAGGGACCTGTTCTTCCTGACACCCCCTCCTCTAGGTGCTCATGGGGGACTCGACAGGTCTCCATTCTCTGTCCCTGTGGGGGGTGAGATCCACAGGCTGACCTCTCGTCAATACCAGCACTGGGTCAGGGTCAATATGGGGACCCCAACTATACAAAATAGTCTTAATGACCTGGATAACCATGATAGTGTGGTCACTCACCTGGAGTCAGACATTCTGGAGTGTGAAGCCAAGTAGGCCTTAGGAAGCACTACTACAAACAAAGCTAGTGGATGTGATGGAATTCCAGCTGAGCTATTTAAAATCCTAAAAGACGGTGCAGTCAAAGTGCTGCACTCAATATGTCAGCATATTTGGAAAACTCACCAGTGGCCACAGGACTGGAAAAGGTCAGTTTTCATTCCAATCCCAAAGAAGGGCAGTGCCAAAATTTGTTCAAACTGCCAGACAATTGCACTCATTTCACATACTAGTAAGGTAATTCTCAAAATCCTTAAAGTTAGGCTTCAGCGGAATGTAACTGAGAACATCCAGATGTACCAGCTGAGTTTAGAAAAGGCAGAGGAACCAGAGATCAAATTGCCAACATTTGCTGAATCATAGAGAAAGCAAGAGAATTCCAGAAAAACATCTACTTCTGCTTCATTAACTACACTAAAGCCTTTGACTGTGTGGATCACAACAAACTGTGGAAAATTCTTAAAGACATAGGAATATCAGACCACCATACCTGTCTCCTGAGAAACGTGTATTTGGGTCAAAAGCAACAGTTAGAACCTTACTGGAAAAACTGACTGGTTCAAAATTGGCATATATACAGGATTGTTTAAATATACAACAAGGCTGTATATTGTCACCCTGTTATTTATATGAAGATTACATCATGCAAAATGCTGGGCTGGATGAATCACAAACTGCAATCGAGATTTCTGGGAGAAATATCAACAACCTCAGATATGTAGATGATATCATTCTAATGGCAGAAACTGAAGAGGAACTAAAGAGCCTCTTGATGAGGGTGGAAGAGAAGAATGAAAGAGCTGGCTTTCACTCAACATTAAAAGAGCTAAGAGCATGGCATCTGGTCCCATCACTTCATGGGAAATAGATGGGGAAAAAATGGAAACAGTGACAGACTTTATATTCTTGGGCTCCAAAATCACTGCAGATAGTGACTACAGCCATGAAATTAAAAGATGCTTGCTCCTTGGATGGAAAGCTATGACAAACGTAGATCGCATATTAAAAAGCAGAGACATCACTTTGCCGACAAAGGTCTGTATAGTCAAAGCTGTGGTTTTTTCAGTAGTCATGAGTGGATGTGAGAGTTGGACTATAAAGAAGGCTGAGAGCCGAAGAAATGGATGCTTTTGAACTGTGGTGTTGGAGAAGACTCTTGAGAGTCCCTTGGACTACAAGGACACCAAACCAGTCAATCCTAAAGGAAATCAACCCTGAATATTCATTGGAAGGACTGATGCTGAAGCTCCAATACTGTGGCCATTTGATGTGAAGAGCCAGCTCATTGAAAAAGACCCTGATGCTGGGAAAGACTGAGAGCAGGAGGAGAAGGGGCAACCGAGGATGAGACGGTTGGATGGCATCATGGACTCAAGGGACATGAGTTTGAGCAAACTCTGACAGTGAAGTACAGGGAAGCCTGGTGTACTGCAGTCCATGGGGTCACAAGGGGATGGACACGACCTAGCAACTGAACACAGCAAACTTTTATCAGCCCTGCATCAGAGCCTGTCGATACTCTGTGCACAGTCACACCAGCTTGTTCCCACACATTCGGGCCCACCAGGTCCGGAGGCAGTGCACAGCGAGTGGGGAGCGGCTGAGACAGGCAGATGCAGGCGGAGTCCAGGGAACAAGCGACACTGGAAGGGCGTCAGTGACGGGGCCACGTGACACGCTCCATGAGGACATACTGAGTGGCCTCCTGCTCATCAAACCCCATGGTTCTGAACGGGACTGAAGCGGCTTCTCAAACCCACACTGCCCAGCAAGATCTAGGTATTCCTCCCTGCATTGTTTACTGAGCACCTGCTCTGTGCAGGCTCTGGGCTGGGAGCTGAGTGTGTGCTGAGGCTGAGATCAGTCCTGGCCCCAGTTTGGTGGGGGAGAAGCAGAGACCCCCCATTAGCCCGTGATGAGGATGTGCCTGAGCTATGGAGACACACAGCAACAGTGAGGAACTCTACTAGAACGAGGTTCCCCCAGAGAGGTTGGGAATTAGGAGAACAAACCTCATTTTATAGGGAAGGGGACTGAGGCCCAGATGGGAGAGTGAGTAGTTTAATGTCACATGGCAGTGGATGGGGCCTGGGACCCAGGCTCTGAGTCCCCCGACAGAGTCCCCTGCCTCCCTCCTGCACCACACAGCCCCCTTGCTGAGTCTCATGGGAGGATCACAGGGACAAATTCAAACCCGTTCCTCATTACCAGACCACATGGCAAACTTATCATGTCGACATTAATTACACCTCCTGGAGATTAATTTGTGGGGATGTAGTGGAAGCAGTTATTTAATAGTGAGTTTTAAAATCTTGCTGGGGGTTTGCTGCATAATGGGTAATTATTTGCAGCACAATTGGGAAAAAAATGCAGTTGATTCTACTATTTAGCCCTTTCTATTGAATTCGGATTTAATCCTGGGGAGCGTTCAGCTTCAGCTAATATTATTTAATAAAGTTGTATAACAATGTTATCAAATCCAATGGAAGTCACGTTAATAAAAGCCTTCACTAAGAAGCATGCGGTCAGTTTGTCAGGACCTCAGCCCCAGGGTTTCTGAATGGAAACCTCACCAACCCTGTGGATCCAGCTGGAACTCTCACCATTTTCCCATTTATAAAATTGCTCACTCATTTACTGCTTAATCTGTGTAGTTTTATGTCTATTCATTCATTCATTCTTCCTCACCTCTTCATCCAGTCTTAAGAACCATTGAAAACACCATTTCTCACATTCATGTGTGAATTTATTTCTTCCTCCCATCATCAGTTCACTCGTTTCTTCTTCTATTTGCAGGTACTTTGTCTCTACAATTTTTTCTCAGTTGATCATTTGTGTATTCAGTTACTCAGTTATTTATTTGTCCTTTAATTGGTTCATTCATTCATTTGCTTATGAATGTTCTCTTTCATACATGACTTTGTTCATTCACTACGACTTTATTCATTCATTTATTTTTTAAAAAATCCATAAACACATACCATTTGCTCAGAAACTAGGTCTGTCAGATGTCTGGTCTGATGTGATCCAGCCTTGCTCATCTCTCCAGCATTTTCTGGGCATCCTTAGATATGCAGATGACACCACCCTTATGGCAGAAAGTGAAGAGGAACTAAAAAGCCTCTTGATGAAAGTGAAAGTGGAGAGTGAAAAAGTTGGCTTAAAGCTCAACATTCAGAAAATGAAGATCATGGCATCCGGTCCCATCACTTCGTGGGAAATAGATGGGGAAACAGTGGAAACAGTGTCAGACTTTATTTTTTTGGGCTCCAAAATCACTGCAGATGGTGATTGCGGCCATGAAATTAAAAAACGCTTACTCCTTGGAAGAAAAGTTATGACCAACCTAGATAGTATATTCAAAAGCAGAGACATTACTTTGTCAACTAAGGTCCGTCTAGTCAAGGCTATGGTTTTTCCAGTGGTCATGTATGGATGTGAGAGTTGGACTGTGAAGAAAGCTGAGCACCGAAGAACTGATGCTTTTGAACTGTGGTGTTGGAGAAGACTCTTGAGAGTCCCTTGGACTGCAAGGAGATCCAACCAGTCCATTCTGAAGGAGATCAGCCCTGGGATTTCTTTGGAGGGAATGATGCTAAAGCTGAAACTCCAGTACTTTGGCCACCTCATGCGAAGAGTTGACTCACTAGAAAAGACTCTGATGCTGGGAGGGATTGGGGGCAGGAGGAGAAGGGGATGACAGAGGATGAGATGGCTGGATGGCATCACTGACTCGATGGATGTGAATCTGAGTGAACTCCGAGAGGTGGTGATGGACAGGAAGGCCTGGCGTGCTGCGATTCATGGGGTCACAAAGAGTCGGACATGACTAAGCAACTGAACTGAACAGTAGAAAATGTCCTGGGCTCTTTTCTTAAGTAAAATCTTTATTAAAATGCAACACAGACACCATGAGGTCCCAAGCCTGGTTGATGGGAGAGATGTTCCAGTCTTGGAGATTCAGAACACAAGTGAGAGGCAGGTTGCAGTGGAGAGGAGATGACCTCAGTTTTGGACATGTTGGGTTAGGAGGCGCTGACAGTACACACAAGAAGAGATGTCTGATGCATAGAAATACAGAGATCAATGGAAAAGGCCTGTAATTGGGGCAGAAAATGATGAGTCCCATCTCTGCAGTCCTCTCTGGGGCTATAGTCAGCAACATCTGAGAATCCACTTCTCCTGTCATTTTTCACCTCTGACTGCACCTCTCTGCAATGGCCAGGGTGTAAGCAAGAAGCAGTGATGTCTGAATCCACTATTATAAAGGATATGGTTGATTTTAGCATTGATTTGGAGCTCCTGTGAGAGGTGGACTGTGAAGAAGGCTGAGCGCCAAAGAATTGATGCTTTTGAACTGTGGTGTTGGAGAAGACTCTTGAGAGTCCCTTGGACTGCAAGGAGATCCAACCAGTCCATTCTGAAGGAGATCAGCCCTGGGATTTCTTTGGAAGGAATGATGCTAAAGCTGAAACTCCAGTACTTTGGCCACATCATGCAAAGAGTTGACTCACTGGAAAAGAGTCTGATGCTGGGAGGGATTGGGGGCAGGAGGAAAAGGGGACGACCGAGGATGAGATGGCTGGATGGCATCACTGACTCGATGGATGTGAGTATGAGTGAACTCCAAGAGATGGTGATGAACAGGGAGGCCTGGCGTGCTGCGTTTCATGGGGTCGCAAAGAGTCGGACATGACTGAGCGACTGAACTGAACTGAACTGAAACCAGCCAAGTTGAGATTCACTGCCTTGCTGAACTGCTTCAGACCTCGCTTAGCTCCTACTGTGCAGACAGCACTGGGTTTGGGATGATGGGATCAGGTTGAAATGGGTCATCATGGGTAGGTCTGGAAGAGACAGACATGAAGGTTGGCCGTGGGGTGGTGTGCCCCCCACTCCCTTCCTCCTCGGCCTGTGGAACAGGGTCCACCTTCTCCAGGCAGGTGTGGGTCCCTTTTCCAGGGCTTCCACTCTCAGGGCTGGAGGAATGTGGGCAGCGATCCTCCTGGTAGCTGACTGCTCAGGTATTAGCCTTGAAACCCTGTCACCGGCTGACCTGGAGGGGAGAATGAGAAGCCTCACTGCAATCTCAGACACAACTTTCTCCAACCAAGTTTCACCAGGAACGAAGCCCAGAGGGTGGTCCCATGGAACAGCATTGTCTTTTTATTTGGTCCTTCAGGGAAAAGGGCAGGGCCTTTGTGATTGGTCCCCAGTGAGAGAGATGCCAGCTTTCTGCAAACCCACGGTGCAGTCACACTCACCCGCAGCAGGTGGGGATCAGAAGAAAGGTGCAGACCACCCTGAGGGATTCTTCTTCAGTTTTCTGTGTTGGGAGTTCAGGACTTAGACAGCTGGAGAAGGGAGACAACCTGTGATCTGGAGTCAGAGAAATTCCATTCTGGCAGCTGACTTACCAACCGTGCAACTTTGGGCAGGTTCTATCACCTGTCAGAGTCTCAAGAGTCACATTCGTGAAGTGGGGGTTAAAAAGACCTGCCTCTGGGGACTATGGGGAGGATTGAGTGAGATGATGGAAGTGAACGGATTAACAGTCCCTGCTGCCTCAGTCATCCCAGGGTTGGCCGTCAAATTCTCACGAAGTGTGGTGCCTTCCCTCCCTCTTGCTCTTTGGTTTCTTTTTTCTTTTAATTGAAGAAGAGTTGATTTATAATATTATATTAGCCTCAGGTGTAAAGCATAGTGATTCAGTATAGGTTATACTCTACTTAAAGTTGTTATAACACATTGGCTATATTCCATGCGCTGTTCAATATATCCTGGCACCTTATTTATTCTGTACTGAATAGTTTGTGTCTCTTAGTCTCCCACCTCTATTTTGCCACTTCCCCCTTCCTCTTCCCACTGGTAACTGCTAGTGTGTTCTCTATATCTGTGAGTCTATTTGTATTTTGTTATGTTTATTTGTTCATTTCTTAGCTTCCATAAATAAGTGATAACATATAATATTTGTCTTTCTCTGTCTGACTTACTTCACTAAGCATAGTACCCTCCAGGCTCATTCATGTTGTTGCAAATGGTGAAATTTTATTCATTTTTATGGCTGAGTAATATTTCCTGTGGACTCCCCTGGGAGTTTAGTGGTAAAGAAACTGCCTGGCAATGCAGGAAATGTGGGTTCTATCCCTAGGTCAGGAAGATCTGCTGGAGGAGGAAATGGCAACCCACTCCAGTATTCTTGCCTGGGAAATCCCATGGACAGAAGGAACCTGGCTGGCTACAGTTCATAGGCTACAGTCTATGAAAGTGAAATGAAAGTGAAAGTTGCTCAGTTGTGTCTGACTCTTTGTGACCCCATGGACTATACAGTCCATGGAATTCTCCAGGCCATAATACTGGAGTGGGTAGTCATTTCCTTCTCCAGGGGATCTTCCCAACTCAGGGATCAAACCCAGGACTCCCTCATTGCAGGTAGATTCTTTACCAGCTGAGCCACCAGGGAAGCCCAAGAATACTGGAGAGGGTAGCCTGCAAAGCAGCAGACCTGGGTTCGATTCCTGGGTTGGGAAAATCCCATGAAGAAGGAAATGGCAACCTACTCCAGTATTCTTGCCTGGGAAATCCCAGGGACAAATGAGCCTGCAGTCTATGACTTAGTGATTAAACAGCATCAACAACAATATTTTATTGTCTATTTATATCATATCTCCTTTATCCATTGATCTGTTGATGGACACTTAGGTTGATTTTGTATCTTGCATGCATGCTAAGTTGCTTCATTCACGTCTGACTCTTTGCGACCCTATGGACTGTAGTCCTCCAGGCTCCTCTGTCCACGGGGATTCTCCAGGCAAGAAAACTGGAGTGGGTTGCCCTTCCCTTCTCCGTCTGTATCTTGGTCACTGTAAATAATACTATGACCACTGGAGTGCATGTATCTTCTCAAATTAGTGTTTTCAGTTTCTTCACATATTTATCTAGGAGTGGAACTGCTATATCATATGTTCTGTTTTTAGCTTTTTGAGGAACTCTAGAGGAACCAGGGATCAAATTGCCAACATCCACTGGATCATGGAAAAAGCAAGAGAGTTCCAGAAAAACATCTACTTCTGCCTTATTGACTATGCCAAAGCCTTTGACTGTGTGGATCACAATAAACTGTGGAAAATTCTGAAAGAGATGGGAATACCAGACCACTTGACCTGCCTCTTGAGAAATCTGTATGCAGGTCAGGAAGCAACAGTTAGGACTGGACATGGAACAACAGACTGGTTCCAAATAGGAAAAGGAGTCCGTCAAGGCTGTATATTGTCACCCTGCTTATTTAACTTCTATGCAGAGTACATCATGAGACGCTGGACTGGAAGAAACACAAGCAAACTGATACCATTTCCCACAGTAGCTGCATCAATTTACATTTCTGCCAGCAGTTTATTAGGGTTCCCTTTTAATCACATTCTCGCCAACATTTGTTATTTGTAGTCTTTTTAACAATAGCTGTTCTGACAGATGTGAGGTGCTATTTTGTTATGGTTTTGATTTGGACTTATCTGATAATTTGTGATATAGAGTATGTTTTCATGTGCCTGTGGCCATATGTATATCTTTTTGGGAAAATGCCTATTCAGATCTTCTGCCCATTTTAAAATCTGTTGTTTTGATATTGAATTTTTTGAGCTGTTTATATATTTTGGCTATTAACCTCTTATCAGACGTATCTTTTGCAATTATTTTCTCCCATTCATTAAATTGTCTTTTCCTTTTGGCAATAATTTCTTTCACTGTACAAGATCTTTTACATTTAATTAGGTCCCATTTGTTCAGTTTTGTTTTTGTTTCCCTTACTTGAGGAGTCAGATCCAAAAAGAAATACTACTAAGACTTATGTAAAGAGTGTGCTGCCAATGTGTTCTAGTAGTTTGATGTTTCTGTTCTTATATTTAGGTCTTTAATCCATTATGAATTTATTTTTGTATATGGTGTGAGAAAATGTTCTAATTTCATTCTTTCATACTTTGCTGTCCAGTTTTCCCGAAACTGCTTATTGAAGAGACTGTCTTTTCCTCATTTACGTTTTTGTCTCCTTTGTTCTAGATTATTGACCATATGTGTGTGGGTTCTCTGTTCTGTTCCTCTGATCTATATATCTGTTTTTATGCCAGTACTATACTGTAACTGTAGCAAAGCCTGAAGTCAGAGAATGTGAAACCTCCAGCTTTATTATTTTTTCTCAAATTGCTTTGACTATTTGGGGTCTTTTGTGGTTTCATATATATTTTATAATTTTTTTTTCTAGTTTTTTTTTTTTAAATGTCATGAGTATTTTGATAGGGATTGCATTAAACCTCTCAATTGCTTTGGGTAGTATGGACATCTAACAATGTTAATTCTTATGATCCGAGAACACAGGATATCATTCCGTTTATTGTTATCATCTTCTTTTTCCTTCATAAATGCCATATAGTTTTCAGAGTGTACGTCTTCCACCTCTACAGTTAAGTTTATTCCTATATTCCTTTTGATTCTATTGTAAATGGAATGGCTTTTTTGTTTTCTCTTTCTGGTAGTTCATTATTATTGTGTAGGGAAGCAGCAGATTTCTGTACGTTAATCTTGTATCCTGCTGCTTTGCTAAATTTGGTTCTAATAGCTTTTTGGTAGAGATGTCAGGATTTTCTATACATAGTATCATGTCATCTGCAAATAGTGACAGTTTTACTTCTTCTCTCCCAATTTGAACCATTTTATTTCTTTTACTTATCCAATTGCTGTGGCTAGGACTTCCACTACTATGTTAAATAGAAATGGAGAGAGTGGGCCTTGTCTTGTTTCTGATTTTAGAGGAGAAGCTTTCAGCTTTTCACTCTGTTAAGTACAATTTGGCTATGGTTTGTCATAAATGGATTTTATTATGTTGAGATATGTTCCTTCTATACCAACTTTGAGGAGAGCTTTTTATCACGAATGGATATTCAGTTCAGTTCATTCACTCAGTTGTGTCTGACTCTTTGCGACCCCATGGACTGCAGCATGCCAGGCCTCCCTGTCCATTACCAACTCCCAGAGTTTACTCAAACTCATGTCCATTGAGTCAATGATGCCATCCAACCATCCCATCCTCTGTCGTCCCCTTCTCCTCCTGCCTTCAATCTTTCCCAGCATCAGGGTCTTTCCAATGAGTCGGTTCTTTGCATCAGGTCCAAAATACTGGAGTTTCAGCTTCAGCATCAGTCCTTCCAATGAATATTAAGGACTGATTTCCTTTAGGATGGACTGGTTGGATCTCTTGCAGTCCAAGGGATTCTCAAGAGTCTTCTCCAACACCACAGTTCAAAAGCATCCATTCTTTGGCACTCAGCTTTCTTTATGGTCCAACTCTCATATCCATACATGAGTACTGGAAAAACCATAGCTTTGGCTATGAAGGTGAAGGTGAAGTCGCTCAGTCGTGTCCGACTCTTTGCGACCCTGTGGACTGTAACCTACTAGGCTTCTCCGTCCATGGGATTCTCCAGGCATGAATACTGGAGTGGATTGCCATTTCCTTCTCCAGGGGATCTTCCCAACCCAGGGATCGAACCCGGGTCTCCTGCATTGGAGGCAGATGCTTTAACCTCTGAGCCACCAGGGAAGCCCGCCTTAGCTTTGGCTATATTCAGTTAAAATCCCAAAGACAGAATATATTACAAGGGAAAAGGGATTCATTTGGGAAAACTGAAGTCAGCACACGCACATATCTATTTTACCTCTCAAACTTTTTTTAAATCAAGAAAGAGCAAATCATTTTTAAAGGTTAGCTTACCCTTAAAAATATTCTGGGTGTGCATCTTTCAAGCACATGTTGAATGTGTGAATGTTAGTGTTTTATCACTTATATAATCTGGCCCTCTTGTCTTTTTCCGCAGTTTCAAAGACCTTGGCAGGTAACTTAGACCCTTACCGTGTCATTGGCAATTTCTCTTTGCAGCCTGAAGATATTTCTTTCTTAATCCCCTCTGAGAGATTGAAAACATAGTTACTAGGTCTCAGAGGGATGAGGGCAGGCAGCTGGAAGATCTCATTTCAGATTTCTCAGCATCTTCCATCATAGCTGCCATCTCCTATGGACCTACTGTGTACCAGCTGCTGTGCTGAATACTTCTAAAAAATCCAGCATCTCTCACCCTCATGCTCTTATCACAATTTAATCTACCATTGCCCACAGCCTGGCTTACTCTGCCCAGCTGTCTTCCTGATTCCACTCTTGCCTCCTATGGTCTCTTCTCCACTGAGTAGCAGGAGAGACTTTAACAATACCAGGCAACCACCTCTCCCCTCTGCTCACATCCTCCCCAGCTCCCATCTTTCTACGGTAACACTAGAGTTCTTCCCTAACCGCCAAGGCCTCCATAGCCTCTCCCTCACTCTGCCCCATCCACATGGGCCTCCTGACCCTCAGGTGTACCGGGCACACTCTTGCCTTTCACCTTGGCTTATGGCTCCTATAGCCTGGGATGCTTCCCCTACAGGGACCCTCAGGGCCCACAGCCTTACTTCCTTCTGGTCTGTGCTCACATGAGTGCATCCCAGAAAATGTGTATACTATATAATTTTTTAAAGTTTGTTACAGTTCAAAAATATGTTTAAAATTAATGGTAATTAAAATATATTTTCCAAGAGAATTTTAAAAAAGAGAGGAGAGGAAGAAAACCTAGCCAAAATGTTCCAGGTGAGAAACAGTTGTGTGACAAAAGAAGTATTTTCTTCAAGGCATGTTTAGACTATGGTATTCTGTGCCGGGCAAGTGTTTAGGAAGAGAAGGTGGGAAATGAGATTCCTGCCAGGGAAGAGGCAAGAGAAGTAGTTCAGTTCAGTCACTCAGTCATGTCCAGCTCTTTGTGACCCCATGGACTACAGCTCGCCAGGCCTCCCTGTCCATCACCAACTCCCGGAGTTTACTCAAACTCATGTCCATTGAGTCAATGATGCCATCCAACCATCCCATCCTCTGTCGTCCCCTTCTCCTCCTGCCTTCAATCTTTCCCAGCATCAGGGTCTTTCCAATGAGTCGGTTCTTTGCATCAGGTCCAAAATACTGGAGTTTCAGCTTCAGCATCAGTCCTTCCAATGAATATTAAGGACTGATTTCCTTTAGGATGGACTGGTTGGATCTCTTGCAGTCCAAGGGATTCTCAAGAGTCTTCTCCAACACCACAGTTCAAAAGCATCCATTCTTTGGCACTCAGCTTTCTTTATGGTCCAACTCTCATATCCATACATGAGTACTGGAAAAACCATAGCTTTGGCTATGAAGGTGAAGGTGAAGTCGCTCAGTCGTGTCCGACTCTTTGCGACCCTGTGGACTGTAACCTACTAGGCTTCTCCGTCCATGGGATTCTCCAGGCATGAATACTGGAGTGGATTGCCATTTCCTTCTCCAGGGGATCTTCCCAACCCAGGGATCGAACCCGGGTCTCCTGCATTGGAGGCAGATGCTTTAACCTCTGAGCCACCAGGGAAGCCCGCCTTAGCTTTGGCTATATTCAGTTAAAATCCCAAAGACAGAATATATTACAAGGGAAAAGGGATTCATTTGGGAAAACTGAAGTCAGCACACGCACATATCTATTTTACCTCTCAAACTTTTTTTAAATCAAGAAAGAGCAAATCATTTTTAAAGGTTAGCTTACCCTTAAAAATATTCTGGGTGTGCATCTTTCAAGCACATGTTGAATGTGTGAATGTTAGTGTTTTATCACTTATATAATCTGGCCCTCTTGTCTTTTTCCGCAGTTTCAAAGACCTTGGCAGGTAACTTAGACCCTTACCGTGTCATTGGCAATTTCTCTTTGCAGCCTGAAGATATTTCTTTCTTAATCCCCTCTGAGAGATTGAAAACATAGTTACTAGGTCTCAGAGGGATGAGGGCAGGCAGCTGGAAGATCTCATTTCAGATTTCTCAGCATCTTCCATCATAGCTGCCATCTCCTATGGACCTACTGTGTACCAGCTGCTGTGCTGAATACTTCTAAAAAATCCAGCATCTCTCACCCTCATGCTCTTATCACAATTTAATCTACCATTGCCCACAGCCTGGCTTACTCTGCCCAGCTGTCTTCCTGATTCCACTCTTGCCTCCTATGGTCTCTTCTCCACTGAGTAGCAGGAGAGACTTTAACAATACCAGGCAACCACCTCTCCCCTCTGCTCACATCCTCCCCAGCTCCCATCTTTCTACGGTAACACTAGAGTTCTTCCCTAACCGCCAAGGCCTCCATAGCCTCTCCCTCACTCTGCCCCATCCACATGGGCCTCCTGACCCTCAGGTGTACCGGGCACACTCTTGCCTTTCACCTTGGCTTATGGCTCCTATAGCCTGGGATGCTTCCCCTACAGGGACCCTCAGGGCCCACAGCCTTACTTCCTTCTGGTCTGTGCTCACATGAGTGCATCCCAGAAAGGCTCCTTCTGGCCACCCATGTGAAATTGCACTCCAGACTCCTGGCACTTCTCACCCCTCCTCCTGCCTACTTTAATCTCCTGATCACTTACCACTGTCCTAATATACTGTCTATATTTTATTTATTTACCTTGCTATCTCTGTGCAAGCTAATCTATTGAGGGTCTATAGAGGAAATGTTAGTTTTGCTAACTGTTGAATCTCCATCTCCTGGAACATTACCTGGTACAGAAGTGTTTATTGTATAAATACATAAAAGAATTTCATTTGGTGTATGTGCGATCAGGGGCTTTCTGACAATAAACAAGTAGCAAATAATTTCCAGATCATGTGGAAGACAGTGATTGAGCTACTTTAGGCTGGGGTCCAAGAAAGTCTCCTGGGGAAGTTGGTGTTTGAGCTGAGACCTGTTTTAGACACACCAGGCAACAGGTCCTGTGGGGGATGACTTGTCCAAGGCCTCGCAGCTGGCTCCTTGTGGAGCAGGTTTGGAAGCCACAAAGGAGGTATGTCCAGGTCCTGGGGAGCTCTCCTGAACACCCAAAATGGACAGGTTCAGAGTCCTAGGGTGCTCTGTGCTGACCTGGCCTTGTCCTTTTGCCCAGAGTTGGGTCATTACTCCATCTGGTTCTCTTCCCCATGGAACTGAGAGTGTCACTCTGTGGAATCAACAGGGTCTCATGCATCCTGTATCCCCAGAGTCTGGCTCACAGGTGAGCCTCCGCAAGTGGGGCTTTGAGTGAATCAGAGGCTAGGCAGGTGAGGGTGTGTTGCAGAGTATAAGCTTCCCAGGTGATAATCAAGCTGTGAGAGTCCTGGAAAAAACTGAGTTTATTTTATCTAAACAGAGGACTTGAGACCCAGGGTAGGGGGTGTGCCTGAGCTCATTCTGAGTGGGCTTCAGCATCCAGACTTGAACTCTGGTCTCCTGCTCCTGGTCCCACGCCCCTGAAATGAGAAATGTGGACTCAGGAAGCCTGAGCTCAGAGACAGGAATCGAGGTGACTCAGAGAGTTAGGGCTTCTGCTTCTCTTGGGAGCATGTGAGGATACACTGGCTGCGAAGGAAATAAAAATGAGGCTTTGCAGATGAAGTCTCAGGAGACCTACAAATAGAAAAGACCCATGCCCTGGAGTCAGAGCCAGCTGGGGTCTCCTGGATGTCAGAGCTGGAGGAGCCCTAGAGTCTGGCCCTGGCAATTTATTGTAGAACAGGGAGCTGAGGTCAGAAAGGGTAAGTGATTGACCCTGACTACACAGATAGTCGGGGGCAGAGGTGTGGCACACACTGGGCTTGCAGCCTGGCCTAGACTGTCAAGGTGAGAGGCTTTCAAGGGCCGAAACAGCCATGCATCCTTCTGCTGCCCTTCTGGGCTCCTGACATCTGTTCTCTCCAGTCCCCTTGCAGATGTTCTTTCAAAGCAGCTTGTTCTTTGGGGGATTTTTTTTTTTTTTTTAACTTTCTGAAAACATTCCTAACGAGACATAATGTGAGGAGAGAGTGGAAGTGTCCTAACTTAGCATGGGACACTGGTCCCCCTGTGTGATAAATGTAGAGGCTGCAGAGGACAAGTGCTTAGGCCTGGGTTTCTGTCACCATCATAGTAAGCACTGGCAACAGTGTGTGAAGGGCTGGAGTAGGCTTAGATACGTTTAAAGTAAAGGTTAGGTTCCCATCAAGAATTTTTTGACCCATCAAGAATTTTGACCAGGTCAAAAATGGCCATGCCAGCCCCTAACCTGAGCACTCTGTGTGAATAATTCCATCTAACATAGGTCATTAACCCCATCTGAAGGACGAAAAAATGGAGACTTAGTGAGGTGACATCATTAGTCAGTAGAAAAGCTGGACCTCAAATCCAACTATATATCTCACATGAGACATAACACTGTATCTATTTCTTAGGCTCAGGAGTCCAGGGATGGCTTTTGGTTGAGACAGATTGGGATCATCTCAAGGGTAAAGTCAGGATCAGTTTCATGAATTGGATAGAGCTGCACTCAAATTTTGTATTTTAAGCTGTGGTTAGTGTAGGATGGTTGGAAGAGCTCAGTCAATGTAAAGACCAAGTTTAAGGCTAAAATCAAGGTGACCTCTTGTGTTAGGATGGATACTTCTAAAGGGCAAAGTGATAGAGGCATGAATAGAAATGCTTTCCCCATGAATAAAACATCCTGAAGACTGATGATTTATCTTTAAAAGCCCTGTGAATTTTGCAATCCAGTCCATGACTTAGTTGTATTTATGTTAGTAAAAATGTTGCTGTCCAAATCTTGGAGTAATACTTACACCCTGCGGTAATGTTCCATGCCTGACATTCCACCACCTGGAAGAGCAGAGATGTGGGGAAATGGTGACAATTTGAATGCAGGCTGGAGTTATAGTAGAAGTCATCAACCATTCTGGTTTGCCCCATACTGAGGGATTTCCTGGGATGCAGGACCTGCTGTGCTAAAACTGAAGAAGTTTCAGTTTATCAGCAAAGCAGGCTGAGTTAGTGATGGCAGTTAGAGTTAGGGTGAAACTAGAGTTAGCAAAACAGGCCTCTCAAGAGTGGGGAGAATGTAGTTGCTAAAAATGTGAGGTTTGCTGTAAGCAGGACCCAAGTGTCTTGTTCATCTTTCTTCTCAATTATCCACAAATCTCTGAGTCTTAGGTTCTTCATCTTTACAATGAAGACAAAATGGTCTTTTTTCTGTGATTATCGTGAGACTTGCATGGTGAATGGTCAGTAAATGGCAGGATCATTGCTTTGTACATCTTCAAGGTTCTCAACCCAGTGACATGACCAAAATGTTTTTGGTCAATTTCCCTACCACCTATAGAGGGAAGTGGTCATAGTACGGTCTGGAAGCAAAGAGTCAATTCCATCTGTGGTCCAGCTCTTCCACTAATTCAAGTCATTCTCCCTCACTTGGCCTCTGCTCCCTCAACTGGACAATGAAGGGGGTGGATGGAACCATTGTCAAAGCACTTCTAGTTGAAATAGTCTCTGAATCTGGGAGCTTGGAAGGCTTATTGATGTTTCATGAGGTTCCCTATGAAGAGGGAGAAGATTTTACAGGAAATATCTAATTAGTTTGACATTGGTAAACTATGGTGGCTATGTTGATTAGCCACCCAACAAACTTCTACTGTATAAAATGGAAGGAGTACGATATTTGCAAGGCAAAAGCACAGTAAGTCATCAGTAGCGCCACCAGGTTGCTGGGGATACTTTTTCTCATATGGGGACAGGATTCGATCTTGAATTATTACCCACTTCTTGTGTCTCCAAGCAGACATCTTGGAATGATGGATTTAGGGGTGCTAGAGTTCATGGAGGGGAGATAGTTTGCTCAAGGTCACATAGCAAACCCAAGGCTTCAGCTTTCCAGTCCGGTGACCTCTTTATTAAACCATATCACTTCTAAACAACTCTCCTAGTTCTAAACAACTCTCTGCTCATGAGATGTACTGTTGACCGGAGATGATCTCTGAGGTTCATTTCCATCAATTAGTAGTGTCTGTCTGGCATTGGGCAAGAGTCTAGGGCTTTATGGCTGCTGTCCATGGTCCTGAAGGAGACAAAGGGCCAGGACCTGCAACAGGATGTCTAAGGCCAAGGGGAAGAGCAGGCACTTCCTTTACCCTAAGGTCACACCCTCTCCTGGTCCACCCTACTAGTCACCATATCCCACCTTCTTATAGTCTTAAGAACTCCAAGTGGCAGGCGCATTTAGAAATAGGACAGAAGCATCACAATATGCTGGAGTTCCCAAAGGGTAAGGGCTTCCCTCATAGCTCAGTGAGTAAAGAATCTGCCTGCAATGAAGGAGATCTGGGTTTGATTCCTGGGTCAGGAAGATCCTCTGGAGAAGGAAATGGCAACCCACTCCAGTATTCTTGCTTGGAGAATCCAGGGACAGAGGAGCCTGGCAGGCTACAGTCCATGGGGTTGCAAGAGCCGGACACTCAAAGGGTGGATGGGGAGGGCTCCTGGACCATGTTTACCTGGCTGTGTCTGTCATAGGTTGGGGATAGTCTAGCATTAGGGACACCAAAGTTAGCTCTCTCCTGTCTTAACATCTCCATATGAACTCTGCCTGGGGAGGAGAGTTGGCTTCCCAAAGGAGTGGAGGGAACTAGATATGAGTATGTGCTGGATAAACTAAGAGGAAGTAACATTCAGGGATCATGATCAGGTTATTATCTAAGATCTAGATGCATCCTCAGGACTGTGATGGGCATCCTGGAAAATGGGGGATCTGGGTCAGGAATGGCAGGGAGAGCTGAACGGATCTGACTCACAGTTTGGAATCAGAACAAAGCAGAGGACAGACCAGCATCAGGGAAGACAGATGTGAAGAGGATGAAGGCTAAATGACTGTTGTGTTTGATGATATCAAGTCCTCTTCTTTTCAATCCCATTCTCCACAGTCACTGAGCACTTACTGTGCCAGCCAGTTTATACGTGTGGTTTCTTTGAAGCATTTTAGCAACCAAAGAAAGAAAATGTCATCACTGATTAAAATTTAGGATATGGAACTTCAGAGATGAAGGGATTTGCCAAGGCCTCTCAGCTGGGAGGTGAAGGACTTGAGATCAGAAATCAGCTATCTCTGCCTGTAAAGTCCACATTCATTAACCACACCCCTCACCCATCTACCAGCACAATTAAAAAAAAAAAAAAAACAACAAAACAAAAGGGCTGGCCTTGTCAACAGAATGAATTCTGGTCATTGAGAAAGGGGGTGGGGCACAGATCTCTCTGTGCTGTTGAACTTCAGCCAGGGCCAGGCAAATTGGCACGACCTGGCAGCAAATTCCTGGGAGGAAGGGTAATATGTACTAGCTGGCATCTCATGGCTGGCAGTAGCCTTCAGAAGCTGTATGGAGAAAGATGTGGTGTAGCCACTGGTCAGCAAAGAAAATTGTCCTTCAGGTCATCCTTGACTTTGGGCCAGGAGTCATGAACACTGGCTTACCCACCATATGTGTCTGAGACAATGGGCATCTTCTCCTTCTTGAGATCATGTGATTCCTTGAAAAACAAACGTCATTTGTTGAGTATCTATGTCACTCATTCAACAAATATCTATTAAGTGCCAATAGGGTGCTGGACACGGGCTACAACCGTGAATCCCACAAAGCCTGCAATGGCAGAGATGGGCCAGCCAGACTCCCCGCTCCATCCGTGATTGTTGCTGTTTTCTGTTCCCATCCGAGAAGCGAGCTTCCTTTTCACATTCTAGCCCCTCCTCCTGCTCAGTTTCAAGCATGCTTTCCCCACCTCCTCATACACTGGTACTATTTCTTTTTATTTCCTGACAGCTGGTAGAAAGGGGACAAAATGAATGGGGGACAAATCACAGAACCAATCAAGGAATGTCTTTTTGTTTATTTCCATAAGAAATAACCAGGTTAACTCAAATGAATCCAAGGCAGCCATTACCAAGGAATAAAAACAGGCCAGTTAGATTCATTTTCTTAGTCTAGGATTAATCTATTCATCAGCTTAGCTCATGGGGAGAAAAACATGCTTCTTCAATAGTTTTCAGCCTGAAAATAAATGCCTCATTAAGCCAAACATATTAACCTGAGAACAGTATTGATGTTGGATAGACTAATGAATGTCATTATAGGGAATACACATTAGTCCTCAGAGAGACCTGACCAGCCATTAGAAACCTCTGCAAATGTGCTCAGCTATTGTACCAAAGACGTGGGATCATCACTGGAGAGAGGGAGATGGGGGGAGAGGGAGGACAAGTGAGATGGGAGGAGGGGATGCTCCTGGAATCTCAGCTATCCCTCTGAATGTTGTTGGCTAATTCAGGCATGTTGGTCACTTGATAAAGGGCATATGGGTTATGGAGGATCCTCATGTGATGCTGCTCTCTGTTGTTTCCAAGAGGACAGAAGCTGGGTTTAGCCTCTAGATAAAAGGGAGGGCTGCAGGGGTTGTGGTCTGGGCCTCTAATCCCAGTTTCAGCCAGATTTTATTGAGACAAGCAACATGCTTTTACATATGCCATGGAACAGACATATGTAAGGAATTTACAAATGGAGCAACATACATATAGAAGCTCCATGGACATCCAGTCAGCTACTTTTGTCCAGTATTGAACACAAGGAAACTGAGAGGCATTAAGCAATATACGAAGGTCACCCAGTTATAAATGAGACAACTAGATTTTTCCTGCAGTTTTATTTTGATGCAGTTGACACACGTCACTGTATAAGTTTAAGGTATACAGTAGAATGGTTGCGCTTATTAGTACATGGAAAATGATTAGTACATGTGAAATGATTACCACAGTGAGTTTAGCTGGTATCCATCAACTCATATAGATACGATAAAAAGAGAAAGCAAAAGAAGAGTATTTTTTCCTTGTGATGAGAACCCTTAGAATCTGTTCTCTTAAATTTCTTGAATGTCATAGAGCACTGTTAGCTATAGTCATGCTGTATGCTACATCCCTAAGTACTGATATCTTGTAACTGGAAGTTTATGCCTTTTGACCACTTTTCTCCAATTCCCATCCCCCCACCTTCTTACTCTGGTAACCACAAATCTGATCTCATTTTCTATGAGTTTTATTTTTTCTTTGCTTCCACATATAGGTGGGATCATATAGCACTCGTCCTTCTCTGTCTTATCTCACTTAGCATGTTGCCTTCTCAAGGGCCATCCCATGTTGTTGCAAAGGATAGGATTTCCTCATTTTTATGGCTGGATAATATTCCATTATATATATGATATACTGTATATTAACAGAGTATATTAAGTATAATAATTACAATGTATCATATATTGATATAATATATAACATATAGTATATTATATATATATTCCATTATATATATATATAGAGAGAGTGATAGGTACACATCACATTTTCTTTATCCATTCATTCGTGGATGGACACTTACACTATTTCCAAGTCTTGGCTATTGAAAACAATGCTGCTATAAACATGGAGGTACAGATATCTTTTCAAGTCAGTATTTTTGTGTACTTTGGATGTACTTCCAGAAAGATCATGTGGTAAGTCTATTCTTCATATTTTGAAGATCCTCCCTACTCACAACTGAGATTTGGGCCCAGGTTGGCATCATTTAGGGTGGAGAGACCTTCTCATGGCCCTACACTGACCCATTCTCCTGGATGGGCCTGTCTTTAAAGCCCCTCCCCACTCCCAGTCTCTGAGAATCTGCAGAACCACACTTATAACTGGGTGGTCTCTATGTGTCTACATAAGAAGCAGCAAGGTGGAGGGAAAATTCTGACTCAGATACAGACCTGGCCCAGAGACTTACCAGCCACCAGCTCTTGGCCATATTACTCTCTAAATCAGTTTCCTTATCAACAAAACAGAGTAATTCTTGCCCTCTGGCTTTTGTGGGACCTAGATGAGCTGATAAAGAAAGGCTCCTGACACATAGGGGCCCCTGCTCTGCAAGGAGCCCCTGGTCCATCCAGTCTGGATCTGGTACTTGGTGAGGTGCCCCCGTCGATGACTGGTAGAGAAACAGAACTTCTTCTGAAAGACCAGAGTCTTTCCTGGCCCACACCAACCCCTGAGAGCCTGCCATGATCCAAGTACTACGTGGAACACAGGGATGGCATTCTTTCTGATCCCTGGATGTCCACAGCCTAGTGGGGAAGATGGGAAAACGGCACCAGGGGGAATCAAGGGCCAAAGGAGGGGCAGGGAAGAGAGGGAAGCATCTGGGTACAAAGGGAAAACCACCGGAAGTGGCGCAGGAGACAATCTGGGACACCGCGTGGGGAGGTGTCTTCTATGTGTATGCTGGGCAAGGGAGCCTGCCCCTGTGGACAGGAGAGTGCTCAGTGTACAGGGGGCTGGATGGCAAGAGGCCTGGTCCAAGGCTGAGGTGAGGGGAAAAAACGGGCATTCAGATTTACAGTCTCCAACCTTCCCACACCTCTTGGGGCTTCCATACTCTAGTCTTTTACAAATTTATTAATGAGGAAGTGGACATTTGTTAAACATGTATCAGGACCCCTGAGTCTGCTTCACTACATTTATGATCTCATTTGATTCTTATACAAAAAATTAAGCCCCCGAGAATGGGTTATTACTATCTGGCTGTGTCAGAGAGGAACACAGGCTCTTGGCAGTGGAGTGACAGGGTGAGGGGCCCCTGCCACACACTCCCTGTGTGTGGTATGGCCCTGGTTTCCCCACTTACTATGGTACCGGTCACATCGGCACGTCCTGCTGGACGGCGTTAGCTCTTCCTGTTGACCTTTGGCCGCTGCCTTCTCTTCCTCCCCAGTTAGGTTATGTCCTGTGGGGAGGCATGAAGACTCATGGAGTTCTTGCCAGTTTTGCTGGCGGAGGCCCAACCATGTGTAAGCCTGGTTATGAGAACCTAGGCAAGGCCTTATAGCATTTTCTCCTGTGATTTGAAGATGATGTCCCCCCTCCCACCCCTAATGACACACACACAGGGCAAGCCAGCTGTTCACTCACCTGTATGAGGTGCCCTCTGCCAGCACCTATTCTTTTATAAATTGTGCTCTGAATGTTGAGCTTGCAACTTAAGGTCAGACTGGGGGAATTCAGGCAAATTCAGCGAAACACTATTTCTTTCCAATGTTATTACTTTTGCAGTTTCTTTAGTGCTGGTATTCCCTGTGTGTGCTATGATGGCAGGGATCATGAACATTGTGCACAATAAATATTTGTTGACTGACCAAATGAAGGCATGCCTGAAGGGAGACTTGGGCTCTAGCAGCTAGCTAGTTACTGTCTCTTTAGACATGGGAGAAATTCCTCTGTTTTTTCAGGAGTAAAGATGATGGTGGAGGGAGAATTTGGAAGAAGCAAGGTTCTAGATGCAATGTTGAAAGATGGCTGGGCACAACTGCTTTGGGATTACAGAGGTATATTGTATCAGTTAGCTACTGCTGCACAACAAGTGATCTCAAAGCTCAGTGGCTTAAAATAACAGGCATTTATTCCCTGGGTTGGGAAGATCCCCTGGAGAAGGAAATGGCAATCCACTCCAGTATTCTTGCCTGGAGAATCCCATGGATGGATCGCAAAGAGTCGGACACGACTGAGCGAATTCACCTTCACCTATTTAGCCTAGGAGATCAGCCCTGGGATTTCTTTGGAAGGAATGATGCTGAAGCTGAAACTCCAGTACTTTGGCCACCTCATGCGAAGAGTCAACTCATTGGAAAAGACTCTGATGCTGAGAGGGATTGGGGGCAGGAGGAGAAGGGGACGACAGAGGATGAGATGGCTGGATGGCATCACGGACTCGATGGATGTGAGTCTGAGTGAACTCCGGGAGTTGGTGATGGACAGGGAGGCCTGGCGTGCTGCGATTCATGGGGTCACAAAGAGTCGGACACGACTGAGCGACTGAACTAAACTGATTTAGCCTAGGAGTCTGTAGTTCTCCTGAGTGGTTCTGCCGCTTTGGGTAGGGCTTGGCTGGTCTTGGATGGGGTTATCAGAACAGCTGGGATGTTGGCTGGAGTCTGGGTGGTCTTGTATGGCCTCTGCTGGGACGGCTTATCTCTGCTCATATCCTCATGACTTCCCTGGTGGCTCAGACAGTAAAGTGTCTGCCTGCAATGCAGTAGACCAGGTTCAATGCCTGGAGCAGGCGATGGCACCCCACTCCAGTACTCTTGCCTGGAAAATCCCATGGAAGGAGGAGCCTGTTGCGCTGCAGTCCATGGGGTCGCTAAGAGTCTGACAGGACTGAGTGACTTCCCTTTCACTTTTCACTTTCATGCATTGGAGAAGGAAATGGCAACCCACTCCAGTGCTCTTGCCTGGAGAATCCCAGGGGCTGCAGAGCCTGGTGGGCTGCTATCTATGGGGTCGCACAGAGTTGGACACGACTGGATCGACTTAGCAGCAGTAGCAGCATGTTCAATCCCTGGGCCAGGAAGATCTCCTGGAGAAGGAAATGGCAATGCACTCCAGTATTCTTGCCTGGAAAATCCCATGGACAGAGGAGCCTGGTAGGCTACAGTCCATGGGGATGCAAAGAGTCAGACATGACTGAGTGACTTCACTTTCACTTTAATGTCCTCTTACCCTTCACTGGCTAGTCCAGAACTGTTCTTATACTGAAGGCAGGTCATGAAAAAGAAGGTGGAAGCATGCAGTGTCTTGAAGTTTAAGCTCAGGAATGGCATTATGTTACTTCTGCAGCCTTGTATTGGCCTAAGCAAGTTATAAGACTAGCTCAGACCAAGAAGTGGGGATATAGAGTTTGCCTCTTGATGAGAAAATTTACGAAGTTATGTTGTATAGGGCATGGATACAGGAAAAAATTGGGGGAACTGTGGCCAAATTTGCAATTTCTCTACCATGAGTTTCAAATCTCATCATTCAGACATCTAGCTTCTCTTGTGAGGGGACATTTATAATAAAAATCAGGGTGGGGAATCAAGGAGATTTCATCCAGCTATCTATGACCAACCTGCATATCTCCTCATTCAAGAAGAATCACCAGGAGTGTTGAGGAGTGGGGCTTTAGAGCCCAAGGGTAGGACACCTCTAGAGAATGAGAACATGATCTTCAAAGATGGAAGAAGTAGATGTCCTCGGTGTGGCCTGAAGGAAGGACTTTCCATCATTCAAAGCTGTGGAGAGGGAATGGGCTATCTTGAGAGGTGGTGAGTGCCCCATCCTTGTGGTATACAAACAGAGGGAGGTATAATAGTGAAATGCTTCCACTTTGGCATCAGACAGACCTAGTTTTGATTTGCAGCTTGGGAGTTTTAGGGCAAATGAGTTTAACTCTGTGAGTTTTCTCACTGATGGGATAATGCTACTGCTTACCACACTGGGTTATTGTGAGGTTTGAGTAAGATAATACAGGGCCTGGCACTTAGAAGTCCCGTCTCTGAGAGCTGATGGCAATACTACAGTTCCAGCTGTATTTTTTTGAGGACATTTTGGCATCAGATGAGGCCCTGGGCCCTTGTCCACTCCCAGAAATCAGTGCTTTTAGAAACCATATCCCCATTAGGAACTATTGGTAAAGAATCTCCCTGCCAATGCAGGAGATGTAAAAGACTTGGGTTCGATCCCTGGGTTGAGAAGATCCCTTGGAGTAGGAAATGGCAACCCACTCCAGTATTCTTGTCTGGGAAATCCCAAGGACAGAGGAGCCTGACGGGCTACAGTCCACGAGGCTGCAGAGAGCTGAACACGACCGAGTGACTCAGCAGCGGTATTCAGGTCTTGGAATTAGGAGACCGTCCCCTTCCCCACCTCAGCCCTCTCTCGGCCTCTAGAAATGATCTTTGCTGGTTCAGATTTATGCCTGGACCCCCATTCCTGATTGACTGTGGTGTTGAGGTGGCATTTCTGGCCCCTCATCCCTCACTTTTGCCCCTGCACTTTTGAGTATGCTTGATGCTCAAGTTGTGTACATGTGTGTGCATGTGTGTGGCTGTGTGTGCCTGTGTATCTGTGTGTGCGTGTGTGTCTGTGTGCCTGTGTGTGGCCGTGGGAACTAGAGGCTGTTCTGAGAGGGCCCCTCCGTCCATCATGTGGAACTGATTTGCTCTCTGATGTGTCTCTTTAATCATCCTTTCTGAGCTCAGATGAAGTTTAATTTTAGCTGGAAGAGAAATAATTGAGTCTTGTAAAACCCTGCTGTGAATGGCCCTCCAGGGCTGCCAACAGAGAGCCCGGTCTGAGGTTTTATCACTTCCTGGTCTTAGACAAAGGCCCCTCCGTGAGCGATTGGCCACTTAGCGCTTGTTAATGGGTCTAACTTCCACAGGCTCGGGATGTTTCCTTGGAGTTGATCTTCCTGTAAAAAGTAGGCTTTGGAGACATGAAACAACCACCAGAGAGCCTTAAATAAATCACAGTTTATCAGGAGGCAAAAACAATGTGCTTGAAACACGTGCTCCAAAGGAAATGGGGCGGGGGCGGCTTCAGGGCTTCCCGACAGGGAGGGCGAGCAGGGGGCCAGGCGCGGCTATTTCCAGGGGAACATCAAGTCCTGGCTCATTTTCTAGGCCATGTGACGTGGTGTTTCCTGGGTCCCTACCCCAGCTCTGCCCCCACTGGGAGGGAGGCGCCTGAGCCACGCTCCTCCCCTCTCGGGGGTGATGACTTTGCCTGGGAAGGTGGAGGAGGGATCACGCTCTTCTCACCCTTTCCCTTTCTCTGCCTCTTCCCTCTTCTCATTTGCTGAAATGAGACCCTGGGAAAAGGAGGTGCCGGGGCCCCAGTTCTCCAGGAACGTGGAGGTGTGGAGACATCGCATCAGGGTGGGGGAACAGAGATTAGCCCTCCGCCCGGCTTGTCCACCCCTCCCTCACAGAGGTGCGGGGGAGGAGGCTCCCTCCCTCTGACGCTCAGTCGGCAGGTGTTGTCCGCGGGCAGCCCGTGCCCAGCTCTGCGTGGGGCCGCAGGTTCAGGCGGGACGAGCCCTGGCGCCCTCCTCCCTCTGCGCACAGCGAGGCCGCGGCCGCCTCTGCCCCGCGCGCAGTCGCCCCGCCCCTCGCCCCGCCCTGTGTCCCCGTGGCTCCTGCCACCACCTGCCTCTGGACACAGCTGCGTCTGCTCACGCTTCCCCACCGAACGTCAGCTCCACGAGGACGGGCCTTTCCCTGTCCCGCTCAGAGCTGGGTCCCCAGCCTGACGCGGCTCCCGGCGCGTAGTGGACACTGCTTTGTGAGTGAGGGTCGTTGGATGTGCTTTAGTGGAGGAAACAGGAGTTGCGGAGGTCACCTACCTTGGTGTGTGAGGGCACGTGCCCAGGGGACAGAGGTGGGACCCCCGCAGCATCTGCTATGATCACAAGAAAACATTCCTCTCTGTGGAGCACCCGGGCTCCGAACCAGCCAACTCCATCCTCCCTGACCGTGGCCACCCCAGTTCTGGCCACTGCCACCAGGCCCCTTGGCTGTGCACACCTCCCGCCTCAGAGGTTCAGGTGGGACCCTGCTCCCTCCCTTGGGTGGAAGGAGGGCCCGGCGGGGGCGTCTGTGCTGTTGGTCACTGACTTTCTCCCTGCTCTGCCCAGCCCGGGCTCAGCCTTCCCGGTGGCTGCCCCACCGGTGGCACTGGGCATTTTGCGTCCTTCGATGACTCAGTAGTAGAGGGGATAGGAGTCTTGGTCTGGCCATCCTCAAGCTTCTCGCAGAGGCCGCTCCTCCCTGAAACCCAGCAGTGTTCCGTGGAAAGGCTGCTCTTCCCCACAGGGGAGCTCTCATGAGCCGTGTGCTTTAAACCTCATGGATGACAACGGCTGGGAACAAGCGAGACACCTGCTAACAAGACTTAACAAGGGCAGCCTGAGTGCCAGGGCCGGATCCAGCAGGCACCTGCTGGAGCTCAGAGGCACCAGGGCCCGGGGCCCAGGCCTTCAGTTTTGCCAGGAACAGAGGAGAAAGGCTGGTGCAGGAGCCGAGTCCGGTGGGTTGGGATGGGGCTCAAGGCCACAGTGGCAGAGGATTCGAGAGACCCTGGGGGAGAGGCTCCCCTACCTGGGCTCAGCACGGGGTGGGAGTGCAGCTTGGACCGGGCCCGAGTGGGAGAAGGCATCCGGGTCCCAGCCAGGGTCCAGGCTCGGGCACTGGGCCCTACAGACCGGGGTTCAAATCCCGGTGCTGCCGCTTTTGACCCTCAAATCACTTCTGAGTCTCATTTTCTTCATCTGCAGAAGAGAGATAACTGTCCTTTTACAAGGAGGCAGCAACAAAGGTCTAGACTAGATTTCCTGGGATCGAATCCTAGTTCTGCCACTTACCAGCCATGTGACCTTGACGCAGTCTGTGTAACTTGTCTGAGCCTGGACTTCCCACCTGTAACTCGTGGAGGTAGTAATGCCTGCCTATAGGGTTGCTGTGCGGATTCAATGAGTTACATACTTGACCAGCTTAGAAGAGGAGTCTGGCCTACGGTAAATGTTTGCAGGGGATTACTATTATTATTGTAATTTTGGCTCATAACTGTTTCTGTCCATCCTCTGCTCAGAGCCCTGGGTTCCCATCTTGCTTAGTGTAAAACTCATAGTCTTTAAGTGGTCCTGGAAGGCTTCCTGCTCCTCTCTCCTCTCCAGTCAGTGGTAGATCCCTGCCTCATACACTCACTCTTCCCAGCCTGGAATTCTCTCCCACCATAGCTCATTCCTTAACTTTCTTTGGGTTTATATCAAGTGCTTTCTCATCCCCATCTCTGGCTCATGCCCTTTTCCCATCGCTCTCTACCCCCATCCTGCTTTGTTTCTCTTCACAGACAGAAGATGTCACTTTGCTGACAAAGGTCCAAATAGTCAAAGCTATGGTTTTTCCTGTAGTTATGTATGGATGTGAGAGTTGGACCATAAAGAAGGCTGAGCACTGAAGAATTGATGCTTTTGAACTGTCGTGCTGGAGAAGACTCTTGAGAGATCCTTGGACAGCAAGGAGATCCAACCAGTCAATCCTAAAGGAAATCAATCCTGATTATTCATTGGAAGGACTGATGCTGAGGTGGAAGCTCCAATACTTTGGCCACATGATGCAAAGAGTCAACCCATTGGAAAAGACCCTGATGCTGGGAAAGATTGAGGGCAGGAGGAGAAGGGAAAGACAGAGGATGAGATGGTTGGATGGCATCATTGACTCAAGGAACATGAGTTTGGCAAGCTCCAGGAGATAGTAAGGGACAGGGAAGCCTCACCATGGACTGTGCTGCAGTCCATGAGCCTACAAAGAGTTGGACATAACTTGGCAATTGAGCAACAACAAATAGAGTTAATCTGACACTAAGCTATTCATGTGCTTATTTATTGCTTATTCTCGTTAGAATCGGTGCTCTACAGGGCCAGGGGAATGCAGGATATTGTTTGGTCAGGCCTGGGCCACATGATTCAGCTCAGGCTCCAAAGGCAGAGCCCACCCCAGCCCCATGGAAGGAGAATGGAGAGGGTCAGTACCTCCCCCACCAAAAAATAAAAAATAATTCCCCAAATTAGGGGTCTATAAATGGCAGGAGGGGACAGATGGGCGCAGGAGGGGGAGGAAACCTTAGGTACCTACTGTAGAGGAGACAGGCAGGAGGAGAAGGGCACGACAGAGGATGAGATGGTTGGATGGCATCACTGACTCAATGGACATGAGTTTGAGTAAACTCCGGGAGTTGGTGATGGACAGGGAGGCCTGGCATGCTACGGTCCATGGGATCACAGAGTCAGACATGACTGAGTGACTGAACTGAACTGAACTGTAGAGGAGACGGAGATCAACAATCAGGAAACGAGGGGGCAGCTCCAGAGTGTCTGAATGCGGCTGGGAAAATCGCGGCTTTAGTGCAGTGTCGGTTCCCAGCTCTACGAAAACCTCCCTGAGTCTCAGCTTCTGCCTCAGGAGGTGACAGTCCTCCCACTGCAGGGTTGCTGTGGGATTGGACTCAGTGTGTTCATGACACCCGGCCTGTGGGGGCTGAGATCACCCGGGGGACAGGGCAGGGGGCACTGCAGAAGGAGAGGGCCTCGGTTCAGGTGGTGCCCCACCAGTGTGGTCCTGCGGCCTTGGGACGGTGTGCCCCTTCCCTCACTGCCCCAAGGGCTCTGTGAGGCGAAAGGGCCCCATGGGAGGACAGAGGAGAATCCTGGCATCTTGGGGGAGGTGGCAAGTTGGAGGTGGTCCAGGCCCACCCTGATCTCATAGGAGAGGCGAGGAAACATGCATGTTTGTTCTCCCCATCCTCCGATCGTCCCCGGTCCTGGGGTGACCCAGGCACTGAGTCCTGCTTGGTTCCCGCTGGCCCTTCAGACCCTTCCCTCCTCCGTGTAACTGTCCTCGGCTCAGCCCTTTGCCTGCAGAGGCACCTGCTGCTGGGCGAGGAGGACCTTCTTAAACTCCGGAAAAGTGAGGAAAAAGGGATGGTCCCTCAGGGACATGCCCCACACCCAAGTACTCACCAACTGGACCCCACTTTGAGGTTTGCCAGGACCACCCATTTCCTTCCACAGCTCTCTCCAGACCCCACCCCAGTTAGGTGACTTCCCCGGCTTGGGGAAAGTCAGAATCAGACTGGCCATGCAGATGTGGAAGGGGCCCCGCCAGGCTGCTCTGGCTGAACCCCTCATCCCTGCTCCTGGGGCGCAGAGACTGACCGGCCTCTGTCACACAGCTTGGAGGGCAGCTGTACAGGCAGGGCCTACAGAGGAGTGGCCTGAACGCTGCTGGACGTCCGACAAGGGAGGGGTGTTGGGAGGCAGGAGAGGGCTGGGTAGCAAGTGTGCAGGGGGCAGTGAGGAGAGAGTAAACCTTCCTCATGGAAGATGGTGGCCAGAACGGGGCACCGGGTGAAAGGGCCGCAGTGCTGGATAGGAAAGGCAGGGGACAGCAGTGTGGTGAGAGCTGGGTCCCCATCACTGCCAGAGGAGAGCAGACCCTTGCAGCTGGTGGCCAGGACCCAGGGCTCCTGCTGACAGGTATCTTCCCAGCCTGGGCCACATGCTGAATTCTAGAGTATGCCAGTGGCCGGACTTGAGCTGTTCATACACTTCCTTGTTTGTGCGTTCATGGGACAAGTGTTTACTGACATGACAAGTGTTTACTGACAAGTGTGTGCTGGGCGTCGGGACATGGTGGTGAGCAAGATGGACTCAGCCCTGCCCCGTGGAGCTCGCATGCTGGCTGAGAATGCAGGTGGGGATGAGCCAGTGACACGGGCTTTGGTTTGCAGTTGATGGAGGGGAAGCTGAGGTCTATAGACGGAAAGGAGCTATTCTCCCCATTTGGGGATGAGGGAGCTGGGATTCGGAGAGGTTAGTAACTTGCCAGAAAGGCACAGACAGTAAGTGGTGGAGCAGAAGCACATCCGACAGCGTGACCCCTGACCCTGCACGCTCAGTCCGGTGTCCACCCGGGCGCTGCCTACAGGGAGTTTGCAGGGGAGCCTAGGCTCTGCTGTCTTTTGCTCTCTGGCTCTTACAGGGTGTGTGGGTGGGGCGTGGGGTCTGCACTGGGTCCCGCTCTGAGGCTGGCCATAGAGGTGGATCACATAGCACCAGGGGCAGAGGGTAGCTCCCACTGGGACAGGGGATGGAGCTGAGGTTGGCAAGTCCAGGGACTTGCACACCCCTGTGTGGGTGCCAGAGATGTGATGTTTGGGGGCTTTTCATCCCTGACAGAGGATAATGGCATGCTATTAGGGGGTCCATTCAAATCCATGGGAGATATGAGATCATCACTTATCAGAAGCAAGTCTTTTGTGTTTACCTCCTGCATTGAGCCTCTCCTTGAAGGTACTAAGTAGGAGAGGCACATTAGGGAAGGACCAGCTGCATGTTCTAGCGGGGAGAAGGGAGGTGTGATGTTTGAAACGGCCTGGCTGTCAGGGCAGGATGTGCTGAGGAATAAATGAATAGGCTCCTCAGCTGCTCAGGCTGCTGCTTGCAGTGAAAAGCACCCCCCTCTCATCTAATCTCTGCATTTTCCTGTGAGAGATCTGGGAGTGGGGGGAGCTGGGGAGGGAGTCTTAGAGAAAGAGTCAGAATCAGGCTCACAGAGATACCCTTACTTCTCTGCTGTGCAACTTTGGGCAAGTTGTCTCCCCTCTCTGGGCCCCAGTTTCCTCATCTGTAGATGCGATCAGCTCTTCCTTCACAAAGTGATTGCAGAATGAGCCCTAAAAACTCACGAATGGACCCTCAGAAGTGGAGGGGCAGTGAGGGTAACGGTCAGGAGCTGTGAACTGGAGTCAGTCACTTATACCTGTAAGACTGAGCAAATTTATTACCTTTGTGGGCTCTCAGTTCCTTCAGCTATAAAATGGGGATGGTACTAGTCCTTGCCGTAAAAAGTAATTGTGAGAATTAATGACGTGATGCACTCAGAGCCTGGCACACTGTAAGTCCAACCAATGGTATTATTGGTATAATTATTGTTATTGTTATTATTTGTTGTTGTTCAGTCACTCAGTCATGTTTGACTTTTTGTGACCCTGTGGAATGTAGCATGCCAGCTTTCCCTGTCCTTCACTATCTCCCAGAGTTTGCTCAAACTCATGTTCATTGAATTAATGATGCCATTCAACCATCTCATCCTCTGTTACCCATTTCTCCTCCTGCTGTCAATCTTTCCCAGCATCAGGGTGTTTTCCAATGAGTTGACTCTTTGCATCATGTGGCCAAAGCATTGGAGCTTCAGCTTCAGCATCAGTCCTTTCAATGAATAATCAGGACTGATTTCCTTTAGGATCGACTGATTTGATCTTGCTGTCCAAGGGACACTCAAGAGTCTTCTCTAGCACGACTGTTCAAAAGCATCAGTTCCTCAACACTCAGTCTTTTTATGGTCCAACTCTCACATCCATACATGACTACTGGAAAAACCGTAGCTTTGACTATTTGGACCTTTGTCAGCAAAGTGATGTCTCTGCTTTTTAATATGCTGTCTAGGTTTGTCATAGCTTTTCTTCCAAGGAGCAAGGCATCTTTTAATTTCATAGCTGCAGTCACTGTCCACAGTGATTTTGGAGCCCAAGAAAATAAAGTCTGTCAGTGTTTCCATTTTCTCCCATCTATTTTTAATAAGTTAAAAATGGCTATTATAATTACCATAAATAAAAGAATCTGAAACATTCATGCTTTCCATCAGCCCTGACACCCTATGTCTCTGCTGCCTGGTTCCCAATCTGCTTTGCCGTCTCTGCTGTGAGTATACATTTTCTGAATACTGCCCATATACATTTCCTTCCTTGGGAGCAATTAGGGGGAGGAGGATGTGTTACTTGTGTTTGGGATTTGAAATATATTTTTCCAAAGAAACATTGTTAATCATAGTTATAAGTAGTAGAAACTATTAGAACTTTTGCTTTGACTAACCATAGTCTATAGAAGAGTTAATGAAACAATGTGTTCTGAGTTCCAAAATACTTTTGAAACACAACTTGTCTAAATGGTTGGAGAAAATCTAATATCCATCAGGTACCTATTGTGTGCTAGGTACTGTGTTAAATACATTGCATATGTTAATGTATTTAATTTTTGCAGCAACCCAATGATATTGGTAGTGTTAATAGAAGTGGTAGTGATTTAGAGAAGTGATGCTCAGAGAGGCTGAGTTGTTTGCCAAAATTTCAAGACTATTAAATGTTGGAGCCAGAATCAGAACCCAGATCTTTCTGATACACTGTACCTGCATATAATATCATCACCTTCTGATACAGTTCCACCTGACAATGGAGCTTAAAAAGAAAAGAAAGGAAAACAAAACAAACAAACAAACTGGTTTTACTAGAACTGAGTCTTCTGATATAGACAGCCTCCTGATTGCAGTTAATAGAATTGTAAGCAAAGTGCATTATAAAAATACCTCTCTCTATTGAGAGATTGTAGTCTCACATAATAAATTAGCGTCCACCAGAAGACTCTAGAAAAGTTTCAGGGAGCAGATAAAACTTAAATTCAGCACCAAGGTTAAGAATTGAACAGACAATGGAGCAAGAAGGGTGTCCCAGACTAGGGAATGTCACATGTGAAGTCTGTACAAAAGGCAGAGAGATTGGATGGGGAGAAGAGGGACATGAATTTCTAGCCTAGTTGAGCTGTACAGGAAAGCTGCCAATTCAAGGGCAAGGAAGGGAAATCAACTTTTATTAAGCATCAGCCTTGTTATAGATACATTTCATAAGGACTTAATTTCTGCCTCTCCATCTGCCCCTGAGGTTATGTCTTCATCAGGGTGTTTTGCTTGTATTCCTTATCTGCTTATCAGCAGGATTTTTATTTGGGTCATCTCTGTTCCACTTTCAGTTCGTGGGTGAGGCAACACACACAACTCAGAGATGGGCCACATGACCTGGGTTAAACCAATCCATTCAGACCATTCTCTGGCTACAGGAATTGGCCCAGGGTTGGATCTATGACCAAACAAGAGTCACTGTTTTATAATGAGCCTTTTACTGGGACTTCTGAGAATTAGACTCTTACTCTTTCCTCTGAACTTAAACTAGATTATTCCCACTGAACTTGAGCCTGGAAGTCCATAGTCTGGAACTATTATTATCATCTCAAGTGTAGCCTAAGAATGAAAACAACATTCAGAGGAGAAATAGAGTTCTGACCTTAGGACATCATTGGAAGCCCCATCAAGTTATTCCTGACTCAGCTCTAACCCTGCAAGTGTTGCATTACACCAGACATTGAATTAATTCTCACTCAAGTGGAAATAGGGTTTAGGGTGAGACTATAGGGGATGCCTCAGATCCTAACTGTCGAAGCCCACGAGGCATTCTGGGACCTGAAAGTCACCTGGCAGGGACCCTCTCTTGCTCTCCGTGCCTCGCTCTGCCTTTCTCCCTGGCTGAGTCTGCAGAACGACTCATCTCTATTTCCCTTGCCTGTCTTCTTCATTTCCTTTTCAGACTGGCCTCTCTGTTCCCTTATGATCCAGCATGACCATACCTAAACAACAGGCAGACTCTTGGGCTGATGTGATTGGCTCTCCAAAGCTTTTTGACTTTATCCCCATATTTCAAGCAGCATTCTAGGAGAAGTGATCTGATTTTCCCAGCCTGGACAACTGTCTCCTCCAGGCCTGTTAAACTGTGGGGGTTGGAGAAAACCCTTACCAGATTTGTGGGCTAACAAGGAAAAGAAAAGGAAAGAAAAGAAAAGAAAAGAAAAGAAAGTGAAGTCGCTCAGTTGTGTCCGACTCTTTGCAACTCCATGAACTGTAGCCTACCAGGCTCCTCCATCCATGGGGTTTTCCAGGCAAGAGTCCTGGAGTGGATTGCCATTTCCTTCTCCAGGGGATCTTCCCAACCCAGGGATCGAACCCAGGTTTCCCGAATTGCAGGCAGATGCTTTACCATCTGAGCCACCGGGGAAGCCACCAGGGCTAGCAAGGAGAGATGTGCAATAGTTGGCTTTTCTACTCAGGTGGGAGTGACAGTGGCTGTTTTACATGTGGGGAAACTGGGACTCAGGAGCAGAGTGACCTGCTAAAATCTCCTGGCTTGTGAATAGTAAACTCAGGATTCATACCTTGTTCTGTTGGACCCCTGAGCGCCATGGTCTTTCTGCAATTGTTCCCCTGGTCCTGCTCCCTGGACACCCAGCTCTCCTACAGCTGCTAGCCCCCATCTGTTCCTCTAGTCTGCTCACTTCTGCCAGGATGGCTGGAGAAGGGGACAGGAAAGCTGACTTCCAGAGAAGAGGTAACTCAGTGGGCGTAGATGAGAAGGCAGGCTCATATCTACCTCTCTAGCACTTTCAGTATTTGCAGTGTTCCACCAGGGTAGCCAGGCCCTGGCTTCCCTTCCAGAGTCAGGCCTGGGAAGTCAGTGCTCAATTATTGAACACAAATAAGGATTTAATTAAAATTTCATGACAGCTGTGTTTCACCCAAACAGATGATGGCCTTGCATTTTTGCCTGAGTCCTGCAGTCCCACTGCAGAGATCTTCATCCAAAGCCTTTCAACCTCCACAAATCAGTTTAGATAACAAGCCTTCTTATGATCGCGGCAAAGTCCAAAGTGGGGCGGGCTTCCCGTAGACCCAGAGCCCTGGTGACTGTGGTTAAACAAGGACCTCTTGGGAGCAAGGATGGGTTCTCACACAGCATCTGCTGGTCATGTAGGTATCAACCTCTGGTTCTCTGAGATGATCTCTGACAATTACTTGATGGGATCAATAGGATGATTCCAGGCAAACAATGGCTTGGAAGGATTTAGGAAGAGGGTCTGCAGTATGGGCTGTGAAAAAAGTGAAACTGGAAGCTGCTCAGTCATGTCTGACTCTTTGTGACCCCATGGACTATACAGTCTTATCCAGGCAAGAATACTGGAGCAGGTAGCCTTTCCCTTCTCCAGGGGACCTTCCCAGCCTAGGGATTGAACCCAGGTCTCCCACATTGTAGGCAGATTCTTTTCCAGCTGAACCAAAAGGGAAGCCCAAGAATACTGGAGTGGGTAGCCTATCCCTTCTCCAGCAGATCTTCTTGGCCCAGGAATTGAACTGGGGTCTCTCCTGCATTGCAGGCAGGTTCTTTACCAACTGAGCTATCAGGGAAGCCCCTGTGGGTTGTACCTGGGGGTTACTGAAAACCACGTTCCCGGAGACAGGGACAGTGGGAGGGTAGAGATGTGTGTAGGTCCCCTTGTTACTCCCATAAGAGCCTTTTCAGGGTGTTTTTAGGACAGAAGGTGACCTTGGGGCAATGACCTAACCTTTCAGGCCCTCAGTTTCCCCAGCCAGAAGCCAGACCTGATGAGCTCTCCTTCACAGGTGGTTGTGAGAGTCACAGGGGACGCTCTCAGCATGAGTTCTGGTACACAGTAGGTGCTCAAATAAGTAAGTGGCCTTTAACTTGGTTGGGTGCCCAGATGACCTGATGAACTGGGTGGGGGCGGTGAATGGGAGCCCTGACTTCCAGCCCTCACCTGTCCCACCACTGGTCATCTGAGGATGCTCTGGGCAGGAGGATGCTCTGGTTAGGAGGGTGGACCATAATGTGGACCAGATGTGGAAGAGCAAGGGGCTGGATGACACGCTGTCTCAAGTTAGGCAGGAAGGGGTCTGGGGGGAAGCCCGAGGCATAGGGAATGAAAAAACTGAACTTGACATTTTCAGAATCTGGTGACAAGAGATCATCGGATGGGCCAGGTCCGGTGTCCCAGCAATGGGCAGTAGGCAGCTGCACCTTGCAGACAGGATCCTCTCCATCCATCGTGGGGGCCTGGGAACACCAGAGAATTGATGCCTAGGGCCAGCCCTCAGTCAGCAGTGGTTGGGGCTGGAAGTAAACTCTCCCATTTCTTGGCCCCTCCCCTCTGGCAGGGCAGCTCTGAGCTGTGTTCTGCATCATCTCCCCGACTGCCCTGCCCTCAGGACTGAGACTCTGCCACCCACAGCATTCACTTGCTTAATATGTACCTCTTATGGGCTTCCTTCCCTTCTCTGTCTCACTTCCGCTTGATGCTTACCTGGACCGCCTCCTCATAAAACACTCATCCTCAAAGCCTTGTTGCAGGGTCTGCTTCTGGGGAAGCTAAGACAGTGGAAGGGGTGAGAGGGGGAGGAACTAGCTTCACAGGAGCAAGGCTGAGACCCAAGTCATAGGGACCTTGGTACCAGGCAAGGGTCCCAGGTGTGGATTTGGTTTCTGGAGTGAGGCAGGAGCCCATCATGCTTCCCAAAGGATGGTGATGATGATGGACTAGCGGAAGGTGTCACGGCGCCTCCTCCACCAGGCATTGCTCACATAGAGATGGACTCATTCAGTCCTCACAACAGCCTTGGGCTGTGGGTTCTATCATTGCCCCACTTGACAGAGGAGGAGACTGAGGCACCCGCAGTTTGCGTGGCCTGCCAAAGCGTGGAGGGGCAGTAGCCTGGCAGACTCGGGCCTTCATTTCCTTGGTTACCAGCTGCTTTAAAGACTCTGAAGGGCCCTGTGGCAGGGGATCAGGTAGTCTGCAGCTTTTCTCGAACATGTGTGACAAAGAATCCTCTGCTCCGAGCGCCTCTCTAGACCCTGCAACAGCTTCAGTACATGCTGTTTAGAGCTGCAAAGCTCCAGCTCTTAAGGGAACTTCTCCCTGTGGGTGAAGAGATAGGCCACATCCCCCAAGGCTGGGGAGGAAGTGGTGGGACCAGGAGGCCAGAAGGATGCAAGGCGATGGGCCAGTGAGACATGTTTGGAAGTTGCCAGAGAACACAGCTTGTTCTCATGCAAAGTTCTGTAGCGTTCTGAGAGTCCTCCTGCTCCTTAACATTTTCATGCTGCCGTTTAGTCGCTACGTTGTGTCCATCTCTTTTGTGACTGCATGGACTGTGGCCCCCCAGGTGCCTCTGCCCATGGGATTTCCCAGGCAAGAACACTGGCGTGAGTTGCCATTTCCTTCTCCAGGGGATCTTCCCCACCCAGGGATCAAACCCAGGTCTCCTGCATTGCAGGCACGATCTTTACTGCTGAGCCACCAGGAAAGCCCAAAATTCAGTGTCCTGAATGAGGTAAGAGATGCATGAGTAGATGTGAACTCTGGGTCCTGTTTTTAGCCTGGGAACATAACTCCCCTCTGGGGAGTGGTGAAAACTTGCTGGTAGAGGCTCAGTTGAAGATAGCTGCCCATGCACCCCTCCAGTTACTCATTCCACCTCCCCCAACCCCCAAACCCAGTCATGTGAGCAGATCTGAGCTTTAGGCCAATCAGATCGGTGGCCACTTCTCACTGCAGACTGAGGGCTGGGACAGTGCACCATAGCCATGCATTTGGGGCTTTGTTTTACCTAGGGAATAGAGGGACAGAAAAACCCTTTGGACCAGATTCTGTCTCTTGGTTTCCTGAATTTCCTGTCTCATGATTAAAAAATTAACAAATTTTATCTGATCCTGGGAGGATGAATTATTTCTAATCTGAATAATTCCTAAATAAAAATCTCTGGCGGGATGGGGCTAGAAAAATGACCAGAGAGGCTTCATTTGTCTCCGTAGACTTTAATATTTAACTAGTTAATATTAATATCTATACACCAATATTCTATGTTCAACATTAATATTAAACACACACATATACATATGCATGTTGTGTCAGAGTTTCTGAGGCCCTGTGAACTGAATTCCTCTGTCCATGGAATTCTCCAGGCAAGAATACTGGAGTAGATAGCCATTTCCTCCTCCAGGGGATCTTCCCGACCCAGGGATCAAACTCACATCTCTTGCATCTACTGCACTGGCAGGTGGATTCTTTACCACAAGTGCCACCTGTGAAGCCCATGCATATGCATGTATATACATAAATTCACAGTATCACGCGTGAGTATTTACCATATAAAGTAATCCCACACTTCTGCACTTTACAAAAGGATTTGCTAAAGGCTTCCTTGAAGTGCTATGCTCTCCAGGGATCAACAGAAAAGGATTTTCATTTTCAAACATTTTCTTTTCGTGCTCTGACGCAACCTTAAAAGTGTGTTCGATTTCTGTTTCAAGTTCTGTTCGATTCAACCAGTGCTTTCTCAAGCTCCGATTAAGTGCTGGGCACTGTGCTTGGTGCTGTGTAGGAACAAAGATGGATAAGATCAATGTTCAAAGGGAGGTGGGCTCTGCAAATGCCCTCACAGAGGTAGCTCTTAGAGAACGTGCCTGGCCAGTTGTCATCAGGGACAACTCTGCAAAATCATTAGCATTGGCTGACTATCCCACCAGCAGTTGAGCCTGGAGAGGTGCCTCTGGTTTTCCAGGCTGATGGGGAGGTCAGGAAGATCTGCAGTGGGAGGAGGGGAGAAACAGCAGTTCCTCTGCTCTCTTCCCCTAACACTGGCTTGTTCCATTGGCTTTTTGATAAAAACAAAACAGGGCAATCTGTGGACGTGATGATTTTGGAACGACTACAAAAGAGAAAGCCTGTGATAGCAAGTCTAGGGCCATCCATCCCATGTGCGAACCTGCTTGCACTTCTGATGCTGGGAGCTCATGAATCCTTGCGGCAGGTTGCAGGTATATCTTTTCTTTAATCTATTTGCCCACCTCCACTTTGGAGAGTGAATTTGGGCCAATGAGCCTTGAGTGCACCCGAGATGAGTGGAGATGAGGACGTTGGGAAGGATGAAATGGAATGGAACCTTCCTGGTTCCTAATCTTAGGGAAAAACAGTCCTTCATCCCTGAGTATGATATATCATAAGCTTTATCTAGATGCCACTTATCAGTTTCAGGATGTCCCCTGCTATTCTCTAATCTTCAGAGAGTTTGTCAAATGCTTCCCCCATCACCTCTGTTGCTCTGTGTCTATTGAAATGATTATATGATTTTTTTTCTAGTTTCTCAATACAGTGTAGTGCACTGATTGATGGTGGCTTTTGTCTGAATTAAAAAAAAATTGGTAAAATATATCAAACATAAAATGTCAGTGGCATTAAGTCTCAGTTTTTGTTTGTCTGAGAAAGACTTTATTTTGCCTTCATTTTATTTATTTAATTTTAAAATTATGGTCAAAAACATAACAAATTTACCTTTTCAATCATTTAAAAGTATACAGTTCAGCAGTGTTAGGTATATTCAGATTATTGTTCAGCAGATCTTCAGATTTTTTTCATCTTGCAAAACTGAAACTCAGTACCCATTGAACCCCATTTCTACTTCCTCCAAACTCTATATTTTAGATCCCATGTTTAAATCATATAATATGGTATTTGTCTTTCTCTCTCTGATTTACTTCACTTAGTATGGTAATCTGTAGGTCCATTCATGTTGTTGTAAATGGCAAAATTCTTTTTTTATGGCTCCATAATATTTGGTCAGTAGTATAGGGGTCACATTCATCTGTGTGTTTTTTTTTTTTTTTTTT